>LR812529.1:14871973-15444473 GCA_903798195.1 Danio kyathit | reverse complement strand
CAGTAATCAAATTATTTGCCAAATTATTAATTTGTTGACTTCACTTTCATTCAGGAATATTTTATGCATGCCCCCGATGGCAAACGAGATATTGGATGCGAGGAACTGCTGGATGCTAACTTAGATGCACTCGGTAGGTAGCGTCAGAAAGCCGTGTGTATAGACTATCCTGTCACAAAATGCGGTGAAATTCCTGCACGATGGTAATAGTTTGATTAAGGTGTTTACATGTTTACATTCGGAGAGCAGCATTTACAGCAGATCTTTCAGTCCATAATATATATTTAGGGCTTGACATTAACTTTTTTGATCAGCAGCCACTGTGGCTAGTAGTTTTCCAACATTACTAGCCACTCGCCACTTTCACTAGCCACAATTTTATTGTTGGGAAAATATATTTTATACACATAATTTAAAGCCCTGTATGTATATATATATATATATATATATATATATATATATATATATATATATATATATACAGTGTTTCCTCTAGGATTTTTTCCAGCAGTGGCGGCAGGACTTTTTTTTTTACACAGATCTGCCAACTATTTCAAAGACAAATATTACACGCAGTATAACAAGTCGAGATAGCATTCATGTAATACGAGCATGCGAATCTCTTTGCTTGCGCGCCGATTTCCTCTGTTCGAGCACAGAACTTCTTGCACGCACTCAAATTTACACGTTCAAGTGCAGATCTTCTTGTGCGCTCTCCAGTAAGTGCTGCTGAAGCGCGATTTAGTGTGTTTTTGTGCGTTTTCCGACATCAACGCGTCCTGAAGTAAAATGAAACAGCTATAAACTCCAGCAAGATAAAGTCATTGTATGCAAAGCTATTGACCTTTATCAATAAAGTATACTTATGGAAACTGTGTTCATCTTAACTGAAAGCTACGCCGTGTTTGCTAGACTCACGCACCTGTCAGTCAGTCTGTCAGAGAGTCAGTCAGCATGTCACCTTGAACAAGTAGCGCACAGCACTACGGTTACAGAAAAGTTTGCGCTGTTTACCTCTAATATGTTTTGGTGCGATTATAATCCGCTATAAAAAACACGACTAAATGTTTTAAATAAGAAGCTGTAATGTAGCCATGGCGGGATGAATTTTGGCGTGGCGGCCCGCCACGAATGAATGAATGTAGCGGAAACCTTGTATATATATATATATATATATATATATATATATAATGATATTAACGTACTGTAAACTTAATTAAATCATTTTGACTAAGGTATGTCTTTAAAAGCTGAAAGAGTACTGCTGACAATACGAACTAACTTTGCTATATGAATAAACAAATAAAGAGCACTGATCACACACTTACCAAATCTGTAGTGACAGGAAAATCAACCCCAACTGGAGCCGTGGCTTTTTTAAAAGGAGAAGAGCGGCGAATCCGGATAAAGCTCTCGGGTAAAAAATGTTCCTTACAAACGTATTTTTGTTGCGTGTTGGCAGACCACTGTAATCCACAGCTGAGTCCAGCTGCGCTCTCATAGTGGGGAAACTAAAACAAAACCTTCGTTGCAGCACATTTATAAACGCAACACTGACGACCCATGTATCTGAACAATTCTTCTTCTACTTGTTTTATTTATGGTTGGCAACACAATATGGCATCTCTCTGCTGTCTGAACTGTCTTCGAATCTATCATGCATATTAATGAAGTTGCACCTCATACACAATAGAGCGCGCTGATTGGTTCGAACCAAGTCTTTCTCATGAATTAATGCTGAAAACTCAAAGACGTCACGTTGTACCCGCTGGTCCAGACATCCAGTCTACATGCTGGAACACACACATAGATCTAATCGCTGTGATGTTGCTTCAACATTTCTATTCAAACTGGAAGAACGAATTTGTTCGAAATAACGCAAAAACATCCAATTTTCACTTTTTTAGGGAAATATATGTGTCCTAATAGTGTTTATAGGAGCGTAGAACACATATATGACTGTCAACAGCTCATGAAATGTGTTTTGGTGTTTCGTGACCCTTTAAGTTTGATTTTGTGTCACCTCTGTTGTTGTGGTTGTGGCTGGGATAGCTCTTCGGGAAGTTTCTGTATTCTTCAGGTGGAGGAAGGTCCTCTACTGGGTGGAAATCATACTTGGACTCAAAATCATCTGGAAGAAATCAGAATCAGAAAGAGTATTGAGTGGCAAGTGTGTTTATATTTGTCTTAGTGATAGGAGCATCAGAACAAGTATTAAAAACAACAAGATAATAAAACAATTCTTAATAAAACTCAAATAATTACGCAGCATAACACCAATAACAATAAAAAATTAGTTGAAAAATTCACATACCAAATCAACTGGATGTGAAAGTAAATGGGGTAAGTACCTTATGAACTAGTGGCGTAACGGATCACAAATCTCATGGTTTGAATCACATTATGGTTTTTTAGTCACGGATCAGACCAATTTTCAGATCAGCCATAAAGGGGAGGAGACAAATGTCATTTGCTTTTCATTTATTACAAAAACAGTACTGCAAGACACTTTTGGTTTTAACAAACAGAACTTAAACCCTGTCATTTTATTAAAAATAAAATGAAGAAATAATCAGCTGAATAAAAGTAAATAGTAAAATATTCAGTCCTGTGAAAAATTCACTGCAAGTTTGGCATGCTGTCCCGGGAGAGAGCCCTGAGCCCAAAAGGTCCTCGAGCCCTGGGCTCCCTCCCGTTTGCAGGGCGAGAGGGGAGCTTTGAGCTCCGGTAGATCTCGAGAACTCCCCCCTTTTTGATAAGAGTTGATGACAGAAAATAATTGCTATAAAGAGATATGCTGATGGATAAAAGTTTGACTAGTGCTAAATTTTGATTGATCAATTAACTTGTGGGTGCATGTTTTTGGAATGTGGGAGGAAACCGGAGAACCCGGGGCAAACCCACGCAAGCACGGGAAGAACATGCTAACTTCGCACAGAAACGACATCCAGTCTGTTAAAGGACTAGAAACAGTGACGTTCTTGCTGTGAGGCAACAGTGCTAATCACTGGGCCACCGTGCCGCCCTATGAAAAGAAAGATGACTGTAGTAAGAAACCCTGGCTCTTTATAGTGGGTTAGGGATCGTCTGATTGGCTGGTCATACATGGTTAATGCGTAACCAGCTGTGTTCAATCATAATCACGTGATCCTCTCGAAATTAGTTTATAAATAAACTTCACTTAGTCTCATTTTCAATAAATGATTCAGTTATTCACTCCTAAATCTTCATGTTTCATTCCTAGATGATCATTTTTGAAGAATTATTCAGTGGCGTATTTTTGATGGCTGGTGTCATTCGAGTGTCAAGTTAAATACATATGACAGTGATTGTTCTCCCAGAACTTCTGTGTTATTTGACTGTTTGTAACTTCATAACTAACTAAAATGCTAAAAACTCTTTCTTGATTTTTCAAACACAGATTTGAATGCAGCGGAAGGATAAATAAACATGCAAATCACCATCATTTATAATTTATGTTGTGTGGGTGTTGAGATCCAGATCTTTTAATGATTAATCGTGCAGCTTACACTGAATGCATGAGTGCAGGCTAAACTAGTGACAGAAAACATCTTTAATAACTGAAGAAACCCACCACAACCCAAATAACCTACTACAACTTCTACTGTCATCATTATATTTTACAGGAAAGCCTAAATGCTCTTATAAATGTGATTTGAATGACGCAAGAGGTGATCTCTCTGCGATCGTTGGAAATTTAGGATTAACCTACAAGTAAAAAAGACATTTATCCGCAGGTCACTTAT
This sequence comes from Danio kyathit, assembly GCA_903798195.1. Taxonomy (NCBI): domain Eukaryota; kingdom Metazoa; phylum Chordata; class Actinopteri; order Cypriniformes; family Danionidae; genus Danio; species Danio kyathit. The sequence continues at coordinate 15,440,706 of LR812529.1, read as the reverse complement.
ACAATTCTACACTTATAAATGAGTGTAAATGCTATTTTATGCACCATCTGGGGATTGATCGCTTTGGGGACTGATGTTTACCTGACAATTTTCCTTCTTATGGAACGGGTGTTAGATATATTGATTTTTTTTAATAATTAGTAATGTATTCCACAGTTCTTGGTGGATTTAAGGGTTAAAATGAACTGCAAGTTACTAAAGCTGAGAATAAGTTGAATATTCATAAAAAAAAAAAAAGCTGTTGAGATTGGAAAGTAGGGCTGGGCGATTTGGCCTCAAATCAAAATCTTGATTAATTGAACATTTACATTTGATTACAATTAATGAACGATTCTTTTATTTATTTATTTTATGTTTTTGCCCTCATAGTTCACTGATAAGTTTTATACAGTAAATATGCTCACATATTACAACTGACAGATGTTTGAATGAAGGGTGCATTACTTGATTTTAAAATAATTGAAGTAAACACACTATCTACTATCTATGATTGTTTATTGAACATCAACGCTGAACAACTGAAATGAAAACACACATTGCCTAAAACGCGGCTCACTGTCGTTGTGACGTGAAGTTAAATATTTTTGTGAGGTGCACGGGTATGTGAAGGCTGCGCCGTACCTTACGCTTGGCAGAAGTATAATATCAGAATAATATAATAATATATTGACCTGGAAAAATTAGATCGATTATAGATTCTGAATGTAGATATTGATTACATTTCGATTAATCGCACAGCCCTAATCGTATTCCCAGTGCTTGCTTTTTTCTTTTTTGAGCAGGCAGAGGTGTTTTGTCAGCTACAGAACTGAAAAGCTACGAATAATTAAATTATTCATAACCAGCCAGTGATGATGATTGGTGTGTCTGTGAACGTGATGTAACTAAGAACGTGATTGGCTTAGATGAAGTACTTTCCATCATTTGCCAATCAAAGGCAGAGTAGTGCGGGTGTTCACACACAGTCAGTCGCTCACCAACGACCAGGAGTCAGAACAACGGCAAATCCAACAAGTTCAAAGGTAGCTTTTGCAAACTGGAAATATAAGCGCTATTTTTCCCTATTTTCTAATATTTATAATGTTATGTTAAATTTGATGGTTGCCTCTCACATTGTTCCACAACAACATTAAAATAGTCTAGATTAGTGTAAAATGTTTTATACTTATTTTATAGTTATTTGACGAATACATTTTTTTTTAAGTAACACAATGGTTACTTTTCCTGCTAATTAGTTACTTTTATAATTAAGTAACTCAGTTACTATTTGTGAGAAGTAACTAGTAACTATAGCTAATTAGGGGCCGATCACACCAAACGCGCTTTTACATTGATTGGACTGCATCACACATTCTTTGTGAATGGCTGCTAAGTCATTGCACTGCTGTGTTTTTTTTCTGTCTAACTCCAGTGATGCACATTTGGATTGATTGTATTTGTCGTGTCAATGAAACAAACTGTTACTGTTGGTGGGCAGAGATTTCATGAAACACTGAAACAGTCGAAGTAATTGTGTTGAAGCTTCGAAACCCGCCTCTACAGTAGAACCTAGTGGTCACTTTTAGGTATTACCCTGAAACAACTTCTACAAAGAAATAGTGATGTGAATTGAGGGATTATACATCACCTTGTCTGAATGAGATATCAAGTGATTTAGCCGAGTGATTGGTATTTCTGATTGGCCTGCAGAAATATTTCAAATTCAAGTTTCGAATCCAGGGTTGAGCAACTATAGTCGTAGTTTTTTCTTGCTCTGTTCTTGTTTTAACATTGGTCTCACATAATAAATATACGTTGTTTTGGTCATAATTTTTTTTACATTAATAAAAGACATGATGACAATTTCTGGATTCGAACCCAGGCCACCCATAGCGCATGTGCACTATGACCATGGACGGTGCACTAGGATGTGCAATTGAGTTTGTTACTCACGCTGTTAATCAAATTCAGATTCACCAGGTTTCAAAAGTCTTATGATATGACCAATCCTTTGAATCGCTTTAATCACATCTGCGGTTCGGGATCTCAACACTGTGTCTAAACGTCAGTTTTATGTCAGCCATCTCTAACAGTCAACCCCGTGCAATTACAGTTCGGAACGAATACATATACCATTACATTCCTAGTGAGACGTTAAATTAGGGCTGGGGGATACAGGGAAAAAATATATAATGTTTAATATCATTCGGTACAGATAATTATAGATTTTTATTTTTTTTACAATGCATTAGGGAATATTAGGATTTTTTTTATTTAGCCATTTTAATTTACCATTATTACGAAGGCAAATAGTATTAATAGTCAAAAACAAAAACAAAAAACAAACAAAAATATCTTGTCTCTTATGTCTTATAATAAAATAAACATAAGCGCTAAAGAGACTCAAATTTAATAAATAAAAAGTGTTACAAAGTGTGTGCAATGATAAAGTGTAAACGCTAAACAATCAAAGCAAACTTTAAGGTTGATCAACATCTGTAAGGTGTCTATAGTAAACCACAAACTCTATTAAAACAAATGATGATAATCTGAGCTTTCTAGTAAAGGATACTAGTTTGTATTTATAAAGATAATAAAAAAAGCACTGCAGTGTTTGGGTGCTCTGTGTTTGTCTGAGTCTGCCATTATTACTGAAATGTGTATATTGCATACTGACTGGTTAATTGTACTTACATAAATCACGGTGCACAAGTGGCATTATGAAATGTTTTCAACTTAGAGTGCCTGGAAAATGCGCGTGTCACGTGCGCCACTTGCGTCCCACCAAGCTGTGCGCCTCGATTGGAAATAACCCCAAGCTTATTGGCATTCCATCCAAGGTGCTCAACAGCAACGTTTCAATAAAGCTATAGCGTTTCACACCGAAATTTCATCCCAAACTTTTTTCATCGTTATTGACAATGGTGTTTGGTCAATAAATATTGATACCATTTTATCGGCCCAGCTGTACGTTAAATAAATCCACACAAGACACTGAAAACACATAATTATGAGCAGAATCATCGCAATGTGTATGTAAACCAACATGTATACATAATTGTGTAATCATAATGTAAACCGCAATGTATATGTAAACCAACAAAAACACTTAAATGCACAAATGGACTTGGATCGAGTTATAGCAGGAAGCCTGTATAAACTATATCAACCTATTTTTTAGTATTAGGGTGTTTTCACTTCTAGACTTTTGTTTCGGAACCTGGCGCAATTCCCCAGTTAGCGCGATTCGTTTGGCATATGTGAATCCAGTAATCGCGCTCGGATCCGCGCCAAAACCATCGGTCCGAGACCACCTGAATGAGGTGGTCTCGGCTTGACTGAAATGAACTCTGGAGCAGATTGATTGTAGTGAGAAAGCAATACGATCCAAACCAGGCTATATCACAGTGTATTATGGATATGTAATAGGCATATATACAGCTATATGAAAAGAGAATTATGAGTAGGGCGGGATGTCATTCCTACCGGTAAATGTGCATTTCATGTCAAATACGAAAGTGAAAGCATGTTAACTATTAAGGAGAGCTATTTATCCGTTAGGAAAATTGACTGAACTGCAGTATTGGTTTATCTGTTATTTCTCTCTATAATGTAAAGTCTATAATGTAAGCCAACTGCTATGTATGAGAAAGTCTTACCTCTGATTTATATTTGGTGACGATGTCTGTGGGTGTCACCATTCAAAATGAAAGCGCAGCTTTTCACTTATATAGAGTGGAGGAACTATGACGTCACCTTGTAGGCTAATCAGCTGCTAGCATAAAACTGGTTCCCTCGATAAAATCCCAATAGGATTTTCCCATAGGCTTTTCGAAGATTGCAAATAATAAGCTCTTTGTTCAAACACTGTTCACTACACTTACATGTTTTGTCCAACCGGTTAATCCTCACATGAAAATACAACTTTTAGCACTTTTGGATCTTAAATGCAAACGCAAGAATGGAAAAGTTAACATTAGGCTATAAACGGACTACAGTGCCTTCGGGGCGCTCGCCTGTGATGTAAGCACCACCCTGCTAACGACAACTTTTCAAGCTTATTTTTTAGAAATATGGTCCATGACAAAAATGTAATCTCTCAGTTTATTATATTGTAATCCACGCTATATATTATAAACAAATAAATATGCAAAACACATAGACATTTTGTTTTGCTTTCCGGTTGTTGTAAAAGTTTTAAAACTGTATGTATAAATGTGCCTACATAGTATTATCATAAGACATATTTAAATAAGTGTATTGCTCGCGTGCACACAGCCCGCTTACCTTAGTAATAGACGACAGAAATGAGGCTTGAGGGACAAGTTCCATCATGGATAGAGAACAACATTCAATATTCTTTTTTTGTCATAAAGTACAGAGAAAAGCAGCCCATACAGTCACATATGCTATACATTTTTAGGAGGAGTGTATTATGACAGAGTTAAATAAGTTCAGATGAAGAAACAAACTAACGAAAAATCCTTCGATCACGTTAAAATGACAGTAATATGTATGTATTTCTTACACATTCATTAACACGTTTGCATTATTGAGAGCAGGAAAGAGACAGGCTGCAATGGTAAGCTGTATCCCCATAATATCGTTTAATTAAATAAAGGATTAACAAATGAATCTGTCTTGACAGTCTTTACAAGTGAAGACATTATCTACACACAATATGAATTCCCAATTAGAAAAATACTACAAACTATAAAATACTAGTCATGAAAATACTTATATAACAAAGAAATTCAAATGACCAACGCATGTGAGCTGCGTCCATACCAGCTCAGCTCGATGATGTATAATGCCTCGGACACCGCCTGTAGTCCCGTTTAGCAACTTGATAGCAACCGTCTTTTTAAAGAAGAGTTACCGATTTATAAAAATCAAGAGTGTGATGTAACTGATGTGTTTTATGTCGTAGAATATAACGCGAAGGTATCTTGAGTTTAAGTTAGCCACGAACCTTATTTAAGCAATTTAACTGAAATCCCATTGAAAAAAACCCATTGACTTTGGGACGAGGGAACCAGAACTGCTAAAATGCTAGCTCACTTCAGGGTTTTTGCATACAAATTGACGTCATAGTTCCTCCACTCTATTGTCTTATTGCTCACCGTCATAAATTAAAATAAGGACTCATGACAGCTGAGAGGGACTGTGAAAATAAACTGTGAAACTCTGACCAATGTGAAGAGAGTTTACTCGCATGTGACTTGTTTTAACTAATTTGGTCTGTTTAGAAAATTTGCAGTGTAAAAGTGAACCGCACCAAGAACAAAAATAAACATTTTAACAATTTTAATCCCTGTTTTGTAACAAAAGAATCGATCCACATGTGTGAAAGCATCCTTAATTACAGTATCTGGAGTAAAAAGATGACCTCATTTTTCATTATCTGCCAACACATCTCTGTGTTCTAAAAAAGGCTTTGTTGATGGCTGTAATAAGGAAATAACGTGTACATTTGAATTACTGAGAGTTCATTTGACTGCAGAGTTATTTTCATGAGCTGATGCGCACAGCAATGCAATTCAGCAAGCAGCTAGCATCAAAGTTCAGATCTACAAACACCTCCCACAAACAAACAAATCAGCAACTAAGAGAACACAACGATCCAAAAACGATGAGATCACATGTTCAGTGAAGCAAATGAAACTCACCAGCAAACGATCTTGAGGCCGAAGACGTGTGTCCATTGCGGAGAGGTGGAGGCGGAGGAGGCGCATGTCCTGAAGACTGGCGTCCAGAAGAGGATAGAGGAGGAGCCTTCGCACGACTCGGGGGCTCAGAGGAGGTCTGTGGGCCACCGCGGTAAGGAGGCGGAGGAGGTGGTGTTTCCCGAATACCGTTACGAGATGTAGGAGGAGGAACCTGAGGAGCTGAATAAACACGTCATTTTAAATGAGGGCAGTTTTACATTTATTAAAGCCTTAAATTAAAAGAATAATCACAAATAATAAATTGTGTAATCATAAACTCTAGAAGGATACTACTAAGAGGATTAAACTGGAATGAAAACTAACAGATCTTTTATTGAAACCTCAATTTAGGGCTGTGCAATGATATCCAAATTTGACTGTGGGCTCTAACAATTATGAAAAACATTAATCGAGATAAAACGGTCGATGCGTCATTTTCCTGCCCCCGTTCAAGTAGTCTTGCACTGATATATTTAATTTGTTCATCTGCAAAGCTCAGTTTCACATGAAAACTAGTGAAAGCATGTATTGTGTATTTGATTCATTCGTGTTTATTTAAAAAAAAAAAAAAAGCCACAATGGTGAAATAAAAGCAAAAATGTGACGCTTAGTGATTATTCACATAAGTGAGGTTTATTTAATTTTGAGAGAATCACGTGCTTATCATTGCTTGCGACTGGTCCCGCATTATCCAATTTATGATTCACCAATCAGTCAATTCCTAAGCCACAATAAATACTCTAAGTTTCATATAACAGCCATCTTCGTTTTGAAGAATCCCCCCTTCACCCCTACTCCTCCTTTCCTAGATGGGTGGCACGGTGGCCCAGTGGTTTGCACTGTTGCCTCACAGCAAAAACATCACTGGTTGTAGTCCTTACCAAGCCAGCCGACGTTTCTGTGCAGAGTTTACACGTTCTTCCCGTGCTCATGTGGGTTCCCCGGATTCCTTCCACCGTCGAAAAACATGCAACTTAAGTTAATTGACTAATCCAAATAGGCACCATAGACATACACCTAGTAAGTAGTTATCTCTAAAGAGCAATCTTTATCTGTTCATTAGCTACTACAGAAGGGGAGTTCTTGAGATCTACCTATGAGCTTAAACTCATCTCTCGCCTTGCAAACGGGAGGGAGCTCAGGGCTTTTTCCCAGGACAGCATGCCAAACAAGCTTTATAATCAATCATCAGCTAAGTGTGAACTCTTGAAACCCTCATTTGATATGTAATAAATGAAAATACAGAAGGGCAGCTAGCTCTCTGCAACTCTCACATGGTCGCCCACTGAAGCTAAGCAGGGCTGCGCCCGGTCAGTACCTGGATGGGAGACCACATGGGAAAGCTAGGTTGCTGCCGGAAGTGGTGTTAGTGAGGCCAGCAGGGGGCGCCCAACCTGCGGTCTGTGTGGGTCCTAATGCCCCAGTATAGTGACGGGGACTCTATACTGCTCAGTGAGCGCCGTCTTTCGGATGAGACGTTAAACCGAGGTCCTGACTCTCTGTGGTCATTAAAAATCCCAGGATGTCCTTCGATAAAGAGTAGGGGTATAACCCCGGCATCCTGGCCAAATCTGCCCACTGGTCTCTGTCCATCATGGCCTCCTAACCATCCCCATACCATAATTGGCTTAATCACTCTGTCTCCTCTCCACCAATCAGCTGGTGTGTGGTGTGCGGTCTGGCGCAAAATGGCTGCCGTCGCGTCATCCAGGTGGATGCTGCACACTGGTGGTGGATGAGGAGATTCCCCCCAATGTGTAAAGCGCTTTGAGTGCCCAGAAAAGCGCTATATAAATGTAAGGAATTATTATTATTATTATTAAAATAAAGAGTTAAAAATGAAACCGCATTTAAAACTGAAACCATAATTTGGAACTGCGTGGCTCTTAAAGCGACAGTACTATACAATCATGCTGCTGACTGTTTTCATCATTATTAATCAGGTCTGAACAATATATTGTTTGAGCATCGATATCGCAATGTGTGTATCCGCAATAGTCGCATCGCAGGATTAGATTATTTATTAAATATTAAAATATAAAGATATTCTTTTTATAATATTGTATAAAACTATTTACACAATGATGACCATGTTATTTTATGTTTGATTGTTGAATTTTTGTATTTAAATACTCTTAGACTTAACTTTTAATTTTGCTCTGTCGTATGATGTAATTTATTATATTTTATGCAGATGCACTTCATAGAAAAGACTTGATCATTCCAGTCGATCTAAATTATTGAAATCTTTTCAAATACAGCTATTCAATTATATTTCTATTGCAATATGCATGGCAGCAAAATAATATCACGATGTCAGATTTTTCCAGTATCGTGCAGCCCCATTAATCAAACAAAAAAGCAAAAAGTCACTCGCTGCTCTTGACTGAAGGACTTTGTAGCTTTAATAAGAAACAAATCGAGTTAATTCTTACAGTGAAGATGCTTAAAGCACTGTTCATTTCATTTGTATATTTTTATTGTTTTGTTTTTTTCCTTTTCATAATTGTGAGAACTTTTTGTTTGTTTGTTTATTTACATTGTCCCGTTCAGCTTTAGTATTAGGAATGGTGAAATTTCATGGTTTTTGAAATGTATAGGTCTAAAAGAAACCTTATTTACAGGGGAAAAAACTATGTCTTTATATAAAAAGCTATATTTCTCCAAAACTTTTTGGTTGTGTGCCCCACCGATAATCGTGATTACAATTATGACTAAAATAATCGTGATAATGATTAATCCCATAATTGAGTAGCCCTTCCTATGTTAACTCTACAGTTAGCCAAAAACAGAAAGTGAAATTGCTCAAAATAAGATGTTGTCGTGTATATGTCGTGTATATTTTAGTTTAATACGGCCTCATGTCAACATCATCTTAAAATTGGGTAACTTAATTCCGTTTATGGGCGGCACAGTGGTTAGCACTGTCGCCTCACAGCAAGAAGGTCACTGGTTTGAGTGCCAGCTGTGCCAGTTGACGTTTATGTGTGGAGTTTGCATGTTTTCCCCATGTTTGCGTGGGTTTCTTCCAGGTTCTCTGGTTTCCCCCACAGTCCATAGACATGCGGTGTAGGTGAATTGGGTACACAAACATTGCCCAATAGTGGCGTTCATTCCACTGTGGCGACCCCTGATAAATAGGGGGCTAAGCTGAAGGAAAAATAATGAATGAATTCCATTTATTAGTGTTCTCATGTCATAAGCCAGTTGTAGTAATGGGCAACAAGCTGCCTCTTGACATTTCAACAGAACAATTATTATATATTAGTAATAGGGAGGTGTGTCTGCACAGCTGACATGATTACAGTCATGCTAAAAAAAGGAACACACATTAGAAAAACACTAAATGAAGTCACTATTTCAGTCAATCATTTTAGCCCTCCGATACCATTTCAGTCAAAACTATTTTCTTCTGTTTTGACATTTAAGTGCATTACTAGCATCAAGTTCAAAAAACACCACAAATGTTGTTCGGGGCTTATATTTTATGCCTTCAAAAACATTTGACACTACTTTTGTGAGAAATGCATTATGAATATTGTCCTGAACTTCTACATTTGTGTTAACTGAGCTGTAATGATGTTCATCAATGGTTTTGTGCTTTTGTTGAAGCCATCAGACCAAATTGTTTCTATATATTTCTTTAAATAACAGCAGGACTAAATGTAAAACATAATATTAGCCATGATTTTGTGAAAAAAATTGCAAGTGCATTCAAATCACGTTAGTCACAGCAAGATGCTGATGTAAATTTTCCACATGAAATTCAACATGGTTACCAACATCTACAAAATAACAGTGTATCGTTTTTTACATGGTTTTTAAAGGGTTGTTCTCCCAAAAATTTAAATTATTTTATTTATTCCTCACTGTCATCTTTAAATGTTCTAAATATTGTCTTAAATATTTGTGGATGCCCCATTTATCGTGTAAATGACAAAAGTACACATTTGCAGACAATACAAACCTCATTTATGGTGTCTGACTTCGGTAACTCGATGCTTTATAAAATCCTGAGTTTTCCCACTCATTATTATGAGTTACCGGTGGTGTTTATGTGCATTAAACTTATAAGTACGATCTTTCCGACATGATTTGAATGCACTAAAACAAAAGGAAACCAAAGGAAAAATGTTCCGCCCACTCCTATACAATACTGTAAGGAATGTAATGGAAAGTTTAGTTCCAGCCTGGTCCAACACATATACTTGTAGTTTTCTAGTTAGCCCGTCCGACTTGATTAGCTGGATCAGGCGTCTTTAATGTAATGTAAAAGTTGAACTCTGTAGGTTTCTGTCCCTCCAGTAACTACAATTAACAAACATAAAATTATATTATATACATAATATTTAAATCTATTTTTGACCAGTACTTCTGAAAATGTGAGGTGGATCTAAGACCCTTTCACAGTAAATGTGATTAAATTAATGTATGAATCAAAGATTCCAAAGTTGAATAATTTGTAACCAGTAAGCATGATAGATAATCTGTTTCTAGTGTAGTAGCAAACTTTATCCTAATTTAGAGAATATTGTGCATTGGAAGGGGTTAAAGTCATAAGGAAAATATATATACACACAAAAGGAAAAAAAAAAGATCAGATTAAGGATGAGCATTGTTGTAGGCAAGGCTGGCAATGTTGTGGTCAATGCCACGTTAAAGGTAACACTGGTAACCATTTTTTTAGTTAAAATGCTTCTTTATGGTCTTAATGACAAGTCTAACTTATTTTAGTTACATTTCTCAATGGTAGAGTAAATAAACACATGTTTACCCTGTCAAAAACACCTTTTCACTTCATATCTGTTTAAATGCTAATGAGCTGCTGCTCAACCCTGCCTCACTCTATAGCTGGATCACGAATGGCTGTGGTAGCCTACCGATCCACTCTTAAGGTGTAGCTAAACCAGCGCAGCACACACAGTGCTCAATTAAAGCTCGAGCTTCTGCTGACTTGTGTTTGTATGATTGGCATGAAGCATTTGGTGCTGTTTCCACTTTATAATGATAAAACGTTAGATCATGCTGCTCACCATATAATCATACGATAAACTTACGAAAGCGGTCCAAAAATTAGTACACCTAAATTTATATGTTATAGAAAAATATTAAATACAAATTTAAAAAAAAGAAAAAAACAAAAGCAAAAACTTTTTTTTAATTTGGTTGAAATTTTGTACTTGAATTGATTTGTATTATCTTTCAATTTCTAAATGTTTGGTGACTAAAATATTATTTTAATAAAGATATCTGTTTAATAAATATTTTTTTTTTGTTTAAATGCACCAAAATAGGGCAACCCAGTGGCGCAGTAGGTAGTGCTGTTGCCTCACAGCAAGAACGTCGCTGAGTCGCAGGTTCGAACCTCGGCTGGGCTGGGTCAGTTGGCGTTTCTGTGTGGAGTTTGCATGTTCTCCCTGGGTTCGCGTGGGTTTCCTCCGGGTGCTCCGGTTTCCCCCACAGTCCAAAGACATGCAGTACAGGTGAATTGGGTAAGCTAAATTGTCCATAGTGTATGAGTGTGAATGTGTGTGTGGAAGTTCCCAGAGATGGGTTGCGGCTGGAAGGGCATCCGCTGCGTAAAATCGTGCTGGATAAGTTGGCGGTTCATTCCGCTGTGGCGACCCCGCAAGGGACAAAGCCGACAAGAAAATGAATGAATGAATGCACCAAAATACATTGCCTATATTTACTGAGAAATGGATACAAATATTCATTTTCAAAATGGGCTGTACTTAAATATGCTGAGCACTGTAAGTTGGTGTTTGATAACTGTAACTAAATAAAAACAAACCATTTAAAATAAATTTTGATGCAAGTCTAACTTCGTATTGCCTGCCGTTGTAAAGCAAGAGGCAATAAAATGTTTTGCACACAGAAGCAGGTTTTTGCCCACTTCTTCTGGGACATTCCCTTCATATATAAAACAAATTTATTTTGTTGTTGTCTCTTCTGAATCTGTGATTCTGTGTAAGGACACCTGCGAGCCTCTAAAGTCACACCAGAACACACAGCAGACTTCATGCCAGGATTCCTTTGTATTAACACATCATCGTTAGCTGCTTTGGTATACGTTTACAAAAAGGGGTAGGAAGAGGGCTTGTAGTTTGCTTGGAGGCAGGCACATGTAAAGAACTAGTAAATTATGTCTAAACTAGAAGGGGATTTAAAAGGGTCTATCATATCACATACATACACTCAGACTGTTTTGAAAACACTAGATGTATGTTTCCTTTTTAACTTTTCTGAGCTAGTAGACAGCAGAAATCGAACTAAACACAAAAACAATGTACAAAAGTGGAAAATTTAATCCAAAGTCACCTTTAAAAGTTCACTCACTCACTCAACCCTTGACTTGTTCCAAAAGTGAAGAATTTTGGAAACCTGTAAACATTTACATCCGTAGCAGGAAAAACAAAATACTATGAAAGTCAATGGTTACAGGTTTCCAACATTCCAACAGAACAAGTGGGTTGGAACAAGTCAAGGGTGAGTAAATGTTGGAAGAATCTTCATTTTTGAGTGAACTATCCTTTTATGCTGAGGCATGAATTTGATGTAGGATTTATTTTTGGTGATTCGCCTCACTTTATTGCATTGTGTTCAGTGCAAAACGGTCTTTAGACCATTCTTGATTTTCATCTTAAGACGTTTTACCTGTGCTGCGTCCCACTGGATCACGTGCTGGTGGAGGGGGGCGTCTGTTCTGCTGGGAAGGTGGTGGAGGAGGTGGAGCTTGGCTTCGAGTATTAGCATTACCATGACCTCTCCTGTTAAGTGAGTTTCGCCTCTGTGGCAACTCTGGGGCTGGATCACCATTTGCAGCAGGCGGCTGGCGATAAGGTGGAGGTGGTGGAGGTGCATTTCCAGAAGAAATTGAAGATGATGAAGAGGAGCGAGATGAAAGGGGAGGATGTCTAGGAGTCCCCTCACGAGCAGGTGACGGTGGAGGAGGAGGCCCTTTGCTTACAGGTGGTGGTGGTGGTGGAAAGGGTTTGTCACGGCTTTGCCCAGAGCCCTGTTGAGCTGAAGAGGGTCCACGATTGCCAGCACGATTGAACGGTGGAGGTGGAGGAGGAGCGGATGTGGTGGGTTTTGAAGAACTGCTTGGAACTGATGGTTTGGAGACGTCTGGAAGTGAGGGACGATGATTTCGTTGCTGGTTGGGAGGTGAGGTGCGACTTCCATCACCCCGACTGGAGCCGTCCACTTCAGAATTACTCATACCTCGAGGTACTGCAGGGCGAGAGCCAGGTGGACGCAAAGCTGATCGTCCTACAGAGCTGTCTGTGTGGACATTTATAAATAAGAAGATAATGAAAAAATTACAAATATTATTAAATTACAAATAAACATTAAAAATATAAATAAACAAAAGAGAATAATTAAATGTTGAATGAAAGCACCAAGATATAAACAGACTCTAAACATTCGAATACCCTGTCAAAAAAGTCTAGTGGCTGGCAATGGGCTTTTTACAGTGTCTCCTATAACGTTAATGTTGTTTTTAGTGTGTTTACATAAATGAATACGGCCACTGTAAATGCGCAATACAGTTACGATGCCTTCAGTGATTTCTTAAAGATAAATACCAAAAAAATAGCACAACTGGAATAACTACAGCAGTCTTGATCGTCTGATCTCATATGAAGCATGAGATTGCGATGACATATGATGACGTGTGCAGGTGCTGTAGTGCTGTTCCATTTATTAGAGGTAAATTTTGAAGCCCTTCCCCTTCACACTCGGTTTTAAGGGCCAAGGGGAAGGGGTACAAAATAGAATTGGGATTGGGTCTAAATCTAAGAGATAAAGTGATAAAATTCTCAACCCATAGAAATGATTGTTTATTATTCATACATCATGTTAGTTTGCTGAAATGTAACATTTTTATTCCCTTAAAACACAAAAGATAGAAACTGTGTTTTCAATTTTGAGCATACATTCGCAACTTTGGAAGGAAACAGTTTTTGAAAAGGGAACTCACCACCGACGGGTCGTAATTTAGGCACTCCTCCACTGAACAACCCTCCCATGGCCTTTGGACCAGAGCCACCTCCAAAACCTCCTCCACCACCACCACTCCCACCGCCGCCGCCTCCTCCTCCTCCTCCGCTACTTCGACCTCCAGCCTCTGTCAAAAAAAAAATTGTTTTGTTGATCAAATATTAATGCAATAATTTAAATATTACTTATCAAAAATGACTTGTATTTTGGAGTGGAGTCCGGTCCACTTACTTTCAAGAACAGGTGCACTTCTGTCATTGACCCCGGTTGTCTTCTTCAGATTGGCGCCTTTACAGATGTCTGACAGAAGAGCACCTCTTCCTTTTGCTTCATCTCGGTTCAGTTTTGGAGGTGTCGTGTTTGCCTGAATGGAAACACATTTGTATGTAGAAAAATGTATTAATTATTTAATAAAATTCACTGACATTCACTGATGTTAATGGAATTGTAATTCACTGAATCTCTCTTCTATGTATTTAAATGTAAATTTAAATATATTTAAATGTACTTAAATATACTTAAATGATAATTCAAAAAATCAAATACTAATGTTAGTATATTATTTATATATTTTATATATATATATATATATTTATTTATTGGAAATCTGGGCCTTTAAAACTGTCAGAATGCCATATGAAATATCAGATAAGAGTTTTAAAATATTGTTTTAAAAACGAGACGCTTCCATTGACAGCAACAGAATAAAAGAACAGCACTTGCATTTCTGTGGTGCAAAAAATTATAATAATTCAGTACATACGGTAGGCACTCTTATTTAAAAAAAAAAAAGGCAACTAAATGTTTGCTATATGAAATACAAAACTTTAAAACTCAAGATCTCAAAATCCTACATCAATAAATGTGTTTTACATGAATAAATGAATAGTACATTTTTAAAATATTATTTATCTAATTACATTTAATCCAGATTTTATTTTGTCCCTGATTCGTGTTAAAGGGTTAGAAAGAAAATACAATCACAATTTAAGTCAATTAAGTAAATTCAAGTGTTCCAAAACATAAATACATATTCATTCATTCATTTCCGCTTAGTCCCTTTATTAATCTGGGGTCGCCACAGCGGAATGAACCGCCAACTTAAGCAGCACAATTTTATGCAGCGGATGCCCTTCCAGCCGTAACCCATCTCTGGGAAACATAAATATATATATTTATATATAATTATAAATATATATTTTGATAATGTTGGAAACGGGTAACCATTAATCTCCATAATAGGAAAAACAAATACTATGGAATTCAAGGGTTACTGGTTTCCTGCTCTCTTGAAAATTTCATATTTTGTGTTCAACAAAAGAAAGTTTGTTTGTTTATTGCCACATCAGCAATTTCTGGCCATTTCATGGCAAGATCAATACACATAAAAACATTACATGAATAGAATAACTTCATATTTCAATAAGAGATGATACACAAACAAACACAGAAATAAAATAATAAATAATATTGACTAACAGTGTATATTAAAAATTAAATATGGTTTTCATTTCAATATTTGATAAATAACTTTAAATTCTTCTTGGTTATACCTTTTTAAAAACAAAAACATATAAATCTTGACTAATGGTATTTAAACTATCAATCTAGGGCTGCACGATATTGGAAAAATCTGATATTGCGATATTTTGTTTTGCTGAGATACATATCATGTCATTTCCCCAGATGATTTGAACAGCTCTATTTGGGAAGATGTAAGTAATTTATATCAACTTATGCCGAGTTCAGACTGCATGAGTAGTCGTGCCAGATGTTTTCACACTGTATGACTATCTGGGCTAGCGTTTCGATGCTGCTTTGATGCAAGATGGATCGAAGGTTTCACACTGCATGACTTTACAATAGGAAGAATCGCCGCCAACTTTTGTCTCGGCCTGCAAACTACGTCTCACAACCAAACACAAGTGAGAAGTGACATGGAACCAACACAAGCTCACATAGTATATCTTTTGTCATCAACTACATAATGAGAAAGAAGCCTTTAGTGGGGTAGAAAATGAACTTATTTTGCTCACCTGGCTTTAAAGGGAATAAACAATTTCTCTTCAACTTTATTTCTTCTTCAAACACAGTTGTGATATTGCTCAGATGACATGTCAAACAGACACAGGTGCTCCTGCTAAATTTACCCTAGCTTTTCCTCCATTTCCTGGGTCCAAATAAACTGAAAACGAGCGCTTTTAACCTCTCCCCCAACGTCTTGGTGGCTTGCAGATAGCCATACTAGTGGATGCTGCTCTCTTACTGGCTGGAGGTAATCGCAGATGTTATTTTCAATCAGAACACATTTCACACGGCATGATTTGAATCGCTGACAGCTCCAGATTTAGCATGCCAAATATCTCATGGGTGTCAGCGAATCATCGGCGATTCTCTCAGATCGTGTCTTTGATCACACTGTGTGATTGTTACTCACGATTTGTCTGTGATTTAAGGCATTTGTTGACAATTTCTCAAAACCTGTCAGCTAGTCAAAATCGGGGCTAAAACAATCAGGGCAGTCTGAACTTGGCATTAGATGATTAAGTCTTTTTCTATGCAGTGCATCTGCACAAAATAAAATAAATTACAAGCATACATAAATACGACAGAGATAAACAGAAAATAAAAGTGAGATAAACAGTGCTTTATGGCTTTCTCGGAAGTCTAATAGCATTTGAACAATTGAACAATCAAGCGTAAAATATCATGGTCATCATTGTATAAATAATCTAAAAACAATAATATTTAATAATTATTTTATCTTTTAATATTTAATAACTAATCTAATCATGCGATGTGACTATTACAGATACACACATTGCGAATATCAATGCTCAGACGATATATTGCTCAGCCCTATATCACATTTACCATAAAACATACTTTATTAGAGAGCAGCTTGATGAAGGGAAGGTGAACTACAGGAACAGCAGAATGGACACACATACTGCTCACTTTCCTTCACACTCACCTGGCTGAAGGTGGGGGGTGGTGGAGGTCCAGGCGGAGGGGGAGGAGGAGGAATAGGCATCCTGGCAAACCTTCAAAAACGACAACAGTCTTCTCAATCTTCAGATCCTCACAGAACTCTGCAGTGGGGAAAAATGACAGCCTTCAGTCTTTCATGCATAACTGCAGGTAAAAAAAATCTTTGAAAAGTAAAAAAAAAACGGCAAATTCTTTAGCAGTTATGCCAAATCCACTTTGTTGACTAATGAAAGTTAATAATGATGGGAGAAAAAAAAATAGGATAGGATTTTTAAAAATCCTCTTTTCCATAGAAAGGTTGATGTTTGCTTTCAATAAGGAACTCTAGAAATGAGTGCTGGTTCACGTGTGCACATAAAATACTAGAGCAGGACTAACCGGAATGTCGCTGAGCAGGATCTGCAGTCACACATTGACTAATGGAAGTACGTGAGTTTGAAGCACAAATACCCTGAAAACCTGTATGCTATTACACATTGTAATGGAAATGCCCTTTTTAAATCGGGTGTTTTTCTAAAACTGGTATTGCCAAACAAAGCTATAAAGCAAACCAGAATCAAATATTGCATGTGGTCTGAATGCTGAAATCTACATGAGACTGTAAACACACAGACAGTATAATAAAGGAATAAACCTGCGCTCTGTTGCATAAACTCATGACCCACTTTTAAACCTGCTTACCTGTAAGGCCCAGATATACCCATAGCAAAGTGCTTCTTCGTTTAAGTGTGAAAAACATTTGAAAAGTGGCATTTAGACCAATATGTAAATATAAAGTGGAAGTCAAAATTATTAGCCCCCCTGTTTATTTTTTCCCCAGTTTTTGTTTAACAGAGAAAAGATATTTTCAACACATTTATAAACATAATAGTTTTAATAACTGATTTGTAATAACTGATTTATTTTATCTTTGCCATGATGACAGTACATAATATTTGACTAGATATTTTTCAAGACACTTCAATACAGCTTAAAGTGACATTTAAAGGCTTAACTAGGTTAATTAGGTTAACTAGGCAGGTTAGGGTAATTAGGCAAGTTATTGTATAATGATGGTTTGTTCTGTAGACAATCAAAAAATATATAGCTTTAAGGGGCTAATAATTTTGACCTTAAAATTTTTTCATTAAATTAAAAACTGCTTTTATTCTAGCCGAAATAAAACAAATAAGACTTTCTCCAGAAGAAAAAATATTACCAGAGATACTGTAAAGCTTTCCTTGCTCTGTTAAACATCATTTGGGAAATATTTAAAAAGGAAGCTAATAATTCTGACTTCAACTGTATGCTGTACTTTTTGCTCAATAAAAACATTTCAATAAACAACTATTAATAAAATACACAAACAAATAAGAGTGTGTCATGGATTCCCTTGAAATTCTCCTTTGGGGTTTTATAATAGCAGTTTTCCATTAATGACTAAAATTTGTTTTGTGGTGAACATAGAGTACTGGAACTCAACTATTTTATTCAACGTTCTTATTAGATTTAAAATATGGAATCCCTTTGTAGGATTTCTGAAGGAATGATGCAAACCTTCTGTCCATATAACTTATATCTTGTATCACCTGCTATTAATATACCATTGTTTTGACAGCTTTATATTGTATGTACATGCATTTATTTATTTATATAAATTTACATTTATTTATATTGTAATTGTTTTATTTTTTAATATTTGTGTGTGATTTGTTATGTTTTCTTTAGTACATGTTAAAAGTTCCTAAAAGTAACAAAGATATGTTCTTATTAGAAACAAAAACACACACTATAGCTAGGTTTCCATCCTCCTATTTTTATGCGCATTTGGACATGCGCATTTAAAAAAATAAATAAATAAATCGGTTGATGGAAACGCCAAGATGCGCATCAGTTTTGAAAATGCACGTAAAAAAATTTATGCGCATAACTGAGTAGGATAAACTTTTTATTCGATAAGAAAAGATGTGTATGAACGGACAAACCAGCCGGTTGAGCACATTGTAAAACATCTGAAATGTAGTTTTGGCCATTCTCAAACACCTTAACCATTTCAGTATTAGTGTTATTATTCTTAATTACCTCCAGAACTGTCAAGAGCGCCTGCGCTCTGCGTCTCTTGGCTTCAAACACCAAAACACTTTCCTTTTGTGTCGGCATCGTCTTCTGAGATGCAAGTCACTTATTAAATAAAGAAAAGATTCACGCAGTTTCTCCTACCGCAGCAAATTCAGTTTTTACTGTTGATATTTTGCGCCAGTTAATCAAGTAAAACTCGTTAGATGGAAACTCTGCTTTATTCACACGTCTTTTATGCGATTTTCCAGTTTTTCGCAAAAATTTAATTTGCATTTTTGGATGGAAACATAGCTAATGACTTCAAAAATTCATGTTTTGAATATGGGTGTGTCTAATTTATGATGTAGAGCAAAATATGATGTTTACCCCAGACATCATTTTACTAATAAACTGAAAAACCTACAGGAAAAAAATCTTTGGGAATTCTTCTGGGTAGGGATGGACGACATGACATCATTTGCGATATACCGATAAAAATTCTCCCAACATTAACAATTCCAAGGATAAATAATAACGTTGGAATGCTGGGCGATTTGGCCTCAATTCAAAATTTCTATTAATTGAAAATTTTAAATTCAAATTAATATTAATGATAATTGTTTTTATTTATTTTATGTTTTTGCCCACATAGTTTACAGACAAGTTTTGTACAGTAAATATTTTACAAGTGAGAAATTTATGAATGAAGGGTGCATCATTTGATTTTAAAGTAATTGAAGTAAACACACACTATCTATGATTCTTTATTGAACATCAACGCTGAACAACTGAAATGAAAACACACATTGTCAAAAATTCAAAGGCTGCACCGGCCGTACACATGCGCTTGGCAGAAGTATAATATCAGAATAATATAATAAGTATAAATTATAATAAAATAAGTATAAATTAGCCTTAACAGAGCGAGTCATGTGACTCGACACACGATAGGTAATTGAATAAATTGTCCTGGAAAAATTTAATCGATTATAGGTTTTGAATGTTGATTTCAATTACTTTGATTTATCGCCCAGCCCTAGTTACAACTTAAAAAATGATCTGTACATTGAACAAATGTTCTACAGCAGCACACATGCAATAGTCTTGCCTTTGTATGCGCCTCTTCACAAACAGATTTACTGAGATACTTTTTCCCTATACAAATTTGAGCATATTGACAACACACATAAAAACGCAACAGTCGAACAACCATATGATGTATTAATTTGTTTAATTTCAATATTAACCTGACCTTATGAGATGGATGGGCACAATGTTTTTAAGACCACCACTCATGAGGTCATCGTCCACATTCAGTCGTGACCTGTATTTGTTTTTAATGTACGTGAGGGGCGAAACTGTGTCAGAAAGCTTGCCACGACACCGTAATGCAGTATTGTAATGCTTTTTATTTTTTATTTGCATGTTGCTCTGCTGCCATTGATGCTATTGCTGTGTCGTTAATCTAACATAATCACCCAGGGGTGATCATCCTATGGTAGAAAAAAAAGAAGAAATGGCTTTTTATTTGCATGTTGTTGTTTTAATGAAACTATTAACTACTATTTTGATCTTTGTATCTATTTTTATCAGTCGTGGATAAAATACTGTAGTTCTAATATTTTTAAAAAATGTCATTGGTTTTTGTAAATCACCAAGCGAACTCCTCCATCACTGCCTTAATCATCCCCACAGGGGATTGCAACCCCTACTTTGGGAGCCAATGGTCTAGTCCATGGGTGCCCAAACTCAGGCAAGAATGCAGAAGTCTTGCCAGGTCACCTTGGAAGAACGAACTCGGGGGACCGCGAGAACACAGAAGGCATCCTCTGAGAAATTAGATGATGCGTTGTTCCTGATGGTCACATGACCTTCACGCGTTTTAACCGAAAATGATTTAAACATTACAGCATTCATACAACGATTTATAGTTTTTCCTCTATTCACAATATATACCATGCATAATGACTTTACAAATATACGTTGCACAATACAAATAAAACTTTTAATTAAATTTTAATACAAATTTTAACAAAAAAAAAAAGTCCCTTAATGTGTTTATGCATTTATAAACTTTTTCATGGTAATGTTTACTTTGACCATTTCATTTAGGGAAACTCCTGAGGTAAATTAGTTATATCTCTGAACTTTAATAATAAATCTATATAAAATGCTGCGCTTCCCACCTCCAGTCGCAATGACCTCTGGGACTTCTAGAGCGAGTTTTGCACTCAAGTCTGCATCGGTGCATCCTCAATACCAAGAATACATCCGGGAATGTTCACGCATCCTACGTTCTTGAGTTTTGGAACTGAACAGATAATGATGACGTTAAACGAGAACATGAAGAGACAAGATCGCTAAAGAAAGTATATTGAGAAACAGCCTCAGTCTTGGAGGGCCGGTGTCTTGCAGGGTTTAGCTCCAACTTACCTCAACAAACCTACCTGAAAGCTTCAAATATGACTAGTAAGAGCTTGATTAGCTGGTTTAGATGTGTCTAATTGGCGTTGGAGCTAAACTTTGTTGGACACTGGCCCTCTAGGACCAAATTTGGTCACCCCTGGTCTAGTCGATACAGCATTACCATATTTTGCATACAAATAGCTCTGTAATCCACCATTGCTCGATACCAGTTATAGCATGGTAAAGTCTAGATAGGATACAGCTGCGGATACACATATCAATATAGCATCATTTTTGTTACATTGTATAACAATAATTAACATTTTTACAGTACTGTGACGGTTGGGTTTAGGTTAGGGGTAGATGTTAAAGAAATACAATTTATTGGGTAATTTAATAAATAACATAAAAATACTCAGTACAACTACTGTTCCGTGTTCGCGTGGGCTTCCTCCGGGTGCTCCGGTTTCCCCCACAGTCCAAAGAAATGCGCTATAGGTGAACTGAATAAGCTAAATTGGCCATAATGTATGTGAGTGTGTGCAAGAGTTTGTGGGTGTTTTACAGTGTTGGGTTGCGGCTGGAAGGGCATCCGCTGCGTAAAACATGTGCTGGATAATTTGGCGGTTCATTCCACTGTGGCAACCCCAGATTAATAAAGGGACTAAACCGAAAAGAAAATAAATGAATGAACAACTACTGTTTTTACATTACTGTGACGGGTTTAGGGTTGGGGTAGGCGTTAATAAAATACAATTAAGGGGAAATTTAATAAATATTATAAATAAATCTTGTTAAAATTCGGCTGTAACCATATCTGATCTAGCATCAACCTATAACATGCAGGGTTCTTCCTTCTTCTGGTTATGTGGTACTGTGAACTATTTTCATAGTTTTCTACACGTTCATGCGAAGAGATTGTACCACTCAGTAACTCATGCAGATATTTTTGTTTTATGTGTGCACAAAAGTATTTCTCGTAGCTTGATAATAATATGATTGAACCACTGAAGGCATATAGTGTGTTCTGAGGAGGTTTTTTGTATCTTTTTAGAATTTGAACAGGCTGAGAACCTTGCTGTCTATGGAGGATGAGGGAGGTCTTATATTTCAACTAAATATATATTTAAATTTGTGCTCCAAAGCTAAACTAAGATCTCAGGAGAATGGAATGACACAAGGTCAAGCAATTATTACCATCATTTTCATTTTTGGGTGAATTAACCTTTAAGTCCATATTGCCCATCCCTACTTACAGGTTCTGACATCATACCTATAGAGCATAGGTCTCAATTCCTGGAGGGCCACAGCTCTGCACAGTTTTGCTCCAACCATGATCAAATACAGCTGATACAACTAATGAAGGCGTTCATGACTCTTTTGAACAGCTCGATTATTTAGATCAGCTGTGTTTGATAGGGTTGAAGCAAAACTGTGCAGAGCTGCAACCCTCCAGGAATTAAGTTTGAGACCTTTGCTATAAATTAGGGCTGCAACAACGAATCGATTAAACCGATTACTAAAAGCGTTGGCAACGAATTTCATAATCGATTCGTTGTGTCGCGCAACCCAGAGATGTTTGATCAATAAAAAAAACTTTAGTAGAGCGTGGAGCGGAGTAAACACACTCTGCCTCTCTCGCGCACTGATGCCAGCAGAGTTCACCGCCTCATGGACAGGACTGAGCAAAAAATGAGCGGAGGAATACATGGCGAAGTCAGAGAAATCTGTGCGACCCTAGTCATCCAAGGTGTAGGAGCATTTCACAATAAATAAACACAAAAAGTGTGTTAACGGCAAAAATTGCAAAATTGATAAAGGGAGCACCACGGCAATGATCCAGCACCTGAAACGCAAACATGTTGGAGTCTTTGATGAGAAGGAAGGGAGCAACAGCAGGGTAAATCACTACAGAATCCTACTTTTATTCCGTTTTGAAGTGAGGAACATAATGTCCCTGGTGCTGGCGTTTACTTGTTATCCAGCTTGACAAGCATGACATGAAAAAGTCAAACTGAGCTTTGGCGCGTTGGCTGGCGCTGAGCCAGGAAAAGACTTGTCATATTATCACAATTATGCAGTGTTTTTAACCACCCAATGCTTATTTTATGTTTTAGACATGTAAATACACACAAGTACTAGTTAAACAATACATTTAGAGTTTGTAAAACACACAAGAAAGTCTATGGAAGTCTAACAGTTCATACAAATATAATTTGCTGATGTGTATTATTCATATCAGATACACGTAATCAAAGTAACAATAAAGTTCAATCTATTCTTCTCCCAGCTGGCCAGCCACTTGCTTGCATGCATTTAGGGATTAACTAATGAATTTATACGCTGAATCCTGCGTGTTCTGCTTTTATGAATGAGGCATGTACGCGACCGCAAGTAAACATGGCGATGCTCATCTCACGTTATAGATCACGATCATTTATACGTCTTTTAAACAACAAAAACACTCACTTATGTATTTTGTATTCAAACGGAAAAGCATAATAAAAAGGGATCCATCTGTCATACAGCGCTATTATGGCTGTGGTGTGTCACGTGACATACATGATGCGTCGCCATGAAAACACATAAGGGTGAACGTTCTAAAATAATGATCACAAAACTCACTCCTGGTTCCAGATAAGAATCTTTTAAACTCATCAGTGAAAGAGTTAATAACACAAGTAAAGCATCAGTGCTATAGTTACTTTGCATTGCAAGACTAAAGACACGCTTTTATTCACTTGCCTTTTTTGGATCATTCATTTTTCCATCTGTAGTCATGTATAGCTACACTGCAAAAAAGCTTTTCTTACTTAGTAATTTCATCTCGTTTCCAGTCCATATATTAAAATAAATTTAAATCAAGACAAGAAAAACAGCATGAAAAAATGAAGTGATGCTTAAAACTTCTGTTTGGGATTATATCTCATAAAGATTATTTTTCTTACCCCATTGGCAAATAATTTTGCTGGTTTTAAGTAAACAATCACTTAATTTTGAGGGTTTTTTCAGAAAACAAGACATAATTTCTTATGCTATTTCATGCGTCTAGTATCTTGATTTAACTTTTTTTTTAGATAATTGGATTGAAAACAGGACAAAACTACTATGTTTTTTTTAAATTTTATTATTATTTTAACAGCTCAGGGATGTTCAAAGACAACAAGTTTGTGCACTTTCTAAAGATTTTAGTTCTGTTTTTGAATAAAGGGTTGGAAATGAATGCTTTTCTTTTTCTTTTTTATCCGATTCATTGATTAATCGAAAAAATAATTTATAGTTAGATTATTAAAATAGACTATAATAGATTATTAAAATAATCGTTAGTTTCGTGTTAAAAAGTAACATCCTATTACAAAATACTAAATGTATTACAAACGATGATCCAAACTAAGCTTAACATTCTTCACATTGCCGCATAACATGTCAAAACAAGCGAGCATCTCTGCTCTAATCAGCCAAACCAAATCTGTCAGCAACCTTGTTTATCACACCCAGCTGTTGCAAGAATTGGTTTGTGATTAATGACATGCATAAAAGTACATGTGATGTAAATATTGTAAGGTTGAAGTTCGTTTTTATAATGACAGCTGGCTTCATTTCATAAGGAATTAAAGATTCAAATCAAGATTTGACATGAAGTAAAGCTGTCTTAGAGTTCCTTTTGTGAGAAAATTAATCGTCACTGACGAGTCTAATAAAAGTCGTTATTAAAGCATTTCATTCACAATTAAGAAACTTCATTCTTTGGCACATGTAAATAGTCTCATCATCACAGGAAGTTTTTAACCCTATAGAAGCCGATAATAGTACAAAATTTGATATGCGAAATTTTAAGCTTCTATTGATTTTTGACTAAAGATACATCAGAAAAATCTGCTGTAGACAAACTACATGCATTCTGTCATCTGATAGTTTTAAAATATTTTAGCAAGTTATGATCCAGTCATGAAATGTGTCTTTTGCTGTAAAATCCTTCAAAATGTTATATTCTAGAGTAATATTTTTAGATTAAAACTAGACAAAAGCAACTCAGACTTAAATATCTGAATAAAATTTATTTGGACGATATTATTTAATGTTTTTTTTTTGCGCATCTCTAATTTATCACTATCACTATTTCTATTACTATGCAACTCTACATGCGTTTTATACAAATAGTCTGCATTTACAGGTATAAAAAAAACATTTTGGTCCACTGGATAAATGCTATGTAGGCATTACATATAATAGTGAACATACTGTACATTTGCAAACTTAAATGTTGTGTTTTATACGTTGAATATAATGTAAGTGTTGAATACGTCTGAACAACATAGAGGGTTATTTCTATTTTGGCCTTAAAAGATGCATATGAATGCATAATACAATAACAGATATATTTGGAGAACATAATCATTCAAATAATTATAATTAACGTTAACTGGTGTCACGTCAGACCAGTGTTTTTCGTAGTTTTCAACTTTCTTCGCCGACAGTCAAAAACAAGGAAGTGAATAATTCAGTTTAGCTTGGGAAAATGACGTGTCTGACCATCTTCGTGTCTAAGTCGACAAATATTTAAACAGACTGTCTGTGACCATACCTGTCATGCCATAAACATCCTGAACTAGTTTAAGCAATTACAGGTGTGTATATCTTAGAAGGCAAAACCAAAAGTTTTAGGAGACTATGAATGTCTTCAACAGCACATTATTGTGACTCATAAACAAACGGTTCTTTTGAGTCGGATCTTTTTAAAGAATCGGTTGAACGGTTCACAAACCCGGTCAAAGGACTCGTTGATTAATAAACAACCCAAGCGAAACACACGAATTCAAAAAAACTTTTCACAAAGTCACTTATGTTTCAGCTAAAATGTATGTAAGGAGCTATAACAAGTATATTAATAAGATTAGTCGCCATCTGTAACGTTAACGTAAATACGTTGGCAAGCTTACCTGTCGGTCGCGATGTGACTGATATCTTATCCCAACCAACATTAATGTCATACAGTAACCGTCTGTTCTTCCGCCGATGATCTTCTTTTGCCTATCCGGTCACCGAATAAACACGGAAAAGTTAGTTAACTAACGTTAGTCGGGCGAGAGCTTACTGTGGTCCGCTGTCATACTGACGGCTGATTTCTGCCAACTCTCTAAAGTTGTTACAAACCGTTCACGGCGAGAAATGAAAGCACGAAAGGCAAAGATTTACAGAACCTTATCGCTTGTTGACATTAACATTGCTGCCCAGTGAATTAGGGCGATGTTGTTTCACGACGGACCGCTGGGCTTCAGCGAACCCAGTTCAATGGAATCCCGGAAATCCCGGAGTCGGTACAAAATGGAGGCAGGAGGCCGAAAAAAACCGAATGCAACCGGAAAGTGAGACCTGTAAGTTAGGGTAACTACATAGATAAGCTCTATCTCTTGCAAAAAACAAACAAACAAGAAATGCCAAATCGTAACATCAGTGTATTGTTAAAAAAATAACAACAACAACAATAAAAACAATGTCGTCCGGCAATATTTTTATTCAAATAAGATGGTTTATGGCAATAACATACCTGGAAAAACAAATAGCACCTCTCTTATCAAATTAACCATGGTGTTATTAAAAGTGCAGTAACCATGTTTTTGTGCGAATAATACTTTGTATAACCATAACTATGGTTAACTGAAAAAATAGTTCCCAAAATAGACCATATTAGTCAAAATAATTTATCATGTAAAGTTTATTAGTTAGGTGCATCCTTAATGCCATACGAAATCTAATCTGAAGGTGAGAAATCTACATTTCGGATGTACAGTTGTGCTGCATCAATTAAAGCGTCCTATATCCACAGTTTGGAATCTTATCAGAAGTACCTAGTACTTCTAGCCTATACTGTTTTTCTTGTGTTATGTGTGCATGAGGGCCAACTCAAGCAATACGATGTTGCTGTACGTTACTTGAAGGGTCAGTTCACCCTAAAATGAAAATTCTGTTATTAATTACTGACCTTATGTTGCTCCAAACCCAAGACACCTTCATTCATCTTCAGAACATAAATTAATATATTTTAGATGGAAATCTGAGAGCTCCCTCATCCTCCATAGACAGCAATAGCCCGACTCAGTCAAGTCCCGAAAGGAACCAAAAACATTGTAAAAGAATTCCATGTGACTTCAGTGGTTCTAATCTAAATATGACTGTTCGCCAATATTTTCTCTTCTGCGTCAAGGCAATTTATTAGGGTAGGCTATAGGCAGTTTGACATCGCTATTAGAGTCAGCAGCACAACTGTATTTCTTGTAGTAAATGTGCACAGTGATCTGATGTTTTAACAACGTTTTGCTTTCTTTTCTGGACTTCTAAGGACCATTGCTGTCTATGGAGAATGATAAGAGCTCTGATTTCATCGAATATCTTCATTTGTGATTAAATTCTGATCTCATGGGAGTGGAATGACGTGGGGGTGAGTAATTAACAACAGAATTTAATTTTTTTAAAATGATTTCCTTTAATTGCTATTAGCGATGTTAATAACGGGCTTCTGAATTTTACAAATAGGGTTGTTAACTTGTTAGCTCTAAAATGTGATTTTGTGGTCAGTTCTTAGCAAATGAGATAAAATGTTAATAACATGCCTAAATGTGTAGTTACAACTGTTTCTTGAACTATGTTGCACTTTTTTTAAAACTACATATGTGAATGTTTGTTTGTTTGTTTGTAAAAGAGTACTCCAAAATTACAATTAAGTGAAAATATCGATATGCAGCATGCAGCCAAAATTTACTTAAAGGGATAGTTCACCCAAAACTGTTCTGCCATCATTTACTCATCCTTCAATTCCAAGCCTGTTTGAGTTTTTTTAATCTGTTGAACACAAAAGAAGATATTTTGAAAAAAGCTGGAAACCTGTAACCATTGACTTCCATAGTATTTGTTTTTCCTACTATGGAAGTCAATGGTTACAGGTTTTCAGCATTCTTCAAATTATCTTCTTTTGCATTCAACAGAATAAAAAAAAAAAACTTGAAGGAGAGTAAAGAGTAAATTTTAATTTTTGAGTGAACTTGAAGTAAAAAGTTAAACTTAAAAGTTCACAAAATGCTTTTGACCACAGTGTTGGACCAAGTCACAAAACACAGAAATCAACAGTAAGAGGCAGGTCTAGTAACAAAAACAGAGATATAAAAAAGGTATGGTTATGTGTACGTTTATTTTATTTCACATTGTTTGTCAACATTCAGCTACTTATGTATTTAAAAAACCAGACCAGACAAAAATTATATCAGAAATTTTAATGCAAAATGAAATAAACAGTATAATACTCAATGCTTACAATTTGTCTGCATACAATTTAATTGTAAAATATATTCAGGGATGATGCTTGAGAAACTACACAAAGGGAACATGACAGTAACCCTCCTGATGAATTAGTCGTCAACAGAAAATTGATTAATTGAAAATCAAATTCTCATGAATGATTTTTTTTTTTTTTGCACACAATCTTTAATTCTATCAATACTAAACAGACAGCTAACACTAACACATAAACAAAACTGAGAAAAAACGATTACATTTAGTAAAAACTATGTACATTTTATGTCAGTGTGCTTCAGATATTTAGGTGATATTTTGAGAAACAAAATTGCATGTCTAGCACACATTTGTAGAAAATGAAAGATAAAAATATGAGTACTTTAATTTCAAATCCAACTGTAAGGCGTAAAGTACTGTTTTCTCTTCAGAAATATATTCAAGTAATTTGTATAGTACAAAATACTACATCCCCCAAAATACTAATTAAATAATACAGTAAAAGTACTCAAGTATTTTACACTCCTGGTTGGTTTTGGGAAACAGAAAATTACTGAATGTTGTAACAATGAAACGTGCAAACAATGAAAAAAAAATTTTAAACACTTTTGAATGGCCTTCAAAATGTAATAATTGACATGCAGATTTTGTCAACGTGTGCAAAAGTTTTTGATATAACGACACATTTTTTCTTTTTATAATTATTTAAAAAAAATGTTTTCTAAATAACTCCCTCAGCCAAGGGTATATTACTTTATTTAAGTTGGAAAACAACAACAACAACAACAACTGTACATTTGTGCAACAATGTTAGCAGTAATATTTCACAAATATATACATCCTTCAAAACAATTACCCCTAGTGTACCTTACTAGATACTTCATGGCACAGAAATATCTGCGATAACAGATAGGTAACTTTAAAAAAGAAAAAAAAAAAGTCAATACACAACAAAGCTTTTTACATATGTACAACTTATCCACATTGCACACATTACTATAACATTTTGTAGAATGTACAACAATATATGGTTTGCAATACCCATGCTCCATAAACAAAATAAAGAAAAAAGTTTTAGTAAAACCTTTATGAATCTTTAGTAAGTGCACGTGATACTATTCAATTTAAAATACACATTGTTTATGGAAAAGTGAAGACATTTTTCAAACCCATTTACAACATCTACTCAAAGTATTTTATACATCAACCCACTAAGAGGCAGGTCTAGTAACAAAAACAGAGATATAAAAAAGGGATGGTTATGTGTACGTTTATTTTATTTCACATTGTTTGGCAAAATTCGGCTACTTATGTATTTAAAAAACCAGACCAGACAAAAATTATATCAGAAATGTTAATGCAAAGAGAAATAAACAGTATAATACTCAATGCTTACAATTTGTCTGCATACAATTTAATTGTAAAATATATTCAGAGATGATGCTTGAGAAACTACACAAAGGGAACATGACAGTAACCCTCCTGATGAATTAGTCGCCAACAGAAAATTGATTAATTGAAAATCTAATTCTCATGAATGATTTTTTTTTTGCACACAATCTTTAATTCTATCAATACTAAACAGACAGCTAACACTAACACATAAACAAAACTGAGAAAAAACGATTACATTTAGTAAAAACTATGTACATTATATGTCAGTGTGCTTCAGATATTTAGGTGATATTTTGAGAAACAAAATTGCATGTCTAGCACACATTTGTAGAAAATGAAAGATAAAAATATGAGTACTTTAATTTCAAATCCAACTGTAAGGCGTAAAGTACTGTTTTTTCTTCAGAAATATATTCAAGTAATTTGTATAGTACAAAATACTACATCCCCCAAAATACTAATTAAATAATACAGTAAAAGTACTCAAGTATTTTACACTCCTGGTTGGTTTTGGGAAACAGAAAATTACTGAATGTTGTAACAATGAAACGTGCAAACAATGAAAAAAAAATTTTTAAACACTTTTGAATGGCCTTCAAAATGTAATAATTGACATGCAGATTTGTCAACGTGTGCAAATGTTTTTGATAAAACGACACATTTTTTCTTTTTATAATTATTTTTAAAAATGTTTTCTAAATAACTCCCTCAGCCAAGGGTATATTACTTTATTTAAGTTGGAAAACAACAACAACAACTGTACATTTGTGCAACAATGTTAGCAGTAATATTTCACAAATATATACATCCTTCAAAACAATTACCCCTAGTGTACCTTACTAGATACTTCATGGCACAGAAATATCTGCGATAACAGATAGGTAACTTAAAAAAAGAAAAAAAAAGTCAATACACAACAAAGCTTTTTACATATGTATAACTTATCCACATTGCACACATTACTATAACATTTTGTAGAATGTACAACAATATATGGTTTGCAATACCCTTGCTCCATAAACAAAATAAAGAAAAAAGTTTTAGTAAAACCTTTATGAATCTTTAGTAAGTGCACGTGATACTATTCAATTTAAAATACACATTGTTTATGTAAAAGTGAAGACATTTTTCAAACCCATTTACAACATCTACTCAAAGTATTTTATACATCAACCCACTAAGAGGCAGGTCTAGTAACAAAAACAGAGATATAAAAAAGGTATGGTTATGTGTACGTTTATTTTATTTCACATTGTTTGGCAAAATTCGGCTACTTATGTATTTAAAAAACCAGACCAGACAAAAATTATATCAGAAATTTTAATGCAAAATGAAATAAACAGTATAATACTCAATGCTTACAATTTGTCTGCATACAATTTAATTGTAAAATATATTCAGGGATGATGCTTGAGAAACTACACAAAGGGAACATGACAGTAACCCTCCTGATGAATTAGTCGTCAACAGAAAATTGATTAATTGAAAATCTAATTCTCATGAATGATTTTTTTTTTGCACACAATCTTTAATTCTATCAATACTAAACAGACAGCTAACACTAACACATAAACAAAACTGACAAAAAACGATTACATTTAGTAAAAACTATGTACATTTTATGTCAGTGTGCTTCAGATATTTAGGTGATATTTTGAGAAACAAAATTGCATGTCTAGCACACATTTGTAGAAAATGAAAGATAAAAATATGAGTACTTTAATTTCAAATCCAACTGTAAGGCGTAAAGTACTGTTTTTTCTTCAGAAATATATTCAAGTAATTTGTATAGTACAAAATACTACATCCCCCAAAATACTAATTAAATAATACAGTAAAAGTACTCAAGTATTTTACACTCCTGGTTGGTTTTGGGAAACAGAAAATTACTGAATGTTGTAACAATGAAACGTGCAAACAATGAAAAAAAAATTTTAAACACTTTTGAATGGCCTTCAAAATGTAATAATTGACATGCAGATTTTGTCAACGTGTGCAAATGTTTTTGATATAACGACACATTTTTTCTTTTTATAATTATTTAAAAAAATGTTTTCTAAATAACTCCCTCAGCCAAGGGTATATTACTTTATTTAAGTTGGAAAAGAACAACAACAACAACTGTACATTTGTGCAACAATGTTAGCAGTAATATTTCACAAATATATACATCCTTCAAAACAATTACCCCTAGTGTACCTTACTAGATACTTCATGGCACAGAAATATCTGCGATAACAGATAGGTAACTTAAAAAAAGAAAAAAAAAGTCAATACACAACAAAGCTTTTTACATATGTACAACTTATCCACATTGTACACATAACTATAACATTTTGTAGAATGTACAACAATATATGGTTTGCAATACCCTTGCTCCATAAACAAAATAAAGAAAAAAGTTTTAGTAAAACCTTTATGAATCTTTAGTAAGTGCACGTGATACTATTCAATTTAAAATACACATTGTTTATGGAAAAGTGAAGACATTTTTCAAACCCATTTACAACATCTACTCAAAGTATTTTATACATCAACCCACTACAAATTGTCAGTTCTGATAAACATGATTAGCAAGCACAAGCTCAACCATGTCTCCCCCATTCACTTTTTTAAAACCTATCCTACTACATTAGTTTAAGAACATTCATTTTTGACCCTTTCAACGCGCTTTCTGGAACCTCCAGATCCATTGCTTGTATTT
Organism: Danio kyathit; assembly: GCA_903798195.1. Lineage (NCBI taxonomy): Eukaryota > Metazoa > Chordata > Actinopteri > Cypriniformes > Danionidae > Danio > Danio kyathit. The sequence goes on along the minus strand of LR812529.1, from coordinate 15,408,192 downwards.
GCAGATGTCTCATTGTGCGTCTGCGACTATAGTCACTTTGCCCGTTTCCCCGACCATCTCTTCTAGGCATTCCTTTGTAAGTGTAGCAAATGTCATCAGTAGTGTAATGACGTCTAGGAACCATTTGAGTTTTCCTATTATATCTTGCATCACCTCCCATATGGGGTGAGATTTGCTTTGGACTCATTCCCATGTTTGAATTTCTCACAGTCAAATTCTCAGTTCTGGTTGGGGCTTGAAGTTTAGGCACTGGTATTGTGTTCCAGCTGTCATCAATATCAAAGTTACTCCCTGTTCTTTTATGATCTCTTGATCTGTGTGCACCAGACATTTCGCTGTAGTAAACATCTGATGATGTTGGAACTACTCCAGAGGTTCTGGGTCTTGGGGTTGGTAAAGCCATTGTGACATCGGGTGAGTCGTGGAGATGTCTTGTCATTGTAGGCCTCTGGGCTTTTCCTGAAATGTTCATGCCACTGTTTAAATCAAAATAAGGGTCCTGCATGGTGAAGTTTGAGGTACCATATTTCTGATGGTTTGGTATTCTGATGTCTCTTGAGGAAGGATCTAGATCATATGTTTTGCCTGCCTTTATATTACCTCTTGGAACTGCAAAGTTGTTGGCGTGCATTTTTGTATAGTCAAGGAAATCAATATTAGACCCCAGGCCTTGGAAATCAGGGCTATCAAATTCTGGTGTGTAGACATCGAGATTAGGTTTAAAATTGGTTCCCTTTATTTTGCCTTTAGAAAAATCAGCATTCATGTCTGCGACTCTGAAATCAGGTTTATGACTCCTGGTACTTAAATCTGGTGAATTAAAGTCTGATTTAAACTTTGATGTTGAGAGATCTATTTTAGGAGCCTTTAAATCATAGTCGGGTGTCTTTATTTTTTGTCCTGAAAAACCAATATCAGGCATCTTAAGTGTAGACGTTTTCACTTTTCCAGATGGCATGTCAGTTTTCGGAAGGGTAAAATCAGCATTAGGTCCATGAATGTTAAAATCAGGATGATGAATCCCAGCATTTAGTTTGGGAGGTGATGAACTAAGATGGAGGTCTGAATGATCAATGTCAGCATCAAAATGTGGCCCTTTCAAACTGGGCATTTTTAACTTTGCCATATTCAATTTACCTAAAGGGCCATTAACATCAGTATCAGGTGGTCTGAAATCTAAATTTGAGGTTTTCAGATCAGCCTGAGGCAGAGTCAAGTCCATCCCTGGGGTATCGATTCCTCCCTTAATTTTGGGGCTTTTGGTTTTCAATTTTGGAGATTTCATTTTAAAATCAGGTCCTTCTCCTTTTAAATCTGAGAGGCCTATTTTTGGAAGTTTCATTTTAGCAGAAGGCGCATCAATGTCAATCTCTGGAGTGTTCAAATCAACATTAGGTTTCTTGAAATTTGGTACATTCACTTTGCTTTTAGGGACATTAACATTCATGTCAGGTGCTGCGATATCTGGCTTATGACCTCTAAAGTTGATGTCTGGTGAATCCAAGTCTGCCTTAAACGTTGCAGCCGAAAGATTCATTTTAGCTGGCTTATCATAGTCAGGCATATTGATTTTAGGTCCTGTGAAACCAACATCAGGTATCTTGAAATTAGGCATTTTCTTTTTACTAGATGGCATGTCCATATTGGGGAGTGTAAGGTCTGTTTTTGGAACCTTGAAATCAGCATTAGGTCCATCAATATCAATATGAGGGTTTTTTACCCCTGCATTTAGTTTAGATGATGCACTTAGATTAAGGTCTGGATGATCAATGTCAGCATCCATATGTGGCCCTTTCAAACCTGACAGACCTAAACTGGGCATCTTTAGTTTTGCCATATTTAATTTACCTGATGGGTCATTAAGATCAACATCAGGAGATTTGATATCTAGTTTAGGGGTTGTCAGATCAGCCTGAGGCAGATTCAGATCCATGTCTGGGGTATTGATTCCTCCCTTAATCTGAGGGGTTTTGAGATTCAGGTTTGGAGTTTTGACTTTGAATTCTGGGCTTTTTGGTTTGCTTCCTGAGAAACCAAATTTTGGCAGCTTCAGTTTACCTGAAGGGGCATTTATGTCAAGGTCAGGTGCATTCATATTAATATTAGGTTTCTTGAAATTTGGTCCTTTAAATTTATTTTTAGGCATATCGATGTCTATGTCTGGTCCTGAGATTTCTGGCTTTTGACCTTTAATGTTGAATTTTGGAGAATCAAAGTCTGCCTTTGGAGCTGAAAAATCCATTTCAGGGTTCTTGAGATCATACTCGGGTGTTTTCAATTTGGGTCCTGATAGACCAAATTTAGGCATCTTTAAATTGGGCAGTTTCATTTTTCCAGAGGGCATGTTGATGTCAGGAGGTGTAAGGTCTGTTTTCAGACCTTTGTGATCAGCATTAAATCCAGGAATATTCATGTCAGGACTATTTATCCCTGCATTTAGTTTTGGAGTTGATGCACTCAGATTAAGGTCAGGATGATCAAAGTCAGCATCTAGGTTTGGGCTTTTAAAATCAGTTTGAGGCATATCAATTCCTCCCTTAATTTTGGGGTTTTTAAAATTCAACTTTGGATAAGTCATTTTAAAATTTGTTCCTTTTGGCTTGCCAAATTTTGGCAGCTTCATTTTACCTGAAGGGGCATTTATGTCAAGGTCAGGTGCACTCATGTTAAAATTAGGTGTCTTCAAATTTGGTCCTTTAAATGTACCTTTTGGGATATCAAAATCCATGTCTGGTCCTGTGATATCTGGCTTATTGCCATTAATGTTGATATCCGTGGTATCAAGGTCTGCCTTAAACACTGGGGCAGAAAGATCCATTTCAGAGGTCTTCAAGTCATAGTCTGGTGTTTTTATTTTTGGTCCTGAAACGCCAAACTTAGGCATTTTTAATGTGGGCATATTCATTTTTCCAGTTGGCATGCGCATGTCAAGATTCGGTTTTTTTAAATCTGGTGCTTTAATTTTACCTTTTGGTAAATCAACATTCATGTCAGGAGCCGTCACATGAAGGTTATGATCTAGGTTTAGATCTGGGGAATCAAAGTCTGCCTTAAGCTTTGGAGCTGAAAGATCCATTTCAGGGGTATTCAGATCATAATCAGGTGTTTTCAATTTGGGCCCTGATAGACCAAATTTAGGCATCTTTAAGTTTGGTAGTTTCATTTTTCCAGATGGCTTGTCCATGTCTGGACCTTTAAGATCAGCATGAGGTCCATGAATGTCAATATCTGGACTACTTATCCCAGCATTTAGTTTGGGTGTTGATGCAGTCAGATTAAGGTCAGGATGATCAATGTCAGCATTTATATGTGGCCCTTTTAAACCTGACATATTTAAACTTGGCATCTTTGGTTTTGCCATGTTCAATTTACCTGACGGGCCATTAAGGTCAATATCAGGAGATTTGATATCTAGGTTTGGGCTTTTGAAATCAGTTTGAGGCAGAGTCAGATCCATGTCTGGGGTATCAATTCCACCCTTAATTTTGGGGCTTTTGAGGTTCAGCTTTGGAGAATTGATTTTAAGATCTGGTCCTTTTGGCTTGCTAGAAAACCCAAATTTTGGCAGCTTCAGTTTACCTGAAGGGGCATTTATGTTAAGGTCAGGTGCATTCATGTCAAGATCAGGTGTCTTCAAATCTGGCCCTTTAATTTTACCTTTTGGTAAGTCAACATTCATGTTAGGAGCTGTGACATCAATGTTATGACCTAGGTTTATGCCTGGGGAATCAAAATCTGCCTTAAACTTTGGAGTGGAAAGATCCATTTCAGGGGTCTTCAAATTGTAATCTGGTGTTTTTAATTTGGGCCCTGATAGACTGAATTTAGGAAGCTTTAAATTGGGCAGCTTCATTTTTCCAGATGGCATGTCCATGTCTGGAAGTGTAAGGTCCGTTTTTGTACCTTTGAGGCCAGGTCCATTAATGTCAATATCTGGACTACTTATCCCAGCATTTAGTTTGGGTGTTGATGCAGTCAGATTAAGGTCAGGATGATCAATGTCAGCATTTATATGTGGCCCTTTTAAACCTGACATATTTAAACTTGGCATCTTTGGTTTTGCCATATTCAATTTACCTGACGGGCCATTAAGGTCAATATCAGGAGATTTGATATCTAGGTTTGGGCTTTTGAAATCAGCTTGAGGCAGAGTCAGATCCATGTCTGGGGTATCAATTCCACCCTTAGTTTTGGGACTTTTGAGGTTCAGCTTTGGAGAATTGATTTTAAGATCTGGGCCTTTTGGCTTGCCAGAAAACCCAAATTTTGGCAGCTTCAGTTTACCCGAAGGGGCATTTATGTCAAGGTCAGGTGCATTCATGTCAAGATCAGGTGTCTTCAAATCTGGTCCTTTAATTTTACCTTTTGGTAAGTCAACATTCAAGTTAGGAGCTGTGACATCAAGATTATGACCTAGGTTTATGTCTGGGGAATCAAAGTCTGCCTTAAACTTTGGAGGGGAAAAATTCATTTCAGGGGTCTTTAAATTGTAATCTGGTGTTTTCAATTTGGGCCCTGATAGACCAAACTTAGGAAACTTAAAATTAGGCAGTTTCATTTTTCCAGATGGCATGTCCATGTCTGGAAGAGTAAGGTCCGTTTTTGGACCTTTGAGACCAGGTCCATGAATGTCAATATCTGGACTACTTATCCCAGCATTTAGTTTGGGTGTTGATGCAGTCAGATTAAGATCAGGATGATCAATGTCAGCGTTCAAATGAGGCCCTTCGAAACCTGACATATTTAAACTTGGCATCTTTGGTTTTGCCATATTTAATTTACCTGACGGGCCATTAAGGTCAATATCAGGAGATTTGATATCTAGGTTTGGGCTTTTGAAATCAGTTTGAGGCAGAGTCAGATCCATGTCTGGGGTATCAATTCCACCCTTAATTTTGGGGCTTTTGAGGTTCAGCTTTGGAGAATTGATTTTAAGATCTGGGCCTTTTGGCTTGCCAGAAAACCCAAATTTTGGCAGCTTCAGTTTACCCGAAGGGGCATTTATGTCAAAGTCAGGTGCATTCATGTCAAGATCAGGTGTCTTCAAATCTGGCCCTTTAATTTTACCTTTTGGTAAGTCAACATTCAAGTTAGGAGCTGTGACATCAAGATTATGACCTAGGTTTATGTCTGGGGAATCAAAGTCTGCCTTAAAATTTGGAGGGGAAAGATTCATTTTAGGGGTCTTTAAATCGTAATCTGGTGTTTTCAATTTTGGCCCTGATAGACCAAACTTAGGAAACTTAAAATTGGGCAGTTTCATTTTTCCAGATGGCATGTCCATGTCTGGAAGAGTAAGGTCCGTTTTTGGACCTTTGAAACCAGGACCATGAATATCAATATCTGAACTACTTATCCCAGCATTTAGTTTGGGTGTTGATGCAGTCAGATTAACATCAGGATGATCAATGTCAGCATTCAAATGTGGCCCTTTTAAACCTGACATATTTAAACTTGGCATCTTTGGTTTTGCCATATTCAATTTACCTGACGGGCCCTTAAGGTCAATATCAGGAGATTTGATATCTAGGTTTGGGCTTTTGAAATCACTTTGAGGCAGAGTCAGATCCATGTCTGGGGTATGCATTCCGCCCTTAATTTTGGGGCTTTTAAGATTCAGCTTTGGAGAATTGATTTTAAGATCTGGTCCTTTTGGCTTACCAGAAAGCCCAAATTTTGGCAGCTTCAGTTTACCTGAAGGAGCATTCATGTCAAGATCGGGTGTCTTCAAATCTGGTCCTTTAATTTTACCTTTTGGTAAGTCAACATTCATGTTAGGAGATGTAACATCAATGTTATGATCTAGGTTTATGTCTGGGGAATCAAAGTCTGCCTTAAACTTTGGAGTGGAAAGATCCATTTCAGGGGTCTTCAAATCATAATCTGGTGTTTGCAATTTGGGCCCTGATAGACCGAATTTAGGAAGCTTTAAATTGGGCAGCCTCATTTTTCCAGATGGCATGTCAATGTCTGGAACTGTAAAATCCATTTTTGGACCTTTGAGACCAGCTCCATGAATGTCAATATCTGGACTACTTATCCCAGCATTTAATTTGGGTGTTGATGCAGTCAGATTAAGGTCAGGATGATCAATGTCAGTATTTACATGTGGCCCTTTTAAACCTGACATATTTAAACTTGGCATCTTTGGTTTTGCCATATTCAATTTACCTGATGGGCCATTAAGGTCAATATCAGGAGATTTGATATCTAGATTTGGGCTTTTGAAATCAGTGTGAGGCAGAGTCAGATCCATGTCTGTGGTATCAATTCCACCCTTAATTTTTGGGCTTTTGAGATTCAGCTTTGGAGAATTGATTTTAAGATCTGGGCCTTTTGGCTTGCCAGAAAGACCAAACTTTGGCAGCTTCAGTTTACCCGAAGGGGCATTAATGTCAAGGTCAGGTGCATTCATGTCAAGATCGGGTGTCTTCAAATCTGGTCCTTTAATTTTTCCTTTTGGTAAGTCAACATTCAAGTTAGGAGCTGTGACATCAAGGTTATTACCTAGGTTTATGTCTGGGGAATCAAAGTCTGCCTTAAACTTTGAAGGGGAAAGATCCATTTCAGGGGTCCTCAAATTGTAATCTGGTGTTTTCAATTTTGGCCCGGATAGACCAAAACTAGGCATTTTGAAATTGGGCATTTTCTTTTTTCCAGATGGCATGTCCATGTCAGGAAGTTTAAGGTCCGTTTTTAGACCTTTGAAATCAGCATGAGATCCATGAATGTCAATATCTGGACCAATTATCCCAGCATTTAGCTTAGGAGTTAATGGACTCAGATTTAGGTCCGGCTGATCTATGTCAGCATCCACATTCATATGTGGCTCTTTTAAACCTGGCAAACCTAAACTAGGCATTTTTAATTTTGCCATACTCAATTTACCTGAAGGGCCATTAAGATCAATATCAGGAGATTTGATATCTAGGTTGGGAGCTTTTAAATCCGTTTGAGGCAGAGTCAGATCCATGTCTGGGGTACCAATTCCTCCCTTCATTTTGGGGCTTTTGATATTCAAGTCTGGAGATTTGATTTTAAGATCAGGTCCTTTTTTCTTGCTACTTGAGAAGCCAAATTTTGGCAGCTTTAGTTTACTTGAAGGGGAATTCATCTTAAAATCTGCTGTATCCATGTCAAAATTTGGATTCTTGAGATTTGTTCCTTTAATTTTACCTTTTGGGAAATCCACATTCATGTCTGGTGCTGTTATATTTGGCTTATGACCACTAATGCTGAGATCTGGGGAATTAAAGTCTCCCTTAAACTTTGGAGCCGACAGATTAATTTGAGGGGTCTTTAGATCAGCATCAGGCGTTTTTATATTGGGTGCTGAAAGACCAAAATCAGGCATTTTGAAAGTGGGCATTTTCTTTTTTTCTGAAGGCATGTCCATGTCCGGTAAGGTAAGATCTGTTTTTGGACCCTTGATATCAGCATTCGGTCCATTAATGTCAATATGAGGGCTTTTTATCCCTGCATTAAATTTGGGTGTTAATGCACTCAAATTAAGGTCATGCTGTTCAATGTCAGCATCAACATTCATATGTGGCCTTGGCATCTTTAGTTTTGCCATATTTAGTTTACCTGATGGATCATTAACATCAATATCAGGTGATTTGATATCTATGTTGGGGGCTTTTAAATCAGTTTGAGGCAGAGTTAGATTAGGTCCTGGCGTATCAATTCCACCCTTAATTTTGGGGGTTTTGAGATTCAGGTCTGAAGACTTGATTTTAAGACTGGATCCTTCTGGCTTGTTACCAGAGATCTCCAATTTGGGCAGTTTCAGTTTACCTGAAGGGGCATTGATGTTCAAGTCAGGTGCATTGAAGTCATGACTGGGTGTTTTTAAATTTGGTACTGTGATTTTACCCTTAGATAAATCAACATTTGTGTCTGTGATATCAGGTTTCTGACATTTAATGTTGATATCTGTTGAATCTAATCCGGTCTTAAGCTTGGGAGTTGAAAGATCCATTTCAGGGGTCTTCAGGTCATAATAAGGTGTTTTTATTTTGGGGCCTGTGAGGCCAAAGTCATTTGGGTTTTTCAGATCAGCATGAGGAAGAGTCAGATCCATACTAGGGTCGTCAATTCCCCCCTTAACATTGGAATTTTTGAGATTCAGGTCTGAAGACTTTATTTTAAGATTAGGTCCCGAAGGAGCCATAGCCTTAAGATCAGATGCATTCAAGTCAAGATTGGGTTTTTTTAAATTTGAAGCTTTAATTTTACCTTTAGGTAAATCAACATCCATGCCTGGTTTTTGACCTCTAATTTTAATGTCAGGTGAATTAAAGTCTGCATTAAACTTTGAAGTTGACATATCCATTTCAGATCTCATCATCTTAGGCCCTGAGAGAGCAGTTTTTGGTTTTCCAGATGGCATGTCCATGTCCAAGTCTGTCATACTTGCATCATATTTGATGTCTGGATTGTTGTTTCCAGAGAAGCTAAATTTTGGCAATTTAAATTTTGATTTCTCAACATTATCTGATGGTACATCCATATTCATATCAGAGGAATTAAGCACTGCTTTGGGGGTCTTAAAATGTCCTTTTGTGAGGTGCATCACAGGAGATCCTTGGCTATGTGAGAGTGTAAGATCTGGTGTATTAAAACCAACATCTTTTTCTAGATCTGTATATGTTCCACCCCGTAGGTTTATTTCATGCTCAACATCGATCAAGTTCATTTTGGATTGAAGTGATGGAAAATCTCTTGCAGTGTTGGTTTTGACCTTTGTTCTCATCAGGTCACCTGTAGAATCCTTGGGATCATAATGGCCAATGGATGACCTCGTTTTCTCATCAAATTCTGTTTCAGATGGCGTGAGACACATCCGATCTGCATTCTGAAGCAAAGTTGCAATGTTTACCTTGCTTTTGCGGTCAAGTGTTTGAGTTGTCTCTGGACCACTGTCATGTTTGCTATGCCTTTTATCCTTTGCAACTTGACTTCCTTTTAGAAATCTCTTGACTTTAGCATTGAAAAGTTTGTCATATGAATCTTTCCACACCTGTTGAAACATTTCAGTTAGAACAAATCAATGTGTTTGCTGGACATATGATTCAGGGCTTTAAAAGCAAAAAAAAAACAGACCTCAACTGGAGCTTTCATATCCAGATTTTCCAAACTTCTGCTGGATTTCAATCCATGCTTTGACAACTCCTTGTCATTATCAATCAACTTCAAAATGTCCACAGCTTCATTCTTCTTTTGTTTATTCCTTTTTAGCTCAAGCTGATCACTGGCACCAATTATATCTTCCCCTAAAAATTGCAATGCGAAAATTATCAACATTTTTCATCATGCGGAGGTTCCCAGCAAGGATTTTTAATCATCTTTTAAACACAAAATTGCTTGGTGGGTTCAAGGCAAAGTCATTTTGTCCACTGTATTGATTTCCACTTTTCCAAGAATAATAAATAGCCAAATCACTTGCTCAACTAACAATCGTGTTTATGATGATACATAAAAATAAAATAAATATAATAAGAAAATACTAGTTCATGACATCAAGCAGCACAACAATCTGTTTTTTGCTGCTAAAAATTAAGGAAAGCGAATGCGACCATAAGTCTAAGACAGGGGTGCTCAACCCTATTCCTGGCGATCGACCTTCCTGCAGTTTTCAGTTGCAGCCCTTATCAAACACACCTGCCTGTAATTATCAAGTGCTCCTCACGTTCTAAATAATTGGTTCAGGTGTGTTTGATCAGGGTTGGAGCTGAAATCAGCTGGAAGGTCGATCGCCAGGAACAGGGTTGAGCACCCCTGGTCTAAGACAATAGGGATTCAATGACTGAACCCACTCTTACACCAAAGAATAAGGCCAATAAGAAGTGTTTTGTAAAAAAGTATTGCTATGATGCTCAATAACTTTATAATGATCATATAGTGATAGTATTAGGACTGGCTGATTACTCAAAGGCAATTTTCATGCATATTTTCTCAGTAAAACCAGTTGTAGTAAACTTCCAGAACATGCACTCAGATGGAGCAGCATTTACTACAAAGAGTCGAAGTTCATTGATAAGCTATGCAGTTTTTAAAATCAAATTCAGCAGTTTGTGCAGCTTCTCAATTTACTATGGCACTGTGTAGTAAATGGAGCACATGAAAATACCACATATAATAACATGGTTTAACTCCAAACTTACCTCATAATCTCAGTCAAGTGTTTGAAATAAATTATTCCGTGAGATTATTCCATAGTTGTCTGATTATTAGTAATGCTTAATCAATAAAAACAGCATAATATTTTGTTTATAATGAGGATTATAAGGGCATTTACTGATTTCCTTTTTAGACATTTGGAGGCCACACACGAATATGTTTTCGTTTAAAAACATTTAAACATTCTACATTTTGGCCTTGCATCTACACCGAGACTGCATTTTTAGGAAACAAAAATGTGTCTTTTTGAAAACGTTGTCTAAAGTGGCTAAATCTAAAAAAGTCGTTTTCATGTTGTGGTGTGGACTGTGAAAATGGAGGCTTTGGAAAACAATGAGGCATTTAATCATATGATGCAGTCATGTGACCAATTCAGCTAACATGGTGGACGACATTGTAAAGCAGATGTTTTGTATGCTGTCCATTTTGACAGCTTTTTTAAAGATTATTGACAGTTTGTACATGTTCCATATTGCCTTTTGCCGCAACGTTTCAAAGAGACGGAAAGTAAATAAACGCCAGGCAGATATGACGCAGATGACATCTCAAATTGATCCGGATTAGTGTAGATGTAGCCGGCGTTTCTGGCGAGAGCGCCCTCTGGCCTTCAGAGGAGATTTATTACATATCGCAGCTTTGCTCAGTTGTATTTGCGATTTCACAGAATATTATTATGATTATTCAGCCAGCCCTGACCCTGAGAAAAAGAAAATAAATTCATAATTGAATACCTTCAAGAAAGTGCAGGTCTGTGTACTCTCCAGAGACATTATCTTCAAGCAGCAGGCTGTCGGAGAGGCTTCTTCGATAAAGAGCCTGCGAATTACAAAACACAATGATTATTACATTAAATTAATAACCTGCATAACTGAATCAAACATTTAAAGTTTTGATGAGCAACAGTAATCAGTAATTTATCAGTAATTCACTCATCATTTATTTTTATTAATAACTATAACGGTAACAAAACAAATCAATCACAAAAAGCATAATCAACATGTTTGGAAGACAAATAAGATTAAAAACTGATAACATACCATTTCGCTAGTATGTATATTTACACAAAAGCCTCCAGAACTGAAACCTGTTAATGCAAAGGGAATTTTGCACTGATGAGAACCACGTTTCAATGCAAATTATTATAAATGCATGTTAAGTCACAATAAAATCACATACTTTATAAACATATATTATATACATATATTCAGTGGTGGGAGAAGTACTGAAAAATTATACTCAAGTAAAAGTACCATTACTTGCCTAAAAATGTAGTGCGAGTAAAAGTATCTGTTGTAAATATTACTCAAAGTAGGAGTAAAAAGTAGGAGTAGACCTTTCAAAAGTACTCAAGAGTAGTAGGTAGTGAGTGTTACGCTGTTAAACATGTAATTTGTGCATGTGTGTGTAAACGTAACATTCTGTAGTGCATTTAGTTATTGCCCAGCAGGCACACAACGTCATAAGACGTTAATATTAGGTTGGATTTAGGTTGTGACGTCAGGTGACCAAAATTCAATGTCTAGCCAGCATCTAAGGACAACGTTATTTTGACATCCAATAACGATGTGAAATGACGCTGATATTTGGTTGATTTTAACTTGTGTTAGAAAGTGACCAAAATCCAACGTCGAGTCAATGTCTTAAACCAGATATGGCAACTAAAATCTAACGTCTGATAGACGTCATAGTGGTAACATCTACACAACGTCAAGCTGTAACATCATTAGACGTTGATATTGGATTGATTTTAGGTTGGTCGTTGGACATTGACCTCAACCCACTTTTCATTTCCAAACAAAAAGTAACATCCCATGAAGTTGGGGTACAACGTCAATCTGATGTCATGTTGACATCTTGTGCCTGCTGGTTGTTTAAGGTCATCATACAGTAAACATCCGTCATCTTCTCATCAGTGGCATACATCTAAAAAGTCTCTGGGTCAATGAGAGTAAACATTTTGGACATCTTCTTGGACATTTTTAATGCTTCCAAACAGTTTGCTGCAATTATTAATCGCCCATGTCTTGAGGTAGTTCATTATGATGCGATTTACCTCTTTACTTCTTTGTGCAATTTGATTGGACAGGACTGAATTTTCTAATCCCCAAAGACAAGAAAAAATTAAGTAGTGACTGCAGGATGAAGGCCCTTTTTAAAGTAAAAACCGTAAAAGCCGATACCGATAATGCAATAAAATGTACTCAAGGGAAAGTAAAAGTACACATTTCCTTAGAAAAATACTCAATTACAGTAGTTTGAGTATTTGTAATTTGTTACTTTACACCACTGCATATATTATATAATACATACAGTATGGGGCAATCAGTGAATGAAAAGAAACACTTCTCCCAGACTAAAAGAAACCGAGAAAACTTCCATGCTTTTTTTAAAGTCAGCATTTATCGCATTGGTGAATAAACAAACAGACGAAACTGTGAGGTATTCAAAGAATTGTTAGGATAGTGTAACAAGAGGGCGTTAGGAACAGGTTAGGCCGGACAAAAGAAACTGTGAGCAGACCTCACCTTATTAACCACACCCTCTGTTTTAAAGCTGCGCAATCGCAGAGGTACCAGATTATCCCATGATCATCTGTAAAGACATATTGATAACCTGTTCAACTGTGATGACTTAATTGTCAGCTATTTCATCATAAAATCTGCCAAAAACATTGGACTACTAGGTACAATATACAGTATATGATCATTTTACGAACATGCACAAAGCTGTTACCCTTTTATTTATAGTAATCACAAATTAAATTGTACAGAATCTGAAAATGTGCATCAGAAACACTCTTTTAGTAATACGTAGCATACAAAAATACAGTACATGTTCTTATTTACAACTTTAAATAAGCATCCCTATGCAATAATTAGCAATTCGTAATTTGAATACATTAAACCGTTTGTAAAATATAGTAAAAATGAAATTAAACAAGCATAACTTGTGCATTCGCTGCATAGTAACTCATAACAACTTGACACCTATGCTGGCTAAACTTGCAAGATTTCAGTTTCTATAAGATCAAACAATTTTTTAAAACAGTTCAAGATCATGTTTAAATATGAACAGCAAAAGAAAAGCCTTACCTTGTATCACATGAGCTTTTATATCCTTGTTTAGAATCAATGTCTAGTAATAAAATATCATGCTGATGACTGGATGTTTCCACTGGATGAGTCCGTGTTTACCTCTGTCCTCTTCTCACTGTTCATGAAACTCTCGCTGCAGCAAGTAATACATTTCCAGAGCGGAAAAACAGGTTTAAGGTACAAACACATGCCTCGGTACAGCATCACTGCTTGTTCTTCATGGAGGCACGGGTGACATAACAATAATAAACCTCTCCCTAATTCCTGATTGATTGGAGGAAATCAAAAGAAATAGAAAAATAAAAAAAACTAAACTATGCACACAAATGAGTCATACCCGTTGGGAAAACGACTACCTGTACAAGGCGTAGGCACTTCCACCCAGGTTGTTCTGGGTGGAGACGGTTTATAACGAGTGTTCACACCTTTAATATAACCAATTATGCACTAAGCATTCTGAGAAAAGACAATGCGGTTCAAACGTCACAAATACATATTAGAACACTCTGAGACACACCTTGACTAATGAAAATAAGACCCTTTTTAACTGATTAAAGAATTAAATGCAGTGCAAAAAAATTGTTTTCTTACTTGGAGTGATCTAGTCCAAATATCTAAAAAATGATTATATAGAGAAGCATTTTTAGACAAGTAAAAAAAAAGTGTTTACAGATACAATAGATCAAAATTAAGTACGTTTTATCTTTAAAAATGTGCCAATGGGCTAAGAAAAATAATCTTATTTAAAAACCCCAAAAAAGTTTATTTTACTTGTCCCTTTGGCAGATTATTTAGCTTGTTTTCTACATTTTGTCATTCTACATTTCTACTTGTTTTTTTTTACTACATTTGATAACAAACGTCTTTTCACTAATCATGCGTCTTGATTTAATATATTTTCTGATATTTGGACTAGAAATAAGCAGTGGTGTAAAGTAACAAATTACAAATACTCAAAATACTGTAATTTAGTCGTTTTTCTCAGGAATTGTAATTTACTAAGTAGTTTTAAATTGTGTGCTTTTACTTTCCCTTGAGTACATTTTTAGTGCTGTGTTGGTACTTTTACTCCACTACTTTCCTTTAACCTGCAGTAAATACTTTATTTGTTCTTGTCTATGGGGATTTGGAAAATCCGTCCTGTGATTGCTGTCCAATCAAATCGCACATATTATGTAAATCGTATCATACTGAACTACCTCAAGACATGTGCGCTTTATAATTGCAGCAAACTGTTTGGAAGCATTTAAAGTGTCCAAGAAGATGTCCAAAATCTTTACACACATTGACCCAGAGAATTTTTAGATGCATATCACTGATGAGAAGATGACGGATGTTTACTGTATGATGACTGAAATGGGCTTTAACACCCAGCAGGCATAAGACGTCAACATGATGTCAGATTGACGTTGTACCCTAATGTCATAGGGATATTGCATTTTGTTTGGAAATGAAATGTGGGTTGACGTCAGAACTCAACATCAGGTTGACGTCAATGTCCAATGTCTAACTTAAAATCAACCAAATATCAACATCTAATGATGTTACAGCTTGACGTTTTGTGGACGTTAACACTATGACGTCTACAAGACGTTGGTTTTTGGTTGCCATAGCTGATGAATAAATGTCAGTATCTGACGACAATATGACGCTGGTTGAAGATGTTGACTTGACGTTGGATTTAAGTCCCTTTCTAACAACCTAAAATTAACCAAATATCAGCGTCATTTGATGTTCTTATTGGACATCAAAATAACGTTGTCCTTAGACGCTGGCTAGACGTTGAATTTTAGTCACCTGACATCACAATCTAAATCCAACCTAATATTAACATCTTATGACGTTGTGTGCCTGCTGTGCAATAACTAAATGCACTACAGAATGTTACGTTTACACACATGCACAAATAAAATGTAAATGAATGAGCTTTTTACAGCGTAATATTCGATACTCTTGAGTACTTTTGAAAGGTCTACTTTTTACTCCTACTTTGAGTAATATTTACAACAGATACGTTTACTCTACTTGCACTACATTTCTAGGCAAGTAATGGTACTTTTACTTGAGTATGATTTTTCAGTACTCTTTCCACCACAGGAAATAAGACAAACACTCCATGTAAGAAGAACATTTTTTGCAGTGTGCACTCTCCTCAATAGTAATAATTCTTAAAAAAAAATAAAAATAAATCGTAAAGACAAATAATTAAAAAACAATTTACTTTAAGACAGATTCACATTTAAATACAAATGTGACATTTATAAAAGAACAAAACACTTTTTCCTGAGTTAAAGAGTCATCTATATTGTACAGCATGATATAGACTGCACGTATCACACATGCAGTGGTCATGCTTTACAATCAAACTACATTCTTAGCTGGAAATTCAGTATTTTAAACTTGGTCTTCCCCTCCACGTAAAAGTTTCTGGAAAGCTGAGTCTTCTCTTTGGCACAGAGCAGCAGGGCTGTCAAACTCCACCACTTTCCCAGCATGCATCACCAATACTTTGTCGGAGTCCATGATTGTATTTAGTCTGTGGGAATAGAAAGGCTAGTTGAGTGTGTGAGGTAACACAAATGTTTTTAAAGGGTTAGTTCATGTAAAAATTAAAATTCTGTTATTATTTTCTCACACTCATATGGTTCCAAACCCCCTAGACCAGGGGTGCCCAAACTTTTCCGTATAAAGGGCCGAAGGTAAATATACCAAACTATATTACATTAGGGCAGCGCAGTAGGTAGTGCTGTCGCCTAACAGCAAGAAGGTCGCTGGTTTGAGCCTCGGCTGGGCCAGTTGGCGTTTCTGTGTGGAGTTTGCATGTTCTCCCTGCGTTCGCGTGGGTTTCCTCCAGGTGCTCTGGTTTCCCCCACAGTCCAAAGACATGCGGTACAGGTGAATTGGGTAGGCTAAATTGTTCGTAGTGTATGAGTGTGAATGAGTGTGTATGGATGTTTCCCAGAGATGGGTTGGAGCTGGAAGGGCATCCGCTGCATAAAACATGTGCTGCATAAGTTGGCGGTTCATTCCGCTGTGGCGACCCCGGATTAATAAAGGGACTATGCCGAAAAGAAAATGAATGAATGAATATTACATTAAAGGTGCCATGGGTAATTTCTTAATTTATTTTATAATATTTCAAATTAAATAGAAAACATTACTTTAAGTAGTATTAACTAACGCAGTATAGCTTTTTAAATTGTAACTTAATGCAATAAAAACATAAAAAATTATAACACAGTGGAGTTTAACACTGAATACACTAGTCAAGCAGAATCTGCCTTTGACTTAATTTGCTCATCAAAGTCTCTCCACTGTCGGGTGACAGTATGTACATTTAAACAAAATCTGATCAATTTATATCATTTAATTGAAACATTTAATTTCAGTTAGCGTTTAACAATAAAACAAACAAAGGGTTACATTATATTTTAATTGACAATCCCAAAACATCCCCATCATTATCCCTCTCTTCTCAGATGGGATGGTGGGCCAAATCAAAGGTTACCATGGGCCAACTTTGGCCCGCGGGCCCTAGTTTGGGTATCACTGTCCTAGACCTTCTAAACAAATTAAAATATTTTAGATGAAATCCGAGAGTTCTCTTACCCTCCATAAAGCAAAAAGTTTAAAACATTCCATGACTTTAGTGGTTCAACTGTAATCATATGAAGCTCCAAGAACACTTTTGTGCACCAAAATGACTTTTAGCTAGGTTTTCTCTTTCTCGTCAGATATCACAAGAGAAACGGTTGAATAAAGTCATTAGCTTTGTGTCAATCAAAGATGCAAATTAAATTTATAAGCAAAACTGGAATATTGCATAAAAGATTTGCGAATAAAGCAGCGTTTCCATCCAACGAGTCAAAGAAAACAAAATCGTCACTTCCTGATAAACTGGCGCCAAATACCAAAAAGAAAAACTGAATTTGCTGTGGGAGGAGAAGCTGCCTGAGTTTATTCCTCATTTAATAAATTACTTTCTCACAAGACAATGCTGACACACAATGAACGTGTGGGGGCATTTTGAGGCATGAAGGTAATTAATAATATAATAATACTAATACTGAATTAGTTAAGGCATTTCAGAATAACCAAAACACCACAATTATTATGTCCCATCACATACATTTTTACACACTTTTTTTTAATGCACATGCTGGAATTTATTCGGTAAAAGTGTTTCTATCGTAGTTTATGCACATTTTAACTTACCAAATAAAAAGTTTATCACACAAAGTTTTTCTCGTAACTTGATAATATTCCAATTGAGCTATTGAAGATATGTGGACTTTTTTTGAACTTTGAACATCTCAGGTCTATTGCTGTCTATGGAGGATGAGGGAGCTCTACGATTTTATCCTATAAAGATAATCTCAGGGATTTAGAACAAGATGACGGTGAATAATTAATAGAAGAATTTTCATTTCTGGGTGAACTAACTGTTAAAAGTTATAGGCCCAGTTTCACAAACAGGGCTTAGATTAAGCCAGGACTAGGCCTTAGTTAAATTAGGCTATTTAAGCCACATTTATAAAAATGGTCTTAGAAAAATATATTACTGGTGTGCACCTGGAGAAAAAAAATGACACTGATGTATTTTAAGACATCTACCTGCATGTTATTTTAAATTGAGACAGCTCAAACAAGCAATTTAATCTTGACTAGCCTTAAACCTTGTTTGTGAAACCGGGGGATAGTGTTCTCCCCAAAATGTACATTTACTCACCATTTACTCATTCTAACTTTAATGGGGGTTTTTTTCTGTTGAACAGAATAGAAGATATTTTGAAGAATATTGTAAACTGTTTATAACTAATAGAAAAATAAAACTATGGAAGTCAATGTCTATCGGTTTCCAACTTTTTTCAAAATCGCTTCTTTTTGTGTCTTAATCAGATTTGCAACAAATGGAGGGTGAGTAAATGATGACAATTTTCATTTTTGGGTGTTCTATCCCTTTAAAATGACCTAAAAATGCATGATAAAATGCTATACACTTGACTGTTCAGAATAACATAGGTGTGTATTAACAATCACAAAAGAGCTGCAAATATAATTTTGCAATGTGAAGTCACCAGTCAGAGTTGTCAGTTTAATTTATTAAACACCTCACTAAACTTTGCACTTGGTTGTGTTACTGCATTTAACTTTTCTTTAAAGTTCTGCATCATTAAAGTTTTTTTCCTGCTTTTAAATACATAACACTAAAATCTTATTTTTAATGTAAAGAGTTAGTATACCACACCAACTTATTCACTGCAAAAATATTATAGTTTATAATTTTTCTCAAGAAAAAAATCTTCAATCAAAGAGTACTTTCTAGACAAGTAAAAGGTTTATTTTCATAAATTAATTAAAATTAAGTAAACATACTAATTTTCCAGGGGCAACACGGTGGCTCAGTGGTTAGCACTGTCACCTCACAGCAAGAAGGTCGCTGGTTTGAGTCCCGGCTGGGTCACTTGGCATTTCTGTGTGGAGTTTGCATGTTCTCCCCGCGTTGGCATGAGTTTCCTCCGGGTGCTCTGGTTTCCCCCACAGTCCAAAAACATGTGCTATAGGTGAATTGAACAAAATAAATTGGCTGTAGTGTACAGTATGTGTAAATGAGTGTGTATGGATGTTTCCCAGTACTGGGTTGTAGCTGGCATCCTCTGTGTAAAACATGTACTGGACAAGTTGGCAGTTCATTCCGCTGTGACAACCCCTGATGATTTAAGGGACTAAGCCAAAGGAAAATGAATGAATAAATGAATAATCTTCCAATGGGGTAAGAAAAATAACCTTATTTCAAAGCAAAAACAAGACAAATTGTACTTACCCCAAATTTTAAGTCAAGTAAATGTTAAGGAAAAACTCAATTTAACTTAATAACTCAAACCTAATTTTGACTTATTTCTGAAAACAAAAAATAATTGTTTTACTTGTCTAGAAAATGCTCTTTGATTTAATAGTTTTTTAATATTTTGACTAGAAACAAGACAAAAGCTGTAAGTAAGAACAGCATTTTAGCAATGTACACATCCTAATGTCATTCCAAAACCATATAAAAAGGAAAGTTTAATGAAGATATCATAAAGGAATAAGTGATTTCTGACCTTGCAAAGGCGGTCTATTGACCACAAACATTGATGCTCCAAAATGTTCATGTAGAGATAAAAAATTAAATAATGAATCTATAAGAAAGAGATTTAATAAAAATCCATATGAATTAAAGAGATGATTTTCCCCCAAAAAAACGTTGTCATCATTTCCTCACCATCCATTTATTCTTGGCTGAACACTCCCTTTAAGATCAACATGAGAACACAATGAAACCAAATTTGAGTTTCAAAATCTGCTTTTAAGATGGAACTTATTTTTAATGTTGGAAACTAGCAGCCATTGACTGTATTTTTCTTTCTGCTATGGATGTCAAAGGCTACCATTTGCCAACATTTTTCAAAACATCTTCTTCTGTGTTTAACAGAAAAAATAAACCAGTTTGAAACCACACAAGAAGAGTAAATGTGTGAAATGAGTAAATGTTCATTTTGGGGTGAACTATTCATTAAATTTTTCCCCATATAAACATTGAAAAAAACTACACCACAACTGATGTACAAGAACAAAATTGATTTTCATGAAAGCTCAAATGTGTTGGTTTAAAACCTGAATGCTATAAACACTGTTTGCTGATCAGTGTGTTTATATTACAAAAGACCATTTTAAACATGTTCATGTTATCTGTTAATCTAATATATTTTATGATTGTGTACTTCAGAAAATACACAGACATCTCTTAATAGATTTAAATAAAAGTATCTTAATTATTTCTATAGATCAACCCATTTCTATTGCGCTTCAAGAATTTTCGAGTCAATGCTAAAGTAGTTTGTGACCTGTGGGCGATGGTGAGGACAGTTTTATCCTTGAATTTTTCTCTGATGGTTTTCTGTAGCAGCATGTCAGTCTTCTGGTCGACACTCGCTGTGGCCTCATCAATGCATAAAATCTATCAGAGCATAAATGAACAATAAAGTGCATAGTTAGGAGGGAATTACAAACATTTGTCTGAAATTGTTTATGTTGTACTTTAAGGCGAGACACTGCAGGCAAATATAGTTTTTGTCGAGTCAATGGAATATAAATCAATAATACACTTTTCACCTATTGTGGATGTTTCTTTTGTTGCACTTCATCCATTTGTCTCTGTAGATTTCAATTATACTTTCTAAAGTTTGTCATAAAACTAATTATACAGTTTTATTGATATTTATATTTTAAGTTTTTTTATAGAGCATACAAAAGAGCACAGCATACATAATGTTTTCTGTAAAAAAATATGATAATGTTATGTTTATGCTACGTTTGTTAATTTTGTTATATCTCATGTTATGTAATGTCAATATTATGTTTTTCATGTCATGCCAATGTTTAGTTTATTTCATGTTAGTCATGTCACGGTTATGTTATGTTTATCATGTCTACATTATATTATGTTTATTGTATGTTTCTGTTAATGTTACTTTAATGTTTATGTCATGTTTATATTATGTCATTTTTTTGGCTGTTCACAGTATTTTCTGATTTATGGAGTAATACAAAGAGATACCCCAAAACAACAAAAGGGCTCTATTTTAACAATCTAGGCTGAAAGCGCATGGCGCAAAAGCATTAAGGGTGTGTCCGAATCCGCCAATCAGAGTCTCATCTCCCATTCCCTTTAAGAGTCAGTTGTGCCGCTCCATGGCTCATTTGCTATTTACATGGTGGACTTTGCAGGTAGAAAAACTGAACGCTTCACTAGCGAGAAAACAGTTAAACAGAGCATCTGCAGTGTGAGGATAAAGAACAAGCCTCCTTCATTGTGCCTCTTTACTTTCGCTTTACTTTTACTCCTTTACTTTCGTAGATAAGGATACAGTGTTGTACGCACTCCACTAAAGACATACATTAGCCTACATATTCAATTTCGTTTGTTAAGCGCAAAGATTTAAATTCAGTTCTAATTTCCAGCAAACTGATAAATGAACAATAATAACCAAGTGTGGTTATATCCAAACACATGTCCTATTCTTATGTCCCATATAGTGATGCATACGTCTCCAAAACCTGACGGGTCCATGGACAAATCTAAACTTGCTTTTATTAAAACAAATATATAAATATGCATATAATAAATAATACTGCTAATATCAATAATAATAATATACAAATTTAAATTGTCATGAATAAACTAAAAAAGCACCTCGAGATGAAGAAGGCATGGAGGCAGTGTTTTTTATATTTATGTAGAAAATAATAATTTTTGTAACATTTTATTCCTTTAATTTTTTCCATATATACAGATATTTGTGTATTGCTGTACATCCTGTGTGTACATCCTGCATAGGTGCACAACTAGTGCACAGTCCAGTCTGTGCTGGACTTTAGACCAGCTTCTAGTTCATCAATGGAACAGTCTATTTCAGTCCCTCAAAATAGCAACACGCTAACAATGTGCTTTAACACACCCATGAGTCCACAAAGTGGTGCAAATGGATTTACTATTTAAACAACGTGCTGCAAAACGGGAAAATTAGGGTTGTGTTGGTCTGAAAATAGCAACAAATCGTGCCAAACACGTCTTGCACCTTATTGTGCCAGGTATATAAAAGGGCCCACAATATGTCTGATTATATACAACATTTAATTTTACAAAAAATATGCAAATTTTATGTTTATTTTTCTGGCTGTTCACAGTATTTTCTATTATTGAGTAATACAATAAATCCCATCTGAAAAAAGAAAAATCTATGAATGTAGAATTTTTAACCTGACTTAATTAAACGTTCATATTTTTGGGCAAGTAATTAATGCAAATCAGAGCTTGTTTGATAAAACCTTGCATCATTTGCATATTTATACATCATTTTAGAGAACTTGCAATTCAAAAAATGTTTGTGATTCTTAAAGAAATCAATCAACTGGGAAAATAAGGTAATATCTTTTTAAAACAATTATTTACTCTATTGACCTGCAGTGTGTTGTATAACAATAGTTAACATAGTTTTATACATTAGCTTCTGTTAGCAGAGCACGAGCGAGACACAACAGCTGCCTCTGGCCCACAGACAGAGACTTTCCCCTCTCTCCAACCTCCGAATCCAGGCCACCTGTCACAAGCAGAAAAAAAAACAATTCAATTTATATAAAACCTGAAAGTATTTTCTCCTGTCCCAGATAATTCCTTTCAGGGAAGATAAACAAGAGCTGAACAAAACAATCAAAAGTTCATGAACTCTCACCGTTCCTCTGAACTACATTTTCCAGGTGGCATTGCTCAAGAGCCTCTAGCAGTCTGTAGTCCGCATGACGGCCGTGAGGATCAAGATTTTCTCGCACTGAGCTGGAGAACAAGAAGGGATCCTGAGGGATGATGGCCAGTTTTGATCTATAGAGGGCGACAAAAACAATACAAAAATACTTATTATGTGGCAGTAGGGATTACAATTTAAAGGGATGATTCACCCAAAAATGAACATTCTGTTATTATTTAATCACTCTTTAATTGTTTCGAAACATTATGAGTTTCTTTCTTCTGTTGAACACAGAAGTAGATGTTTTAAAATATGCTGGAAACATGAAACCATTGATTTGCATAGTATTCATTTTTCTTATTAAGGAAGTCAATGGCATCCCTTTAAGATCAAATTGACAACAAATTGAAACCAAATTTAAGTTTCAAAATCTACTTAAGATGGAAATTAGAGGAAAGTAAAAAAAAAAAAATAAGATTCATGACAGACTAAAAATGGAAAAGATGAGAAATATTTGAACACTTGTCTGTTGTGGTGATATTACTCATCAATAAAGATGATTTTATTCTCTTGCAAGAGGGTCAGACAGTCATACAGAAACACCAGTCGCTGCAGAGTGTGACAAGGGAGGGGAGGGTTTTCTCACACTAATATCCATCCTTCAAGGTTACATTACCATACCTGCCAACACTCCAGTTTTTCCCGGGACTCTCTTGTATTTCAGACCCATCCCAAAACTCCCATAATTTCACCCCGCACCCCCCGGTCCTCAGCTTTTTGGTACAGTCTATAACACCCCCGGATCACTGACTTTGGTATTGTATCTGATCGCAGCAGCTGCCCGAAACATCGTGCATAGTACAGTTACTTAGCTGTGTTATTCAGACACCTCACCCCCGACATCTAAACATCCACACGGTCTCCCAGATTTTTATAGACTAATGTTGGCAGGTATGTACATTACAGACCTGCCGTAGTTTATCACACAAGACAAGAAAATAAACAAAAATATTCAAAGACGTCACATCTCTCATGTTAGGGCCCCCAAACCAAATCTTTAGATAGAAGCATTCAAGATTGGTTAAAAATAATTTTTCCTCCACATGTCAAATACATTGACATAATGTGAAATTATGTCAGAAATGTCAGATTTCCACTGAAACACTGCAAAAATATATTTTGTATATGTCTCACTTTAAATGCTTGCTAATACAACAATAGAAATCATAAGATGTACTAAATGATATAAGATGTATGAACGGATGCAAAACCTTGGACTAAAATGATTAGCTCTCCTGAGAAATTGTCATTCTTTTTCGTGTAGACCATTTTGAGGGATGCAAACAAAAACAATGGTCCTAACGCATTTCCTGTTTTACATTTTTAATTTCTAGAGCTTCCAAGAATCCAAAAAGAGGCACATATTGATAAATAATGTTATAATAGCTGTTTTAACTTTTAGTTATAATTGAATCGCCTGTTGTTACAGTTATGAAATAGTTTGATAACATACAGGAAATGTTCATGGGCCAATGACATGACCACATTGAAATGGTCTATACATCCTCAAGAGCTGTTTAACAAAGTTCTTTTAGTCTTGTTGGAACAACGCTTTTTTAAATAAAGCAACAACTGCTAAGGTCAATATTATTAGCACCCTCAGTATTTTTTTTCAGCTGGCTACAGAACAAACCTCTGTTATCCAATAACTTGTTATCCAATATCCAATTAACCTAAGCGTTTACATGGCACTGAATACTAGCATCTTATGTTGCAGAATAATATCTGTTATTGGAAAAGTTTACATCTCTGTTTTCTTGAGCTGCAGTTCTCTAGTTAAACAGTCAAACAGGATGCATATTTCTGAAAGTTGAGTTTCTGTTCTTGAGTAAAGGTGGTTCCTTTTTGAAACCCCTAACATATTTCTTTTTAATACTTGAAAGTATTAAACGTACGTGCCTTTATTGGAATGATTTTTTCTTGGTTTACAGCCGTTGGGTGTTTTCACAGCTCGTCTGAAGTGAATAAATAAGCCGTTCCATAAATAAAGCATTTGAATATAGACATTGGGTGAACTTCACTTGGTTGTGGACTTCTCTTAACTCTTCCCGGGACTCGTGACACTAAAACTCAGAATAATTTCCATGACACTTGCATAATATTACGTACTTTTCCTCATGGCAAAGACAAAAGAAATGAATTATTAGAAATTAGTTATTAAAATTGTGTTTCTCTTCACAAAACAGCACTTGGGAAATATTTTTAAAATAATACAAATTTCACAGAAGGGCTAATAAGTTTGTCTTCAACTGTATATGAAACATCAGATAAAGGTTTGTGGTTGGTGTTTTTTTTTTATTTATTTTTTTACATTTTTAGAAAGAAGTTTCTGTAACACTCTCTATAAAGCACATAATTATTCATTCATTCATTCATTTTCTTGTCGGCTTAGTCCCTTTATTAAACCTGGGGTCGCCACAGCGGAATGAACCACCAACTTATCCAGCACGATTTTACGCAGCGGATGTTCTTCCAGCCGCAACCCATCTCTGGGAACATCCACACACTCATTCACACACATACACTACGGACAATTTAGCCTACCCAATTCACCTGTACCGCATGTCTTTGGACTGTGGGGGAAACCGGAGCACCCGGAGGAAACCCACGCGAATGCAGGGAGAACATGCAAACTCCACACAGAAACGCCATCTGACCCAGCCCAGGTTTGAACCTACGACCCAGTGACGTTCTTGCTGTGAGGCGACAGCACTACCTACTGCGCCACTGCATTGCCAGCACATAATTATAATCATTATAAATGTTTATTAATAACATTATGAATAATATATTATTAAATATATATTATTTAAAAGTAAAGTGAAAACAGGATGCAAATTTTCCATATAAAGATGTGCTCATTATGCATTTATAAATAGTTTATTGCAAGTTTAACTGATCTTCCAACGCATAACAAGGTCCACACGGATTCTGCGCACGCAGAAATCCACAGATTTTTAGCTCATCATTGAGTCTATTTATTTAGTTGTGTGTAAATGTGTATAAATTGATATTTATTCAGTTTCTAAATTAATTTCAGTAATAGTACTGACTAATATGAAAGTGTTCATATGTTTTACTGACAATATAGTTTGTAAAGTAATAATTTCTGTCTTTTAGTAGATATATGGTAGATATATTATATGAGAAACATGTTTTGTTTGCCAAATAAATGGATCTAATAGGATTTGCATTGTGAACATTAAATAAAAGTTAAAAAGGTATTTTTTTTATTTAACATACTAAGTTTTTTAGTTACAATACTCCCAAAATTACAATATTCTGTGGAGAAATAGCAAAAATGTCTGCAGATTCTGTCCGGCTATACTCGTATCTCTAAACCAAACCATTAATTTTTTTAAATGTACAGAATAGAATGATATAATTTATAGAACTGTTATGATTGACTATAAACTGTATCTTTATAATTACAATCATGACTAATACTTATAAATCATGTATAATGTATTATGAACGTGCACTGAAAAATGAAATGCTTCATTAATAATTAATAATAACACTGTTATAAATGTAGCTCTAACTGTCATTATAAAGCTGCGGTCACACTAGAGTTTGTGCGTGCGAACATTCTGTTGTACAGTGCTGCGAAAGGGTGCTGGATTGAACAAGATTAGACATTTAAAAAAGCGAGCGATTGCTCCATATTTTACATTTCTGTCCAGAGAGGTCATGTTTTGATCCTCGATTGGTCTCACGCGGTCAAGTGATGTGATTTCGCACCACCAATTGACGCACGACCTTGCGTTTTCGGTCTGACGCATTCGCGTGCGTATGAATGGAAGTCTATAGGGAGAAAAATCAAGTGTGACTGCAGCTTTATACAGTATACCATTTGTTGTGTCTTTATAGATACATTTATAGAATTGTTATGATTGATTATAAACAGAGTTACAATTCATTACGAATATAAGCTTAATAGAAAGTTTTACCGAAGTTTCTCATGCTCAGATGCTTAAAATGTAAATTATTCCTGCTAAAGCACTTTAAACTAAAAAATGCACATAGAGATATTTTGTTACATTATTTTCTCTTCACTGTCCCTTTTGTTAAATTTATTGCTTAAAATCTAACAACAACAAAAAATCTAAAACTTTTCAAAGTCACTGTATCTTGATTACAAAATAGAAGTGTGTTAAAGCAACAGTGACTATAATAACTCTTACCGCAGGTCACTGAGCCTGACCGAGCTGATGTCCACTCCGTCAAGCAAGATTTGACCCTGGTTAAGCTCCACCATACGGAAGAGTGCGAGGAACAATGAGGATTTGCCTGATCCTGTGCGGCCCACTATGCCAATCCTCTCTCCAGGCAACACCTCCACACTGACCCCATCAAGAGCGTTGGGCAAACCTGGCCGGTATGACAACCCCACATCTACAAACTCAACACAAGCTTTTTCAGGCCACCTGTCGGAAACCTGCAGATGTACAGAAGAGCTTTTGAGTTACACTTGGTAACAGAAACATGTGGAAAACAGGGGCAATGTTTTTAAATCGATAAGTTTTTTTAATTCATAAACAGATCACAAAGCATCTTGCAGCGATTTGGCTGTAATTTTGATCTTTTATGAGAATTTTTACATTTATTTGAACACTGTGTTTGCAATAAATAAACATTTTATGTTTATTTATATTATTGTTTATTTATATTATTAAACAACAACCATGTTCTCAATGAACCCAAAAAACTCATTAATATCAAAGCTGAATATTTTTGGAAGTAGTGTTTAGTTTGTTTTTAGTTTTAGCTATTTTAGGAGGATATCTGTGTGTGCAGGTGACTATTACTGTGCATAATTATTAGGCAACTTAACAAAAAACAAATATATACCTATTTCAATTATTTATTTTCACCAGTGAAACCAATATAACATCTCAACATTCACAAATATACATTTTGGACATTCAAAAACAAATCAGTGACCAATATAGCCACCTTTCTTTGCAAGGACACTCAAAAGCCTGCCATCCATGGATTCTGTCAGTGTTTTGATCTGTTCACCATCAACATTGCGTGCAGCAGCAACCACAGCCTCCCAGACACTGTTCAGAGAGGTGTACTGTTTTCCCTCCTTGTAAATCTCACATTTGATGATGGACCACAGAGTCTCTATGGGGTTCAGATCAGGTGAACAAGGAGGCCATGTCAATAGTTTTTCTTCTTTTAGACCCTTTTTTGCCAGCCACACTGTGGAGTACTTGGACGCGTGTGATGTAGCATTGTCCTGCATGAAAATCATGTTTTTCTTGAAGGATGCAGACTTCTTCCTGTACCACTGCTTGAAGAAGGTGTCTTCAAGAAACTGGCAGTAGGACTGGGAGCTGAGCTTGACTCCATCCTCAACCCGAAAAGGCCCCACAAGCTCATCTTTGATGATACCAGCCCAAACCAGTACTCCACCTCCACCTTGCTGGCGTCTGAGTCAGACTGGAGCTCTCTGCCCTTTACCGATCCAGCCACGGGCCCATCCATCTGGCCCATCAAGACTCACTCTCATTTCATCAGTCCATAAAACCTTAGAAAAATCAGTCTTGAGATATTTCTTGGCCCAGTCTTGACGTTTCAGCTTGTGTGGCTTGTTCAGTGGTGGTCGTTTTTCAGCCTTTCTTACCTTGGCCATGTCTCTGAGTATTGCACACGTTGTGCTTTTGGGCCTACAGTGATGTTGCAGCTCTGAAATATGGCAAAACTGGTGGCAAGTGGCATCTTGGCAGCTGCACGCTTGACTTATCTCAGTTCATCGGCAGTTCTTTTGCACCTTGGTTTTTCCACACGCTTCTTGCGACCCTGTTGACTATTTTGAATGAAACGCTTGATTGTTCGATGATCACGCTTCAGAAGCTTGGCAATTTTAAGAGTGCTGCATCCCTCTGCAAGATATCTCACTATTTTTGACTTTTCGGAGCCTGTCAAGTCCTTCTTTTGACCCATTTTGCCAAAGGAAAGGAAGTTGCCTAATAATTATGCACACCTAATATAGGGTGTTGATGTCATTAGACCACACCCCTTCTCATTACAGAGATGCACGTCACCTAATATGCTTAATTGGTAGTAGGCTTTCGAGCCTATACAGCTTGGAGTAAGACAACATGCATAAAGGAGAGGATGATGTGGTCAAAATACTCATTTGCCTAATAATTCTGCACTCCCTGTAGAGCCATATTAATTAGCATAAGGTGCTGTGAACATAAAAAATAAACAGGCTAAGCTTATTTTGAACACTGAGAGTTTGCAAAAAAATTAATCAAATCTTTGCATCAAATTTGCCCACTATATAGTGTAGTAGTCTGGAGGTGAAATTCCATTGTTACCCCTAAAAGGGTCTGGGTTCATTCTACGTGAGTTTATGACACCTAGTGTCAGCGAGTCTGCCTGTGAAAGTCACTCGGTGACATCTTCTCTACCAAGATGCTGGCCAGAGACAGCCTGTCCCATCTTTAAAGACATTCCAAAGAAGAAAAAACCACCATCTTTGAACCCACACACTCTCCAAAACACGCACTATTAAAACGGACTTATAGAAATCTCAAAATTCAGCCTAAAGTACGTGTAATGTGTTTGTAACCTTTGTATTCGCTCCCTTAATTGTACATTAATTCTTACACTTGCATATGCTCTTTTCAATACATCAGACAAACTAAGAATGCATGAATTATGTTTTATGTATTTCTAAAAGTGTCATGTTTGGTGTCATTCTTCTCCATACATAATTCTACAGCTCATGCTCTAGGACATAGGGTGATAACTTGTATGCTTGGTGTAATTAGTTAAACCATGAGTTAAAGTTTTGTCTGTCTGTCTTTGGATGGTACAGACCAGCGAGGAGGAACAAAGAAAGTTTTCTGTGTGACTTTTCCTCTTACGCTATTTGTCAGTCAGGAGAGACCGGGAGTGACCTGACCAGTGCTTAATTTGTAAATTGTGAGGTCCCGGAATTAATTGGTATAACAGATCCGACATGTTACCAGAGGAGGGAGAGGTGTCGCGGACAAAAGTTAGGAGGGTTGGGGAGTCGCAGAAGAAAGTGAAGAGCGGGGCGGGGGTGCGTGTGAGGAAGGGGATCGGTAAAATTAGGTTATTTAAGCCCTGGACCTGACCAATACCTTTAAATACCTGTTACACCCCCAAATCATGGCAGAGGGTCCCCGTTTCTGTATTTTACGTTTCTTATTTTCCAATAAATTATAACCTACTTTAAAGTTGTAAGATCACAGGAAGAGAGAGAAAGGCCCACTAAATACAGGTACATACTTGGTGGTTCTTAATAGTTGTGTGGGTCTAAGTTAGATTTGCCAGTCTTTTATCTAAATCCTTTATTTACCTCGCTTTCTTCTTCTATGTTTTTGTTGCTATGTTGTTTACGTTTGTTCGCTATATGTTAGACTAGTCAATAAATCACGTTGGATTGTCTTTGTTTTGCCTCACAGAAACCGTCACCTTAACAGTAAAAGACCCTTACTACCAGCTTATTAAGTTTAATAAATCTTCTAAACTATTCATCTACTTCACAAGAAGTAGCTGTAATTCCCTTTCTAAATAAATAAATAATTACAGAGTCTGCTCAGATGAGCTAGCGAAGTCATTGTTATATTTATTCATTTAAATTAACTATAAGTTAATTCTGGATATTCGTAATAATAATAACTTGTTATTATTAATCATTAATATTTATAAATTGAGCTAATTTCACTACAATAGGCTATATGAACTTGCTCGGCAATGACTTTCGCTCACTGAATTAGTGGTTATAATAAATTATGAACTAGTGGTTGTAATAAATAAAATCATAATGGTCAATTCAATGGGCAATTCAATCAAACAGGTTCTGCTATTTCTAATACATTTTATTTTAATTGATTAACTTTTTTGCTGTTTTAACATGCATAATCAGTACTGCGCTGCAAGGATATATTTACAGATGAGCAAGAGATTTTTTAGAGAAAATCTCTGTATGATTCAATTCAATTATCATATCGCCCAATGCTGCTTAAAATATATAAATATAAACGTACAGTTGAAGTCAGAATTATGAGCCCCCTGTTTATTTTTCCCCCAATTTCTGTTTAACGGAGAGAAGATTTTTTCAACACATTTCTAAACATAATAGTTTTAATAACTCATCTCTAATAACTGATTTATTTTATCTTTGCCATGACGACAGTACAGAATATTTTACTTGATATTTTTTAAGACACTTCTATACAGTTTAAAGTGCCATTTAAAGGCTTAACTAGGTTAATTAGTTTAATTAGGCAGTAGTTCCTCGTACAAAAGGGTTTTTGAGACTTCGTATTTGATTTTCTTTTTTATATACACGATTAGCAGTGCGATATGGCTGTATATCGGCACTGCTAGGACAATAAGGCACTCAGCCTATGGTCTCAAGTAGGGATGTCCAGATCCGATCACGTGATTGGAAATCAGGCCCCATCACGCGGTTTCAGATTTAATTGGAATCGGACGTTGTCTCCTGATCAGGACTCGAATATATACAG
The DNA here is from genome assembly GCA_903798195.1 of Danio kyathit. Taxonomy (NCBI): domain Eukaryota; kingdom Metazoa; phylum Chordata; class Actinopteri; order Cypriniformes; family Danionidae; genus Danio; species Danio kyathit. The sequence goes on along the minus strand of LR812529.1, from coordinate 15,377,055 downwards.
TTGAAGTCAGAATTATTAGCCCCCCTGAATTATTAGTTCCCCTGTTATTTTTTTCCCCAATTTCTTTTTAACAGAGAGATTTTCTCAACACTTTTCTAATCATAATAGTTTTAATAACTCATCTCTAATAACTGATTTATTTTATCTTTGCCATGATGACAGTAAATAATATTTGACTAGATATTTTTCAAGACACTTCTATACAGCTTAAAGTGACATTTAAAGGCTTACCTAGGTTTATTAGGTTAACTAGGCAGGTTAGGGTAATTAGGCAAGTTATTGTATAGTGATGGTTTGTTCAGTAGACTATCGAAAAAAAATTAGCTTAAAAGGGCTAATAATTTTGTCCTTAAAATGGCTTTTAAAAAATTAAAAACTGCTTCTATTCTAGCCGAAATAAAACAAATAAGACTTTCTCCAGAAGAAAAAACATTATCAGACATACTGTGAAAATTTCTTTGCTCTGTTAAACATCATTTGAGAAATATTAAAAAAAAAAAAAAAAAATCAAAAGGGGACTAATAATTCTGACTTCAATTGTATGTATATTTATATATATATATATATATATATATATATATATATATATATATATATATATATATATATATATATATATATATATATATATATATATATATATTCTCCTTATTTTTTAACACATCTATAGTTATGCGGCGGCACATAGTTAGACCTCTTTCTTGACTTCACACAGAAACAGCAATGCGTACAGCATGACATCACTTTGTTGCAGAGACGCTATTGGTTAAATACCTGCAAAGTAGAACACAGAAGCAGCTTGAAGCGGAAAGCACGAGTATGTCTGCGGTCTGGAGGTATTATAAAGTTAATGATGACAATATTGCCATAGCAAACTGTGAGATATGTAAACTTGGGATTGCCTGCCTGGTATTTTAAGTTGAGGTGCTATTTGTTTTTGTATTAGATTTTTTTTATATTTACTGTTGCACTGAAGTCTAAAAGTGAAGAATTGATGTTATTTATTACTTGATTGTTCAAGCTATATCTTACAGAAGTGCTCTGTTTCTTAACAGAGTTGTTGAATGTTAAAATAAGGTAAATTAAATAAAAAGAAGGAACATTCTGGATCTGTTTCTTCGCTCTTCTTTATTCTTTTTTATGTATTATGGAAGTATCGGATCAGGTTTTAGTATCAGCAGATACTCAAAATCAACTGACTTGGACTCAAGGGCAAAAAAAACCTGATCGGGACATCCCTAGTCAACGCACGCCTCCCAGCAGTGCCAATATCTGCCATATTGCACTTCTACTTGTGTGATTTTGCTGATATATAGTCACACTGGACTGATTCTTTCTTTTCGCAAGCTTTACCATTTAATTAAAGAGCTAGTAAGTCATTAAAATTCAGATCAATGTTTTGTGTCTGATTGTTTAGTTTTGTGGCAAGCAACTGTGTAACAAGTGGGATAATGCACGTTCAGCTTGTTGTTTTTGCAGGATAAAGCCCTTATACAACTTCTACAACAGCCCACCCTTAGCTTTGGGCTGCTACTACCCCACTCAGGCTGTATTCTGCGAGAACAACTTGCTGGTTATACACCACTTAACAAAATCACATTCAGATTGAGTTTCTGAGGTAAATATGACAAATATATCAGAAATGTAACCTCAAGGCTGGCTTGTTGGGGCTCCTGCGGTATGCTGGTTGAATACTCCTCTGTGCGCTCAATGCTCACCAACTGCATCTCTGTCTGTGCATAGCTGAAAATCAGCCCTGACAGCAGGTTGGTGATGGACAGTGCATAGGACAGAGACAGACCCACCAGACCTGGCAGAACAGAGAAGAGCCAAGTTTTTAGCTGTTTTGGTATCCCTAAACCACCTAAACTGGACAATGAACTTAAGTCCCAAAGAAGTGCATTGGAACACACAGCTTATTTATTTCCACTGGAGCAAATACTTATGGTGTGATGCATCAAGTGAACTCCCCTCTTTTCTTTAAACAGCCAATCACATTTTATTCTTACATTAAAGCTGCATTTGACAGATTGCGACAGTCAGTTTTATTTAAAAGAAAATCCTTTACATTAAACAATAAACTGATACTAATAGAAAACTCTTCTTTTTTTTCAATTTTATTTATGGAGTGATATTCAGTTGAAAAAGTGTGTATATGATGGTGTATAGATCTTTTGCCCTCATCAGTTATAGTTATAATTCTCGGGCTTTTATACAGCTTGTATAATTTTACACAACATTCTGTATGTTTTGTGATATGTTTTGAGATATAAAAATCCAAAATCAAACAAAAAGTGCTCAGGGGTAGCTTAAATAATGTGTCGGTGCTCTTTGGGTAAGGTATTCATCAGAATAAACCTCAAAAATGAGGCCAAGGCACTCGAAAACTGTGGAAAAAATATTAAAAAGCCTTTATCCACATGCCTAATCCTTTTAAAAAATGCTTTTTTAAGAAATAGCCATGTGAATAAAGGCTTTTTAATATTTTTTCCACATTTTCCGAGTGCCTTGGACTGATTTTTTATGTTTTGAGATATGTTTTGTCTTTTTTTATTAGTGTAAGATGCTTCAGATTCTAGAGAGCATCTGATGGTCAGATGAAGATTCTGTAAACATATTTGTATTCTTAGAGGTAGCACTTGTTTCATATTAGGTAACATTCTGAATATGCTGTTGACCATGACAAGAAACTAAAACCTTCTAAAAATCTGCTAAATACTTTAAATACAGTGGGGAAAATAAGTATTGAACACATCACCATTTTTCTCAGAAAACATATTTTTAAAGGTGCCGTTGACTTGAAAATTTTTCTGGATGTTGATAACAACCAAAAAATCCTTATGTGCAAAGAAGAAAAATCTAATTAGTTTACAAATGAAGTTATGTGTAATAAAACGAAATGATGGAGGGAAAAAGTATTGAACACATGAAGAAAGGGAAGTGTGGAAAGGCAGTAAAAGCCCAGACAGCAGCTGAAATCCCTCAGTAGTTATTCAGCAACTCTCTGCCCTTCGTCATTGTAAATTAATATCAGCTGCTTCAGTTCAACATCTACATTATCAGGATGATGAAGATGAAACCAGGGTGGACAATTCAGGAAGACAATGATCAAAACATTAAGGAAGCTCTCAAATGCTTTCAGAGAAAGAAAATCAAGCTGTAGAATGGCCCAGCCAATCACCTGACTGAATCCAATAGAAAATACAAATTAAAGATCAGATTTGATAGACGAGACCCACATAACCATCAAGATTTTTAGACTCTGTTAAAGTCTGTGAAAAACTCACACCTGATCAATGCACGTGACTTCATTCACCATACGAGAGGCATCTTTAAGCTGCCGTCACCAAAAAAATCTTTTATATAAAGTATTAAATACGTTTCAGTAGTTTTCTTCGTGTCATTCCATTCTTATTACACGTAACTAATTTTTAGAATTATAACACATAACTAATTAGACAGCAGTCTAATTTAGATTTTTTTTGTTTTGTTTTATTTTTATGTTTGTATTGTTTGGATTTTTACCAAAATCTGGTTCAATTCCATCTCAACAGCTCCTTTAGAAATATTATTCCCAGGAAAAAAAAAACATGACATGTTCAATACTTATTTTTCCCATTTTATGTATTTGTAAATGAAGAGGTAAACCTGGATCGATGGATTTGAGCTGATGCTGGATCACTGCGATCACACAGATGCCTGTTACTACAGTCACACCGATCATCTGCAGCCGTATATCCAGCCACTGCATGGCAGCATTACTGTTAAAGAGACAGCGCTGATTCTGTTCAAGACGCCTCTCATTCTCCTCCTCAAATCTGCTCTCAAACAGAGAAATGCATAGTCAAAACAGAAATTCGATCAACATTCAGTGTTTTACCATCATACATTTTTAAAGAAATACTCCCCTTTGTCTGGAAAAAGACAAACTTTACAAGTCACCTAGAGTTAAACAGATGAGTTTTACAATTTTTTGAATCCATTCAGCTGATCTCCAGGTCTGGCAAGAGCACTTTTAGTTTAGCTTAGCGTAAATCATTGAATCAAATTAGACCATTAGCATATCACTTAAAAAAAGTTTTATATAATTTTCCGTTTAAAGCTTGACTCTGCTGTAGTTACAGTGTTAGAATCTGCTTAATACCCTCGCACATGTTATGAAATTGAGAAACTTTAGCATCATAAAAAGATGCTAATGGTCTAATCTGATTCAATGATCTATGCTAAGCTAAGCGAAAATTTCACCCACTAGACCCAGTGATTGGCAGAATCATGGATACAAAAATGGCAAAACTCATCTGTTAACTCTAGGGAAGTTGTAAAATTAGCTATTTTATTTTAAGTGGAGTGTTCCTTTTAAAACAACTGAAAAAGTATTTATTATTCTCTTGTAAAATATGTAAATCTCACAGTCAGTGAAAAGTCCAGGTCATATTTAACCACAAAGACAAATAAAAAAAAAAACCCACTAACAACTACTAATAACAGAATACATTTGGATAATTGAAGATATCTTTGGAGTTTAGGATTAAAATCTGCATAGATTATAGACATTTTATCGCATGTAAACAACATATCACATTACTTAATACACATAAAATTATTTCGTTTGCTAAGTCAATATGAATTTATTCTGATTAGAAATGATCAACATTTCCTTATCGTATCCAATATGATATTTTTGGCATCAGTTATTTATATGAATCATGAAAATAATGTTACAATGCAAACTTGTTGTTTGCATTGTAACATTATTTTCATGATTCATATAAATAACTGATGCCAAAATTTATTGTATTCTTTATGCAAACGATTCATTTTTTCTTTAAAACAAACATACAAATTCAAAATAGTTTATCTGAGTAAAAGAACAGCTCTTTTTCAAACCTGGTAGTGTGTCCACTGGCTCGCACTGTGGACAGGCCGCTGAGGGTTTCTGAGAAGTGTGAATAAACTGGAGAGAGTGTGAGGCTACAAAGGCGTTTCAGCTCACGGGACGAGTAACGATAAAAACACTGGGTTTGGTAGTAAAGCGCCCCCAGAGGAACCAAAGGAAGCAGAACCCAAGGAAGCCCGTAACTCATGACAATGAGCATCCCAAGAAGACCAAACACGTTGGCCAGGAGGATGTTTAAGACGAAGGGGAGAGAGTCGTCCACACTGTAAATGTCCGAGGAGAAACGGTTCAGGATGCGACCCAAGGGTGTTGTGTCAAAAAACGTCATAGTGGCCTAGAATGGAAAAAAGCATGAAATGTGAATATTTAAAATTATTATTATTATTAATGATAATAATGATGATAGTAATAATATTATAAATAATAATAACAATAACAATATATGTTTTTACCAAGTAAATCATATATAGTACAAACCCAATTCCAAATTTAAATATTTTATTCAGTATAAAACATAAATGACATGTCAAATATTTAAACTGGAAAAATGTATAATTTTAAGGTAAAAATAAGTTGATTTCACATTTCATGGCATCAACACATTTACAAAAAAGTTGGGGCAAGGCCATGTTTACCACTGTGAGAAATCCCCCCTTCTTTTTACAACAGTCTACAAATGTCTGGGGACTGAGGAGACAAGTTGCTCAAGTTTAAGAATAGGAATGTTCTCCCATTCTTGTCTAATACAGGCTTCTAGCTGCTCAACTGTCTTAGGTCTTTGTCGCATCTTCCTCTTTATGATGCACTAAATGTTTTCTATGGGTGAAAGATCTGGACTGCAGACTGGCCTTTTCAGTACTTGGATCCTTCTTCTACGCATCCCTGATGTTGTAATTGATGCAGTATGTGGTCTGGCATTGTCATGTTGAAAACTGCAAGGTCTTCCCTGAAGGAGACAACATCTAGACGGGAGCATATGTTGTTCTAAAACTTGGATATACCTTTCAGCATTGATGGTGCTTTCCAGATGTGTGAGCTGCACATGCCACATGCACTCATGCAACCCCATACCATCAGAGATGCAGGCTTCTGAACTGAGCGCTGATAACAACTTGGGTTGTCCCTGTCCTCTTTAGTCCGGATGATATGGCGTTCCAGTTTTCCAAGCACAGTACAGTTTTCCACTTTGCCACAGTCCATTTTAAATGAACCTTGGCCCAGAGAAAAGACCTGCGCTTTTGAATTGTGTTCAAATATGGCTTCTTTTTTGAACTATAGACTTTTAGCCGGCAGCGGCGAATGGCACAATGAATTGTGTTCACCGACAATGTTTTCTGGAAGTAGTCCTATTATCCCATTATAACATTCCTGTTTGGGATGCAGTGCTGTCAAAGGGCACGGAAATCATGGGCATTCAGTACGCACAGAGATTGTTCCAGATTCTCTGAATCTTTAGATGATTTTATGCACTCTGGATGGTGATAACTTCAAACTCTTTGCAATTTTTTTGCTGAGAAACTCCTTTCTGATATTGCTCCACTATTTTTTTGCCGCAATTGGGGAAATTGGTGACCCTCTGCCCATCTTGACCTCTAAGAGAGACTGCCACTCTGAGAGGCTCTTTTTATACCTAATCATGTTGCCATTTGACCTAATAAGTAGAAAACAGGTCCTTCAGCTGTTCCTTATATGTAAAATTAACTTTTCTAGCATGTTGTTGCTACCGGTCCAAGCTTTTTTGGAATGTGTAGCTGTCTTGAAATCCAAAATGATCCAATATTTGGCCTGAAATTTAAAAATGTCTTACTTTCAGCATCTGATATGTTATCTATATTCTATTGTAAATAAAATATAAGTTTATGAGATTTGTAAATTATTGCATTCCTTTTTTATTCACAATTTGTAAAGTGCCCCAACTTTTTTGGTATCAGGTTTGTATAATATTTAAGAAAAAACATGTAAATTCTTTTTACATATAGTTTATTAAATATATTATTAAAATATTGAACTATTAACTAAAATATGATGTACTCTACTAGGCAAAGTTTGGTATTGTATTTAATTGTATTTGTATTTAAATATTTATATATTTAACCCTATATAGTTCTCAGAAAAATGTTTTTTTCTGCTCACTAAGGCTGCATTAAATACTCTAAAATTGTGAAATATTATTACAGTTTTAAATAACTGTTTGTGTACTGAAGGCAGTTTAAATATAATTTATTCCTGCATGAATATTCAGCATTATTACTCTAGTCTTCAGTGTCACGTGATCTTTCAAAAATCATTATCATAATATGCTGATTTGCTGATCAGTTATGATGAATCATTATTGGTACCCAATCATTAATAATGATTCTAATAATCAATGTTAAAAAAACAACTCCTGCTTCATAGTTTTCCTGGTCTTCTTAGGATTATTGATGAAAAAAAGAAAGAAAAACAGCATTTATTTGAAATGAAATATTTTTTACATTATAAAAGTTTTTACTTTTTACTCTTGAACAATTTAATGCGTCCTTGATAAATAAAAGTAAATATATTTTAACAGTACTTTTAAATAGTACTGTATCACAGTTTCCACAAAAAATTTGAAGCAGCCCAACATTGATAATAATAATACTAAATGTTTCAAAAGCTTTCTAAGCAGCAAATCAGCATATATTAATGATTTCTGAAGGATCACGTGACAACAAAGACAACATATAACGATAATGATGCTGAAAATTAAAATGCAAAGCACAGAAATCATTTACAATTGAAACCACACTCAATAGAAAACAGTTATTTCCCAGTTCTACCCCTTCTACTGTCTTTTTGGCTACTTTAGAAAAATGAATTCAAAATGTTACTGAACCTAAAATCGACTGGAACTGTACATATAAAATATCAAACTAAGGTAAATAAAATAAATAATACTAATATCACTGTAAATAAATACAATTTTGTTTTCCCATTTAAGCAATGTTATGGTTCATTACCTTAAGCACACTGGACAGCAGTCTCTTATGAACGACCGTAGCAGCACATATCGCTCCATAGGCGAAGAGAAATGCTCGAGCGGCGGTGAATACTGTGTTTGCTGCTGCCAGAGATCCATACACTGTCATATAAAACTTCAGCTCTGAGCTCATATTCCCAGAACCCTCTGAATCTCTGGCTGGTGCATTAAACCTGGTAAGCGTGATGGAGCAGAGGAAGAAAGTTTAGTCAAAACAAGTGAAATATTTCTCAAATGAGCTACAATACAAGATTTTCAAATTAGTATATAAAACGTTGACTTTTACAATCACTTTATAAAATATAAAATATGAGTTTTACACATTTTAAAAGAGATAGCTAGACTACAAGAAAACATTCTTAGCTTTTATGTTCATGCCAGACAAAAATGATCAAATACAATTAATATTTTTGAGGGACAAAAAATGAAATTTACAATATTTTAAAATATAAACAGTTGAAGGCAAAAGTTACTTTTATTTCACAACAAAAACGTAAATACAGCCAAATTAGCCCAAAGACTAGTTTTCATTGGTGGTCCCTTTGCCAGATGTTAAAGGCCATACAAATAAAAACACAAATTCAAACTAAAAACAATACTTAATAAACAACTGAAAACAGCCACAACAACAATATAAAAAAGTCTAGTGTTCACAATGTTGATTAATAAGAAGCCATTTCTTAAAATTATACTTAAATGACTTAAAAGATACCCATTCTCTAACAGCGGGTTCAAGTTCCACTGATGTGATGCTTTAAAAGAAAAACAAGCTTGACCAAAAGACGTTTTTCTAAGTGGAATAATACATAATGTTTCTATAATCATTCCAGGGGTTTTAAAACTGTAGATTTTGTGATAGACCAACTTATTAATATTGTTTTGAGCATAACGTGCATTAAACCAATCAGAGTCTCATCTCTCATTCCCTTTAAGAGTCAGTTGTGTCAAGCGCATGGTGGAAAGTGGAAAAACTTCACTAGCGAGAAAACAGTTTAACAGATCATCTGCACGAGGATAAAGAGTGAGGCTCCTCCATTCTGCCTCTTTCTCTTTACTTTACTTTTACTCTTTACTTTACTCTTTTACTTTCGTAGATAAAGAAACAGTGTTCACACTTTACTGAAGACATCCATTAGCCTACATATTTAATTTCATTTGTTAAGCACAAAGATTTGTTCTAAATTCAGTTCTAATTTCCAGCAAATGAATAAATGTACAATAATAACAAAGTGTGGTCAAAAATTGGAGTTATATCCAAACACACGCCCTATTCTTATGCCCCATATTGTGATGCATGCGTCTCCAAATCACGACAGGTGGACAAATCTAAATTTGGTTTTATTAAAACAAATATAAATATGCATATAATAAATAATACTGTTAATAATAATAATAATATTATACTAATGCAAATTGTCATGAATAAACTGAAAAAAGCCCCCCGACATGATGAAGGTATGGAGGTAGTGGTTTTTATATTTATGAAAATAATAATTTTTGTAACATTTTAATCCTTTATTTTCTTCATCTCTAAATATATTTGTGCGTTGCTGTACATCCTGTGTGTATTAAGCAATATGTACGCGTTTGAACCCACATAGGAGCATAACTAATGTTGGACTTTATACCTGCTTTTAGTTGATCAATGGCGTGGTCTATTTCAGTTCCTCAAAATAGCAACGTGCCAACAATGCACCTTAACACACCTCCTTTTTAGACCGGCACACTCATGAGTCCACAAAGTGGCGTGAATGGATTTGTCATTTAAACAATGTGGCACGTGAAAAATAGGGTTACGCTGGTCTGAAAATAGCAACAAATTGCACCAAACACATCTTGCGCCTTATTGCGCCGGGTGTATGATAGGGCCCACAATGTTTAAAAAAAGTGTTTAAAAAAAGCTTCTCTCCTTCACAGGAGGGCTAATAATTTTGCCTTCAACTGCATGTAAACAAGCCCAGCCATATTAATTGAAAGATAATATATATTTTTATTTATTTATTACTTTATAGTTTCTTTATTCCTTACAGTTAGAATTTTTTTTATCTCATTCAGCAACGATGCTTTAAATTGACCAAAGAAAAGTGAAAACAAACACTTTATAAAAATGATTTATAACGTTATATCATTGTTTCCAGAAGTTATTGAGTTTCTTAAGTGACAAATCAGCATATTGAGTAACAATTGCAGAAAATCCAGCTTTAGGTTACATTTTAAAATGTATCTAAAATAGAACACAGCACTTCACAATATACATTTTTTTTTACTGTATTTTGAATTTTTTTTTAAAAGCAGCCTTTGTGAGCACACCAAACCTAATAAACATTAAATGATACTAACGTAATATTTTGAAAGAATTGTAAATAATAAAAGATGTCTAACTCACAAAAGTCTGCCAGGAGAAAGGAAAGTCAGCATTAGGAGTGGATCGGCTGAAACTGACACCAGCTCAGTCATATTGTCCTTCATATGAGAAATCCAATGTGAAAGCCACCAGTCGGACACATTTTTGGAAGCTGAATAAGACAAATCAAAATTTTAACCATAATGCAATGACTGTCTTACAGCAATAACTTCACAACACATACAACTGATATTAAAAGAGATGTTAGTACCCTGCATTAGGAAGAGGGCGAGCAGGACGGCTACAGCCATGCATCCACCCACTGCTCTCCAATAGGAGCGATAAACAGCCCAGGACAGTGTGCCCATTTGCTTCTGCTCTTCTCCAAACATCTCCAATTCAGCCTCCAGCTCTGGCTCACTCGCTTCCTGTTCCTCAATGCCTGCAGAATCTGAAGGTTTCTTTGTATTAATCAAAGTTCAAGTGCCTTGAAAAAACAGATGGGAGTAGGGGATTTATTTGAAAAGCATTAGCACCTTTCTCCTTAGCATTGCTGCTGTTCTTGCTCTCTTTAGGGCCTTTTACCAGAGACAGGACTTCGCTTGGCGTCCCTTTAATCACAAAAACACAAACCAGTTTAAGTGTTAGTTCACCCAAAAATAAACATTCTGTCAGTAATTGCTCACCCTCATGTCCTTGCAAACCCCTGAGACCTTTGTTCATCTTCTGAACACAAATTAAAGAACAACTGAAATCAAACTAACCAGTGCTAGTTTTGTGCTGAACAATTCATCTGTGCATGTCATTAAGAAACACAAAATAGTTTGCCCTTGCAATCTAAAATTAAAATCTGAAAATGCACTTCCTGTTTGTTTTCAGTTAAATTCTCAGATTAAGTCTGTCTGAGGTATTGGCTGTGGCTAACATACTTAACCTGCTTAAGAAATGGTGAGGAGGAGGTCTCTGTTAGGTTGTAGTAACTCTTCCGAAACCCTTCTCCTGATCGTTCTGAATGAAATGCCTACTTTACTACATCCAATCGGCTCACGGTAAAAAAAACAAAACAAGCCACGCCCAGTTTTCTCATTTAATATTACATTTCTCTAGGAACTGCATCGCAATACGAAAAACACAAAATGGTCGTAGCTTCCGGTTCATGCAGACTTTAAGGTACTAACGAGTCCCCCTCCAGAGTCACAAGACATTCAAAGTCCAGAAAAAGAATCAACGACATCCTCAAAACAGTCCAAGTGTCTGTATGTTAAAAAAAAACTAAAATAATGACTTTATTTAACAGTTTCTTCTCTTCAGGGCGAGCCCTATACTGACACTGAGAAGAAGAAACTGTTGAATAACAGCATTATTTTTGTTTTATGTGCACATAGAAGTATTTAAATATCTCGCGACTCTTGCTGTCTATAGAGGTTGAGGGAGCTCTTAGATTTCATCCAAAATATCTTCATTTGTGTTCAGAAGAGGAATGATGGTCCTTTAAGTAAATCCTTTAAGTTAATTCTTTAAGTAACCAGCGACACCAAGTAAACGGTAATCAAGACATTAGTAAATTCAAAGTTTCACCTTTATACTAAAAACACATGAGATTCACATTTATAACTTTTAGTTATTTATTTAGGAGCTGTTACTTGACATAAGTTTATAATCATCTTAAACATGCTGCAATAGGGTATATGCAGAAGTATGCGGAAGGACTTTTAATTTTTTAGTAACCTAAGTGCTTCTAGTAAACTGTATGTCATTTAAGGTCTGTTTTCTTTAAAAATCATCTCCACTGCCTGATTGATATACGTTATAAAGTGGGTCTCAGAATGTACAAGAAGCACTGCATTAAATTACATTTTTCCCCACCATGTCTTTAAAACATGAACACTTATCTTACCCCAGTACATTCAATGGAGCTTCTGCGCTAGCCTGCTAATCCTGAAGGGTGTGTGCATGTAAACGGCTTTTCATCTCATTTTACGTTTGAACAACTAAATGAAGTCTAAGTCTATTTAACTGATTGTAATTTAATTACATTACAACATCGATGCTGTAAAAGGAACCGTAAAAAATTTGAAAGTTTATCAGTATGGGAAAAACACAAGCTGTGCATATAGCCTATTTGTTTAAATGAACTTAAAGGAATAGTTTACTCAAAAATTTAAAAAAAAGTTTATCCTTGTGCCTTTATGCTGTATAATGGTGTTGGATAGTGGCTTTTATTTTAAAGCTTTTAAAAGCGCATAAACCCATTGTAAAACCCTTAATATGCCTTCAGTGGGTTTATGCATGAGCCAGGATAATAATGAAAAATACACAAACTGTGTTTGTCTGAAAAAAGAAAGTCATACTGTTGTTATGTATTTTTCTTTTAGAAGAAAGAAACAAGAAAAGTGCTATGTGATGGGGAAGAAAATTAGCTTTTATTACATTGTTTTTTTTTTGTCTGCGTTTTTCTCCTTTTTTTTTTTTGTCTGCGGCTCCCTTCCGCTGGACACAAAGGACAACTTGAGGATGAGCAAATTATGGGGTCATTTTCATTTCTGAGTGAACTATACCTTTAATTTCACACAAGCAAAATATTTGGAAGGTGCACACATTTACATTTGTGCAAAATGAGGGGAGTGTGAGGGTTTGTAAAGACTCTCGAGCATTTCCCACACAATTATTTAATTTAGGCTTGATCTTTATATGTTGTTTATAGTGGATGCGATTTTAATTTGAGTTTGTTTTATACAGTTTTTATCTGTGCATGCTTGGTGACGGCCGGTACCTGTTTTTACAATCATCCCATTATCCATCAGCACCACCACATCTGCCTTATCCACAAACTCGATACGATGAGTGCAAAGAATTCTGGTCTTGTCCATGAGAATTCCCAGGATGCATTTCTCCATGAGATGGTGAGCAACATCTGCATCCACAGCCGCTAAGGGATCATCCAGCAAATAGATTTCTTTATCCTGAAATATGAGAATGTAGTGTAAATACAGTACATATCATATTTCATCCCAAACTTGTATGACCCTTCTGTTTGATATTTTTACAGCCTCAAACAACTCTTAATATGTTATTTGGGGGGAAAAAGACATTTACCCTCCAGATACAAAAAGATAAAGGGGAAAACTATTAGATGAAATGGGATTGTTATTTATTCATTCATGTACAGTTGAAACCAGAAGTTTACATACACTGTATGAAAAGGCACATTTAAAAAAAAGTCAGATGTTAATGTGACTAAACTTTTTCTCTTTTAGGTAAATTAGGATTATCAAATTTGAAACCATAGCATAGATGGCATCATGAAGAAAGAACATTATGTAGAAATACTGAAGCAACATCTCAATACATCAGCCAGGAAATTAAAACTTGGCCACAAATGTGTCTTCCAAACGAACCGTGACCCTAAGCATACTGCCAAATTAGTTAAAATGTGCTTTAAGGACAACAAAGTGAATGTTTTAGAGTGGCCATCACAAAGCCCTGACCTCAATCCTACAGAAAATTTGTGGGCAGAGTTGAAAAAGCTTGTGCGAGCAAGACAAACAAATCTGACTCAGTTACACCAATTCTGTCAGGAGGAATGGGCCAAAATTCCTGCAAACTATTGTGAGAAGCTTGTGGAAGGATACCCAAAACATTTGACCAAAGTTATACAGTTTAAAATCAAAGCTAAAAAAAAATACCAAGGAAATGTTTGTAAACTTTTGACTGTCTGGAAATTGATAAAAAATTCTCAAAAAATAATTCTCTCATTATTCTGGCATTTAGCAAATGTAAATCATTTAGGTAATCCTAACGGACCTAAAATAGTAAACGTTTAGTATGATTTACCATCAGACATTTTAAAAAAAAATTGTTATGTTCCTTTTTTTAGAGAGTATGTAAATTTCTGGTTTCAACTCCATGTATGTATGTATGTATGTATGTATGTATGTATGTATGTATGTATGTATGTATGTATGTATATATGTATATATGTATATATGTACAATATGCATGTTTTAGAGCTAAACGATCAAAACCTAAAATCAAAACGATTAATTAACACTACCTCGATTATAAAAAGATTATCTTATTTTCAATGTAATTATTTATTTACTTAAAAGGTCACATTTCCGTTTTAATGTAAAAGACAAGATTCATTAAACAAAAATAGAAAATAACTTTTTTTGCAAACAAATTTTATTTTTATAATTTAAAATATTTAATTGTCAAAAGTGGGAAATAACAAGCATAAAGTTTTAACAAAATATCAGTGAATTAAATATTTCCTAATTTATTTATTTTTTATGATAGTATTTAGTCATGCTGGCAGTTCAATCTGCTATGAAGTGAGAACACAGTACTGTGAACTTTAGTTCCAACCACATTAGTTCCCAGCCAAAAGAAAGAGAGTTTGATTATTGCAGTAGCCGGATTTCCAATTATTTATGATTAAAAGGTTACAGGTGAGTTATAGATGTGCATCAATGTTTATATATTTTAATATTTAATAATATTAATATTTTAATATTAATTAATATTTTTGGGCAAGCAAGATTCATATGCTAACTATTACGACAGTACAAAATAGGGTTGGGCCGATAGACAATGCCAACGGCGATCCTCCGCCCCGCTCCGGATCCGGCACCTCATTTTACCGATCTCCCTTCTCAACCGCCCTCCTCCCCTGTCCGCTGTTCATTTTCACTTTGTTACGCGACTCCCCAACCCTCTTCACTTTCGTCCGCGACACCCCAGCGCCGCTCACTTTCGTCCGCGAGCAACCCCCGCACCGCTCACTTTCGTCCCCGACACCCCTCCGCCATCCACCGCACCAAAAGTATGACTGACACGGATCACTCTGCCTACTCAGGCCAGAGTCCCGCGGAAAAAGTGATTGACAGGTGGTAATTTGTGTGTAACTTATCTTTATTTATTTATGATTTGGTTATGGGTAAAACAAAGACCAGGTAGTTGAAACCGTAGACTACAAATAATTAATTCGTTATGGATTAATTAATTATTCATAAATAATTTATTCACCTCCGCCTATGAAGACGATGCCATCGTTCATCGCGATGTTTTACATTAGACATCGTACGATGCTAAATTGGTCAACATCGCCCAACCCTAGTGCAAACAGTATTGCTGCTTCACACAACACAACACAACACGCAACAACTTGATCTTCCGAAGTTAAATAAGTTTGATAAAAGATTCTCAAGTTTGATAAAACATTATTTATATGCAACATTTCCCGCTAGAAAGCATGTTTTTCTGTAGGAATGTAAGTGATTTGCTGGTGTGCTGCAACGGCCCCTTTAAATACAAGATCAAAGTAGCAAACTTTGACACTCTGGCCGATGGCGGTGTGAACACACACTAACATACTGATACTAACATCTAAAAAAAATTATTTTAATTTCACAAGACCTGTAACCCCTATCTGTAACAAGCGGTTCTTGTTTTTCTATAAGACCTCATGTTGTTAATTGTTATTAATCTTTATTTTGTTCTGTTTTTTCCTTTTCATTATTTTTTTTAAATCTTTGTATATGCTCACTGTGTATGTATACTGAAACAGAAAATGTTGAGAAAATAAATGACAGACAGACTGACAAAACAGACAAGACAGACAGACAGACAGACAAGACAAATAAGACAAATAAGACAGACAGACAGACAGACAGACAGACAGACAGACAGACAGACAGACAGACAGACAGACAGACAGACAGACAGACAGACAGACAGACAGACAGACAGACAGACAGACAGACAGACAGACAGACAGACAGACAGACAGACAGATAGATAGATAGATAGATAGATAGATAGATAGATAGATAGATAGATAGATAGATAGATAGATAGATAGATAGAACAACTTTGACCATTAAAACAACAAAATGTTGCACCATATAAACAGCCCGGGCCAAAGCAAGGCGGCTTTTCTGTCCTCCACTCAGAGTCACACCGTTCTCTCCGACCTCTGTCTGATCTCCACCAGGCAAGATCTGAACAAAACAGTGTCAGCTTTAACTTTCCATCGTTACAATTCATGGGAAAGCAGAACGCTAAATAATGTTAAAAATAACTAGGCATACGCTTACATTTAAGTCATCAGCCAGAGCACAGGCCTGTATCACAGATTGATAAAACATGTTGTCATAATCCCTGCCAAAGAGAATGTTGTCTTGCACTGTTGCATGCTGGATCCACGGCTCCTGGACGGCCAGTCCAAACCCCTGCTCTCTTCCCTGAACAAACACTTCCCCGCCACACCTACAGGACAGAAAGCAATACAATTATGAGAACATCTACACAGTTTTTACAGTCTTTTACAGTTTTTATGTTTTTTTTTTATACATTTCATATTTTAGCACTAAATAAAAATTATTATTATTAGGCAAAATATTATTATGAATGTATTATGTAGTACTAATATCAATGGTCACAAGAAAATACAGTCAGTTTAAAAAAACAAAACAATTATTCAGTAGACCAATTATTTCATTTTTTTTTTTAAATCGACCAATAAAGCATTTATAAGGTGACAAAATATTATTATAGCCAACTGTTAGATCACACTCTCCATGTCAAAAAATAGGACAACAGTCTCCTATCAATATAAGAGTTGACTGAAAAAGACAGAGAGGAGTAGAAGCAGTAGACGAAGTAATGATGATAGAGCAGTGTTTATTGAAAATCTTAGTTGCGTATGATTCAATGCTCAGACGTTGTTATTATACCACAAGCAATGGAAAATTACTGCTTCACAACATTGTCCAGAGACAATACAGACCTTGAAATGGAGACATTCTCTTATCTCTTATTCTTGAAAACAAGTGTTGCTTGAATCCACAGTCATATAATAGGATTATAACAATATGAAAAAAGGAAACAATAAAGCAATAATAATAGGAAATTGTAATAATAAAATATAAAACAATCAAATGACAAATAATAATCAAATCATTAACCAATAATCAATAAAATTATATAATGATAATCATATAAATATCAATATAAATGATCATATGATAAAATAAAATAATGAAATGAATAATAAATTAATGTAAACAAATGAAAATAAAACACAACACAAATGAACGGATGCTTTCTTGAAACAACACAAGATTTGCTACAAAGATTCTTAGATTCTTAGTTTGAGTCTTCACCAACCAATGTAATAATCTTACAAAAAACAAATTCCTCGTATGTGTGAACATACCTGGTAATAAAGCTCTTTCTGATTCTGAATCTGAAAATATTTATATATTATTCTATTTACATATTTATATTTTATAACATTTTGTTTATAACTTTTTATAACTCTTTACAACATCCTTGAGTACCAAATTAGCATATTAAAATGATTTCATTTGGATCATGTAACAGACTAAAATTACTGATGCAGAATTTTTTTCTTTGCCATCACATATTAAAATAAATGCAATTGAATACAAAACTATCAGTGCTCCTGTGAATTTTTAATACTTGTTTAAATTTATCTCAAGTGCTGTTAAATGGAGAGAAGATTTTTTTATAACCCATTTTTAAACTTACATGGTTTAACTAGTTTCTAATAACTAATTTATTTGCCACGATGACAGTACATAATATTTTAATTATTATTTTGCAAAATTCTACTATTTAGCTTTGCCAGTGATGGGTTGCAGCTGGAAGGGCATCCGCTGCGTACAACATATGCTGAAATAGTTGGCGGTTCATTCCACAGTGGCGACCCCAGATTAATACTAATATGAATGATTACAATTTAGCTTAGTGTTATATATAACTAGGCTAATTAGGCAAGTCATTGGACAATGGTTGTTTTTTCTGTAGCCAAAAGAAAACAAATCATTTCTTAAGGGGGCTAATAATATTGACTTTAGAAGTTTTTAAACTTTATTAGTATTTTGTTAAATTCAAAAGCAAACAAAAAAAAAACAAGACTTTGTCCAGAAGAAAAATATAATAGGAAAACCTGTGGAAAAATATCCTTGCTCTGATAAACATTACGTGGGAAACATCTGAAAAAGAATTAATGTGTCACATGAAGGCTAATATGTTTGTCATTAAAAGATATTTTGATACCCACAATAATGTCAAATATTATGAAAATTTCAAATTCATGAATTCATTTTCCTACACACAGCAGAATGATCTGCCAACTACTCGTATGTTTTATGCAGTGAATGGCCTTCTAGCCCCAACCCAGCACTGTGCTGGGAAAAATAAAAAACTTAACTTCAAAATTATCTTTATACTAGCAATTATTATGTTTCACATCCATCCTATTAGAAACAGTAAGATAAATAAATAAATAAATACATAAATAAAAATCTTACAGACTCCAAA
Organism: Danio kyathit; assembly: GCA_903798195.1. NCBI lineage: Eukaryota > Metazoa > Chordata > Actinopteri > Cypriniformes > Danionidae > Danio > Danio kyathit. The sequence continues at coordinate 15,358,464 of LR812529.1, read as the reverse complement.
CATTTAAACAATAGTGTTTATACATGTTTTATAGCAATGTTTTCATGTTTTACTTTGCATTATAGATGGAGACATCTTAAATCATTACCTGGTCAGCTCTCCTGATATAGCGGCCAGCAAGGAGCTTTTCCCACAGCCAACCTTTCCCACCACCACCACCAGAGAGCCCTGAAACCAGAACGCAAAGACATTTACAAAACAACATACATTATTTAAACCTGCGACAGAATATTGAAAGAGGGAAGGAAAGTAAAAGGCTTATTTGGTCCATCTGCAACACGCACCCTTTTAACATTGAGATTTAGTGCGTGAAGGTAAAAGCTCTGAGGTGGTGACCCTTCCTCTGTTATGTCATCAGGTATACTGACAGACTCTGGTTCCTCTGACTGCTTCCAGGAGAAACTCGCCTGGACCATCTGAACAGCAGAAGGAGGGTCCTCGGGACACACTGCAGAAAAAGAATAACATGCATTATTAATTATGTGAACCTGGCATGCATAAAGATGTACAATCACACAAGAGGTTGATATACAGTTATACAGACAAAATCATCAGCCCACCTGTAAAATTCTCTAAAAGAACTTCCCAAGTGCAAGATAATTTTATATGTTTCTCTTGGAGAAAGTCTTATTTCTTTTAGTTTGGCTGGAATTAAAAAATACAATTAAAAAAACTGCTAAATTCAATATTAATTATGTCAAAGTCAATTAATAATGCTAATGTCAATAATAATAGACAACTTAAGATTTTTTTCTGATGGGCTACAGAGCAAACCACTGTTGTCCAATGGCCTATCTAGTTAACTTAACTTGCCTAGTTAAGCTAATTAACCTAGTTAAGCCTTTAAACAGCACTTTAAGCTGAATACTAGTACCTTGAAAAATAACTAGTAAACAAATATGTACTGTCATCATGGCAAAAACAAAAGAAATTAGTTATTAGAAGTTAGTAATTAAAACTATTAGGTTTAAAAATATATTCTTTCCATTATGAAATCTACTCTCAACAGTTAAACAGCGCTTGGGAAACATTTGAAAAAGAATAAAAATTTGACAGGAAAATAATTTTGTCTTCAGCTGTATATACAGGGAGTGCAGAATGATTAGGCAAGTTGTATTTTTGAGGATTAATTTTATTATTGAACAACAACCATGTTCTCAATGAACCCAAAAAAATCATTAATATCAAAGCTGAATATTTTTGGAAGTAGTGTTTAGTTTGTTTTTAGTTTTAGCTATTTTAGGAGGATATCTGTGTGTGCAGGTGACTATTACTGTGCATAATTATTAGGCAACTTAACAAAAAACAAACATATACCCATTTCAATTATTTATTTTCACCAGTGAAACCAATATAACATCTCAACATTCACAAATACACATTTCTGAACAAAACAAAAACAAATCAGTGACCAATATAGCCACCTTTCTTTGCAAGGACACTCAAAAGCCTGCCATCCATGGATTCTGTCAGTGTTTTGATCTGTTCACCATCAACATTGAGTGCAGCAGCAACCACAGCCTCCCAGACACTGTTCAGAGAGGTCTACACTTTTCCCTCCTTGTAAATCTCACAGTTGATGATGGACCAGAGGTTCTCTATGGGGTTCAATTCAGGTGAACAAGGAGGCCATGTCATTAGTTTTTCTTCTTTTAGACCCTTTCTTGCCATCCACGCTGTGAAGTACTTGGACGCGTGTGATGGAGCATTGTCCTGCATGAAAATCATGTTTTTCTTGAAGGCTGCAGACTTCTTCCTGTATCACTGCTTGAAGGGGTCTTCCAGAAACTGGCAGTAGGACTGGGAGTTGAGCTTGACTCCATCCTCAACCTGAAAAGGCCCCACAAGCTCATCTTTGATGATACCAGCCCAAACCAGTACTCCACCTCCACCTTGCTGGCGTCTGAGTCGGACTGGAGCTCTCTGCCCTTTACCGATCCAGCCATGGGCCCATCCATCTGGCCCATCAAGACTCACTCTCATTTCATCAGTCCATAAAACCTTAGAAAAATCAGTCTTGAGATATTTCTTGGCCCAGTCTTGACGTTTCAGCTTGTGTGTCTTGTTCAGTGGTGGTCGTTTTTCAGCCTTTCTTACCTTGGCCATGTCTCTGAGTATTGCACACCTTGTGCTTTTGGGCACTCCAGTGATGTTGCAGCTCTAAAATATGGCAAAACTGGTGGCAAGAGGCATCTTGGCAGCTGCACGCTTGACTTTTCTCAGTTCATGGGCAGTTATTTTGCGCCTTGGTTTTTCCACACGCTTCTTGCGACTTCTTTTTCCACACGCCCTGTTGACTATTTTGAATGAAACGCTTGATTGTTCGATGATCACGCTTCAGAAGCTTGGCAATTTTAAGAGTGCTGCATCCCTCTGCAAGATATCTCACTATTTTTGACTTTTCGGAGCCTGTCAAGTCCTTCTTTTGACCCATTTTGCCAAAGGAAAGGAAGTTGCCTAATAATTATGCACACCTGATATAGGGTGTTGATGTCATTAGACCACACCCCTTCTCATTACAGAGATGCACATCACCTAATATGCTTAATTGGTAGTAGGCTTTCGAGCCTATACAGCTTGGAGTAAGACAACATGCATAAAGAGGATGATGTGGTCAAAATACTCATTTGCCAAATAATTCTGCACTCCCTGTAGAATTAAATTCATTACAATGTTTAAATAATAAGTTACATTTTTAGTGAGTGCACAGTTTTCATGTATTATCATTACTATTTTAGTATTATTATTATCATCATTACAATTAGAAGTAGTAATAACATAATAAATAATCATTCATTTTTATGTTAATTCATTATATAATTGTTTCAATTACTTTGGAACAGTTAATCACAATAATGTAAAATAACCACGATACTGTGAAAATATGCAATATTATTCTTGAGTGTTGCCATATTTCTTTATGAAATAACTACTACATACAACTAACATGCAAAACACTATATTATCAGCAGTTTTAAAAATCTTTAATTTATGTAATGATTATGCTAAAATAAACAGGTAATAGATATTTCTGATAAGACACAAACATGTCAAGTTGCACACATTTATGGCCCTATCATGCACCCAGCACAATAAGTCGCAAGACGTGTTTGTCACGAGTTGTTGCTATTTTCTGACCAGTGCAACTGTAATTTTAATGTTTTGTGCCACAATGTTTAAATAGCAAATCCATTTGCGCTCATGGGCGTGCCGGTCTAAAAAGGAGATGTGTTTAGGCACATTGTTGGCGTGTTGCTATTTTGAGGAACTGAAATAAAAGCTACTAAAAATAAAAGAACTAAAAGCTGGTCTAAAGTCCAGCACAGAGTGCGTTAGTTATGCGCCTATGCAGGTCCAACTTTAAAAAATTAATGGATTAAAATGTTACAAAAAATAGTATTTTCTACATAAATATAAAAACCACTTCCTCCATGCCTCATCTCGGGGGGCTTTTTCAGTTTATTCATGACAATTTGCATTTGTATAATGTTATTATTATTAGTAGTAGTAGTATTTATTATATGCATATTTATATTTGTTTTAATAAAAACAAGTTTAGATTTGTCCACCTGTCGGGTTTTGGAAACGTTTGCATCACCATAAGGCTCATTCGTTTGCTGGAAATTAGAATTGAATTTAGTTTTGAATAGTTGAATAGTTTTGAAACAAATTAAATATGAAGGCTAATGGATGTCTTCAGTGGGGTGCGTACAACACGGTTTCCTTACTCCACGAAAGTAAAACAATAAAGTAAAGAGTAAAAGTAAAGTAAAGAGAAAGTGAAGAGGTCGATTGGAGGAGTCTCCTTCTTTATCCTCGCGCTGCAGATGGTCTGTTTAACTATTTTCTTGCTAGTGAAGCATTCAGTTTTTCCCTTAGACTTTAAAACAACACAAATGACTGAAAACCTTGGCAGAAATTCTGATTCTTATTGGCTGTTGTAATTTTCCTCTCTTGTATCCTGGTATTATTATTCATTTTCATTTCTAGGTTTACCTAACAGCACCTACTGGAGAGGTGGGAATAAAAATGGTAAAAGCCCCATCTGATTGGTCAGATTTAGATGAACAACCCATGCATGCAGCCCACAAATGCTTGGCACATAAAATTAACTTAATTAACTGCACTTCTCTGCAATATGGATATTACATACTATATTACTATTATCGTGGTAATGATCATTTTTCAATATATTGTCCAGCCCTAGACCAGAAGTTGTTGAATTCAGGATAGTGCTTGGATATGGACTCTCCTTAAAAATACAAGTCAGGTACCTTGACTGTAATAGACAGAGAGATCCTGGTCCTGTACTGCAAGGAAGCGCTGAATGCGATCCAAAGACACTTTAGCCTCCAGGGTCCCATTCAGCACCCAGGGGAAGGCATTGAGCGGCAGAATGAGCATCCCCACGAGAGCCAGAGTACTAAACACCTGAAAAACAATATTTAGCCATTTATTAAACACAAATGAGACTTTTACATTTTAAAGACACATGCTAGATTAAAATATTATAGTGCTAATAATTCTGTGGCTTATTAAACTGATGACAACAACAATTGTTTTAACCTTTTAAAGGGTTAATTCACCCAAAAATGAAAAGTCTGTTATTAATTAATATCACCCTCATATCATGTCAATCTTCTAAGACCTTCATACATCTTCAGAACACAAATTAAGATGTTTTAGAGGAAATCTGAGAGCTCTCTTATCATCTATAGGAAGCAATGGCCCAGAAATTGTCCAGAAAAGGGACCAAAAACCTTGTCAAAACAATACATATGACTTCAGTGGTTTAACCGTAATCATACAAAGCTCCAAGAACACTTTTGTGCAGCAAAAAAAAAGTAAAAATGACTTTGTTCGCCAGTGTCTTCTCTTCCTTGTCAGATCATCTGGGTGCGCGCTTACTACAGGCAGTACAATATATGTCCATTAGAGTCAGCAGAGCAGCATGCAAGTATAGTAGTACCCGTACTAAATGCACAACCTAATCTAACGTGAAAGACATAGGCAAAGTTATTGTCCTGGTTTTGCCAAACACAAAAATGTTCTTGGAGATTCCAGCTAAACCACTGAAGTCACATGGAATATTTAGACAATGTTTTTGAGTCATTTTCTGGACTTTGTAAATCCCAAGATCTTTGTTGTCTATGGAGAATAAGGGAGCTCTCGGATATCTTTAATTTGTGTTCTGAAGATGAACAAAGTTCTCAGTGGATTAGAACGACATAACAACAGAATTCTCATCTTTGGGTGAACTAAATCTTTATGTGGCTTACGCACCTTTGCAGCAGTGAGATTGTTTCCTAGCAGAACGTATGTGATGAAGGTGAGGATAGAGATGACCACGGGCAGAGCAGCCCAGGTGTACACACACACCGCATCCAGGTACTTCAGAAGTTTCAGGTGATGCAGCTCTTTTTTACGGGCCTCCTCGATCTTTTGAGTGAAGTGCTCCTCCCAATTATAGTACTTCAGGACACGAATTCCAAAGAGGATCTCTGTCATTAACTTCAGGCAAAATAAAAAATAAATAAAAATCAGATATTAGATTAGTCACTAAAACTGTTCAAAAGCTTGAGTAAGGCTTTTCCTACATTTTTAAATGTTTTTCAATTAAGTGCCTTCTGATTATTAAGGAACAGGCGGTAAAACTTTAGCATTTCAACATTTTATTACAATACAAAAGGACTTTTGTCTTTGTTTTGTACTATAACATATTTTAAAATGCATTTTTCAGACATTTTGATTATCACGTGATATATCTGAAATCCTTCAAATATGCTGAAATGGTACTCAATAAACATTTCTTATTATTATCTATAATGAAAAACATTAAAGGCACAGTATGTCATTTGCTAGAACTGCTAGAACTGCGTATTCACAACAAACAAAGGTGTAGTTTGATGATGCTGTGACTGAGTGTGGAATTATTGGAGTTGTCGTCTTCATAACATCCTATGGGACTCATGTTTATGTTATGCAGAAATCATGTTCATAAAAGTTTGCAAAACTTATCATGGTATGAAGCCGAGTAAGGCTGAAAGCCGTCAAAGTAAAATGAGAGCGCTGAAGCAATTACTGATGAGACGAGCGTGACATGACACGAAAACATAGGAGCTTTTATTATGCCATAGTGCACTGCGTCTGATTATTTCAGTCATTATCACATGGGAAAGAAGCAGCTCTGTTTTATCATACGAAGGCCCCGTTTACACTAATACGTTTTAGTTTTAAAACGGCGTTTTAAAATAAAAATGATCCACGTCCACACTGGCGTTTCATCTAGCGTTTCTGAACAGATCTCAATTCACATTACACTGCTGAAATTGCACATCACGTGACCACACAAACACACTATGGTATTCGCTGCAGCGTGTGCGTACGCCTGAGCTCCAGGCAGTCGGCAGGTGCTTTGAGCACACCTCCCTGGGTAAGAGCAGCGCACGTCGGACAGTTCATCAAGGATATATCGCTGGATCTCATCTCACTATAGTTGTTAAACAAGATATTTAATTGATCTTGTCTTTATTTATCGACCCTTTGGTCATTTGAATCTGTTACTTGTTCACAGGTAACATGTTTTGGCTGAGCGCAAAGATAAGTTATACATTTATTTATGTAATCACGTACACTGATTATGCATATTGACTGATTGCTTGCCTTTATTTCCTATATTGCATAAACTTATTGTACGTTATACTTTTATAATGGCCATTACTGATTATTAAAACTGATATTCAGCAAAAGAGACAGGATATGTTTAATATTTTTCAAAGAAAATGAAAGGAGGCAGTGAAGTTATAAGCTCCGATTTTGTTATAAATATGCATACAGTGAAGATGACGCACATATAAATATGTAGCTACACAACACCTCAAACATTTTTAGTGTCTGTTGTTAATATCAAAATGAAAATAGGCAGTTCCTTATATCATGTTTTCATTTTATTGTGAAGATATTGAAACAATGTAGTTATAAAGTACCCTGTTCCCTTTACCCGACGTGTCCTCGGGAGTTTGTTTTCCATATAACTTACAGGAAAAGGATGCAAGACTGAACTTTGTGCACTTAATATTGAGAAAAAGCCAGAATCAGGCGAATGTCTGCAGCCATGCCTCCGTTTTCCCCCCATCCACACTGACACGGAGAAGCAGTGTTTTAAAAACGGCCTCTTCAGTGTTTCCAAAATGCTCCGTTTTCAAGGCTCAAAAACTCCAGGGTAGTGTGGACGAAAGGCATAACCATAGCAAAACTTATGCGTTTTAAAACTAAAACATATTAGTGTAAACGGGGCCTAAATATATTTTAAGGTTCTGTAATAACGCCGCTCTGTGCAGTCTAATAAAGCACACAGCATATTAAAGTGTCTTTAGTGTTTCTCTGTTTTTTTTAACAGCATAAGGCAGGAAAATACATAATACTGTTCTAGTGGATATTTGAATGAAAATCTTTACATATTGTGCCTTTCATGCATCCTTGCTAAATTCACACAAAAACGATAATGTATTTGCACGAAGCCAACTTATTAACAGGAAATATAATTATTATAGATCATTTCATATATATGCAATGCAGTCCCACCTTCACTCTGCCATCTTTGTGCTGTAGCATATGTTTATTGTTTTCCAGAATTCGGGAAGCCAGGACTTTATTCAAAGGCACAAGCAGCACGGCCACGCCCACTCCACCTAAAAAGGCCACACCTACCTGCAGGTAGAGCAGGTAAAGTGCAAGAACAAACTGGAAGGGGAGACTCCACACCTCATGGAAGCTGTTGAAGAAATTGACCACGCGGTCCGTGTCCGTGCTCATGAAGTTGACCACCTCACCCATGTTGAAGCGAGCCAGAGAGGGCGCGTTGACTTTTAAGGCTTTGCTGTAGATGGTGGAAATCACAGCAGCCCGAGCCTCCAGGGCAATCTTTGATACTTCATAAACAAAAATGTTTCTCAGCAGGGCAGCGAGAAAAGTACTAGCAAAAAGCCCTACTGCGCACCACACACCCTTGCTCAGTGGTGCTCCTTCAGTCTCCATGAAACCCACCAGTCCACCGAGAAGGAGGGGTCCTGCAAAAGCTAGCATGCTAGCTATTAGCTTCAACCCTCCCAATAGGTAGTAGCGTAGACCAAAGGCCTTGTGCAACACTTGCAGAAGCTTGACGTCATGTTGTGCTTCACCTTCAAAAATTCTTTCCGGTTGAGCCTCACTCCAAGAGTTGTCCTGCAGGTTTCCTCTTGAATGTCTATCCAGTCTCTCAGGTCTTTCCAGAGCTCTTGAATGGAGGCATTTCTCCCAGCACTGGTAGAACCGGCGGGTGACTGATTTGGTACGCAGCCGACTTGGAAGCTCAAAGACATCACTTGGTCTCTCCAGCTCTCCACGTTTACCTCGATTTAGCAAAGGGTTGAGCCACAGATAGAGGAGTCTGGAAAGCCAGTTGCAGCCATCCTCGGCTACAGTCACCTCTTCAAAGGGTTCAAAAGTAACAATTAAAGGAGCTTCATCTTCTGCATTACATGACAGAAGGTCTCTTTGAGTTCTGTAACAGGGAAAGATGTACCCAAGCAGGTAGACCAACACCAGAGCGCCTCTTGTTACTGTGAAAGCTAGGCGAATAACCTGCAGAGGCTGTGAGACTCCGTGGTGAATGATTTCTTGGGTGTAGGCAGTCAGGTTAAAAGCGAGATTAGGAATGGAGAGAATAAGCGCCACAGGAAGCAAAGCAGGACCTCGAGTCCTTCTGTACATGGACTTCTGTAAAGACAAAATGGCTCCAAAGTGAACCAACCAAGCTAGTATGCCGCATCCATCGGCTAAGATGTCCAGATATATGTCTGGGGCCTGGAGCTCAAAAACCAGGACTAGGTCTCCAATAAATAAGAGAAATATGAGTAAGGTCGATGCGGTCCTGAAGCCCCAGCCAATGGGAAGGGAGGATACGATATGGGTAAGCCTGTGGGTAATAAAACAAAGATCATATTAAAACATAAAGGTTTTGATATCAACAAACTTAGCATATGACTATATCTGATGCTTTTGAAATGAGATTTATTTATTCATTTTCCTTCGGCTTATTCCCTTTATTAATCAGGGGTCACCACAGTGGAATGATCCGCCAACTTATCCAGCATCTGTTTTACACAGCGGATACCCTTTCAGCTGCAACCAAGTACTAGGAAACACCCATACACACTTACATTCAGACACATACACTACAGCCAATGTAGTTTATTCAGTTCACCTATAGCACATGTCTTTGGACTGTGGGGGAACCAGAGCACCCGGAGGAAACCCATGTGAACACGGGGAGAATATGCAAACTCCACACTCAAACCAGCGACCCTCTTTCTATGAGGCGACAGTGCTAACCACTGAGCCACCGCTTCGCCCTGAGAGAGATTTCAAATTATTAAAAATTTGAGAGTCGAGAGACTTGATTTTGTCAGGTATAATTGATTGGATCATGACTAAATGTAATCCCAGTATCGCCTTTGCCATGTTTAACTACTTTCAATTGGAATGGGCCTCAACTTGAGAAAGAACTGCACACACCTGAGTGTAAAATTAATTGAGGCTCAGGGTTAAAAATGCTACCAAAATTATGTAGAATTTATGCCGAAATTTAAGAGGGTTCATGCACATTTTTACTAGTAAACTTACATAACATTTCCAAGACCTTTAGTTAAATATTCATGACTTAATGTTTCATGTAATGTCTACATATATGTGGTAAATAATAAAAAAAGAAAATGCATGTTCATGTTTATTATGGCATATAGTAAAATATGTGACAATCTATATTGTTTATATTTATTTTCTATCCATGTATAATTTATTTAGATAATGCTTACACAGCACTAATAATGTGAGAGTATATGACTGGCCAAGGACAGAAAAGAAGTACAACTAACCCTACCCATAAGCATTATTGTTATACAAAAAAAACTTGACAATGACAGAAAATTACTGAAAACTAATGGTTGAACTTGAGACTCGTAGATCTGAAATTCATTAAAAAATGACAAATAAACCATGACAAATAGTTCATCATCGCATTAATAATAAAAAAACGTATATAAAGTATATATGAATTATAAAAAAAATACCAATTGTAATCATACGCAAACATTGGAAGGAAGAACAATACTATTTTCTTAAAAAATTTGACAAAACAAAATATTAAGTGTTAAGATTACTCAAATCTGACTAGCAATTTTAGGTTAAAGTTACTTAAGTAAGTAAATAAGTAAAAACAATTATAGGACTAAAAGCAAGAGTTACCTTCTTTATGCTGATATTAATATGATTAATTAATTAATTAATATGGCATCACTTCACTACTTTATATCAGCAATAATTACTTACAGCAAAATATGTAAAGCAAACAAAAACTGTCTATGGTAAAAACTAAAGGATGCTGTGGGTTCAGCAGCTCCACTTTACTCCTGCTTGACTTATAAACGATAAGTTAGTCTATACAGCAAACAACCCAAATGTAATTTCTGCTGAGGGAGAGTGTCATCTCTAAAAGGATGTAAAAATGAAACCAGAAGGGATTTCAAAACATAAACATATCAGTGATAATCAATATGCTCTCTGTCCTGTCCTGAAGTAGGGCTAGATAAATATGAGCACTTGCTTTGCATTTACCACATGCAAAACTAGCTGCTATCTTGCAGTCTGTTTGAACATGTTTTAGACATGTTGGCTTGGGTCTTCACAAGACTTATAAGAATAATACAAATTGGCCACCTTTATTACCCACAGTATCTTACCTCTGCAGTTAGAGATCGTTTCTGGACACGACACTCAAAATGTAGCCTGAATTACAGTGAATGAAAGTTCCATTAGTTTTTCAAAACTTTGTGGGTTGATTATTTTTTACAAAACTTTTCCAGGGGTCCGTTCTTCGTAACTTGCTTGATGATCTAAATGATCTAAGGTGATTTAGCAGATCCTGGATCTTTTAATCTTGATTAAAATTTTACATTTTAACAGATTTGTGTGTGTTGAGTGTCAGTTAAGACAACATTAGCATCTGTCAGCTTTAATTGTGAAGAAATCTGGATTATTTGGGGCTTTTGTCAACTAATTTCATCTTCCGGGTTTAAAATAATTTTTGGAGCAGTAATCAAATCAGAGACGTAGCACGAATCTGCTAGTGGAGTGATGGCGGATTGTTTTCTCCTTATTATTCATAGCGGAGTTTTCTTATCCTATAAGAAGACCCTGCTTCTTAATTATTCATGAGAGCATGTGCTTTCCGAAGGCAAGGCAAACCTGCCAAACTGTGAGACCGCGTCGGCACATGGCACGGGTTGTACAGTATGTGTTTTTTTTCCATGATCCATGGGGTTTGTTGCATGTTTTCCCCCGCGATGCTGTCAGGGCCAATACTGCAAAGCTGTTGGTTTGCAGCAAGCATTTTTGTTGGGAGAGCTGTACGAGAATTGAAGAATGGCTGACTTTGTTTTTTTTATCGGTTGAGTTTATTACCATTCAGACACATCGCCTATATTCGTGCTGCTGTTCATCATATGTATAAAATCCTTCAGACAAAATTCCTCCTCATTTATAGTGTTTATATAAACATGATTATCTTTATAATGATATAAAACATTGTGGTTATGTGATATAAAATTATGAATAACATATGTAGTAGGGCATTACATTACTTGCTGTTTATATCTTTGCATTTTAACTTTGTAAACTCCAAAATCATGGGTCTCACGGTTTGTGTCTTATTTTGTGAGTCAACTGACAACAGTTGTTCGCTCCCCTCTTTTTCCCCTGCTCTGCCGGCCACGCCGCTCCACGCCCATCATGAAGCATTTTTTGAAAATATTCTGAGGTAGACTTGAACCGAAAGAGGGGGGGTTCATGGCCCTTTAAAAGTACACGTTTGTATCTAAAAGTCCATATTGGTTTCTTAAAACTAGCCTATAGGCCTAGCCTACATAGTCACTAATAAATGTTATCTTTGAAACCCTTGGGATCACTCCCATGACACTTTTTAAAATATTTATAGAAAATGTATAGTTCTGAGTGTCAGCCAAATTTCAAATGTGATAACACAATGGAACATTTTACTCAAAATCCATGCCAATTAAAGCAAAATCAAAAGAACAAATAATATCTTTAAAGTGGTCTCTTAATAACATTACCATTCAAATGTTTGGGGTTTTTAAAGGTTATTTATGCTCACCATGATTGCATTCATTTGATGAAAAAACAGTAGTGCTAGTACTAAAATATTAAAAAATGTTTTTTATATATAATATATATATTTTTATGTAAACTAGTCAAGCGAGTTGCAGCAGCCATTGCTTTTCAGTGTTACAATTCTTCAGAAAACATTGCAATATTCTGATTTAGCATTATAATTTATTAATATAAATAAATAAACCGTAAATAAAACGCATTTAAAACATTAATTTAATTTGCAAGACTGTACATGTGCTTAATATCAAATTCAATCAATTGCATGTGTTCATACTGAATAAAAGCATAAATCTATCTTTAAAAATTCCAACCAAAAACTTTTGAATGGTGATGTATTTCAGCATATCCCATTTACTAAGCCTGGTTTCTCTCAAGGTTTTTTTCCCCCTTTACTTTTGTCAGTTGGTGAAATTTGTTCCTCGCCACTGGCCTGCTTGATTGGGAATTGTGGAGATGCACAATCTACGTTATAAAAGTGCTATAGAAACAAAGATTAATATAATTGAACTTCTCATAATAGCTATGTCCACTTACCTGGGCACACTAATATAACAGGTACTGATGACTGCAATGACAGCATGGGACAGAGATCCCAGCAGAAGCTGGTTAGCACAAGGGCTGATGGTGCCATTCTGCCACACAGGGAATGGACTGTCCGCATCAGTGTGACAGAGCTCTGAAATGAACTCAGCTGCTCCTATATCTCCCCCCATGACCTCCTGAAGACCCCCGAGGGCTGAATTACTACCCTAGGATAAAAAACGAAGTCTGTAAGCAAATTACAGCATATAAAAAGTGCATTGACAGTACTTTACCTAATCAAACAATACGTGTTTACTTAGAAATCAGCATACTTAGGTAAGTTAGCAGTTTTGAACAATGTACGCTACATAGATATACAGATCTCCAGTTTATTAGAAACAGATATTTCACGTCTTAATACTTTCAGTTTGGATTTATTGTAGTGTTTAAGCAGCCGGTAATGCATTTATTTATAAATTAATTGTGCAACATTATACTCAGGTGGAAGTATTAAAGTTACCTGTGAGCAACCGGGAATGTTGTTATTATCCAGGCATTTTGCACGTCAGCGCAGGGCGTGAAGCGAAATACCGGAAAATGCTTGTCTAACTTCCCTTCAAAATAAAGGTCCCAATGACACCTAGTATTACAGCATGTACTGTAAGGAAATATTAAACATGTAACTTATTTTCAGGTCTTCAAAGTTCTAAAATGGTGTTTTTAAAATTGTTAAGCTCATGTCGAAGCTTCTTGTAAAAAAAAAAAAAATACAAATACTTATTAATGCTTTTATTTTGTTACGAATGCAAATTTCCTCACGGTACCATAATGCTACAAGTAAAGTAATAAAATATAGGAACACTTGACTGTTATTAAATTACTGGAAATTATTAAATTAGCTTTATTATCACAAATATTCCACAACATGTATAGGGTACAGAGTATGCAATCAATCACATCAAAATAATACAAAATATTTGTACATTTGTACTTAAAAGGTTCATATTGGTACCTCAAAAGTATATATTAGTACCTAAAAATTTAGAGAGGAACACTTTTGTACTTTTTAAGTACTAATATGTACCATTGAGGTATTAATATGGACGTTTTAGGTACAAATTTGTAACTTTTGAAAAGGTACCACCCCAGTGACAGCTCGTGTACCTTTAATTCTGAGAGTGTAGGCATTTTAAAATAAGGACTTTGATAAAGTGTTATGGTGGAAAAAGAGCAAAATTAAACAGAAGGCATCTTTGTAAATTCAATTCATTCAAGAATTTAAATAGTTTTAACTAAATGTTCTTATAAGTTTCCACAAGCAAATTAATATAAATTTAAGTCAAATTTAAGAGGTTTACTGAACTGACAGACGGAAAGGCATCATGAAAACATAATGTTTAATATAATAGTAAATAGTTCAAATAAAACGTTCTTATTTAAATACATTTTTATATTTACTGTATTTAGATAACATCTGTTGAACATTCATGTTGATCGAGCATAACATGATCAGCAAATGTGAAAGGGCATGACTGTTTTGTTAGAACAAGCCGAAAGCTGTATGTTCCCTAACAGTAACACAACACAGTAACTTAACACAACACTGGACAATACAGACGAAGAACTGAAGACCCATTAAGAACTGAATTCACTCACACTATATTTATAATGTGAATTAATGTGCCTCTATTGGTCAGAGGTGGCCGAACTTGGTCCTGAAGGGCCAATGTCCTGCAGAGTTTAGCTCCAACCCCAATTAGACAGACCTGAACCAGTTAGTCAAACAGTTACTGGTCATACAACAACTTTCAGGTAAATGTATTGAGACAATTTGGAGATGCACTGAGGTAGCTACAGGACCAAGCTCTTGGTGATGGTCATAAAGATCACATCATGCTTATACAATCTAGAAATCGGATACCAAACACAAGAAATACTTTATTGTAAAATATAACCTTGCTGCTTTTTCATTTGTTGTTTTTTGTTTGTTTCTTTGCTATTTATAAATGACTTTAAACGGAATTGCTGTTGTCTGTTTGGTTTCCTTTTTCCAGCATGTAGCTTAAAAACAGGGTTTTTTATGTAAGGATTTACTCATTAAAAATGGCATAGGCTATAGTTGTTGTAGAGCTTAAAGAGATAGTTCACTAAAAAATGAAAACCACCTCATCGTTTACTCTCCATTACGTGGTTTTAAACCTGCTTGAGTTTCTTTTTCTGTTGAAATCAAAAGAAGATATTTTGAAAAATTCTGGTTGCTGGCATGCATTGACTTGGAGAAGAAAATACTGTGGAAATCAATTGGTGCCAGAAACCTGAATTCTTCCAAATATCATCTTTTGTCTTCAACACAATGGTAAGTAAATGATGACAAAATTGATAATTGGTCATATTTGGAACTATATCTGTCACTTTAAGTTTATGTATGGGTTGGGTTAAAAGATGTAGAATGTGGTCATTAACATAACACATTATTAAGTGCATTTTAAAAACTAAAACTGCAAAGCTATCATTTAAGCTGGCCTCTACTAAGATCTCCACTCTGTAAAAATAATATGATCAAAAATACGAACAAGTCATCTTGACTATTAATGTATTAAACTAAGTTGTTCATGTTTCAGCTTAATTTTTTTTAAAAAGTCACAAGCAGTTTTAAATCAGTTTATTTAAGTGTAATTTAAGTTTAAATGGCTCAATTAATTTATATAATTTATATATATATATATATATATATATATATATATATATATATATATTTCTTGAAATACTGGTAGCTTGGTCATGGATTACAACATTGAGAAATGCAGATCGCAGTTCATTTAAAATGATGCATATGAAACATCACTTCCGTGGCATGCATTACTTATCTGGGTTTATTACTCTTGACTTATAAAGTGATAAACCTGTAAAATGAAAGTCTCTAAAATGTTGTCTTGGCATCAAAATTTTTATAATAACTTTATTTTGTTCTTATTACTATGCTTAAACGGACAGTTCACACAAAAAAATTTTATTCTCCTCACCATTTACTCCTTCCCAAGTGCTTCTAAACTTTTGTGACTTTCTAATGATAACACAAAAGAAGATATTCTAAAGAATGATTGAAAAAAGCAGCCATTGACATCCATAGTAGGGATATAAATACTATGGACATCAATGGTTCCCCAACCTTCTTCAGTATATGTAGCAGAAGAAAAAAAACTCAAGTTTTAGAATGAGTGGAAAATGATTAAATGATAACAGAATTTTAATTTTTGGGTGAATTATCCCTTTGATAAAACTGCCCTTGTTCTACAAAAGCCACTTTTCATGACATTTGACATTTCGTCACCTTGGAATTATAAGGTTCTATCTGCGTTCTGAATGATTTTGAGATATTGAGCTTCAAAGTTTTTGCTTTCCATAGCAAACAGTACATGTGTAACATTTGTTTTTTAAATAAAAAGTCTTAAAATGTAAACAACTTCTAAAAAAACATCCCATAATGTAAATAAGTTGTCATTTAATAAATATATGTCAATAAGTCAATTTTGACAAAAATGTAAGATTGAACCTTATAATTCTAAGTTGACGATTTGTTTGAGCACATTCCAATGTGGTTTGATTGCATTTGGTTATTTAAACTACACCTATTACAATAATATTTTGGATTTCATTTCTAGAACAATATCTACAAACGTCTGGTTTCATGAGCTAAAACATTATGGCCACTATATATGCACACATACATAATACATGGTTTTCATCCAAGGACAGGCTCTTCAATGGTTTAGGTCATACTTAGCTGATTGTTACCAGTTTGTGAATATTAATGGACAGCTTTCACAAGTCAGGCCAGTAAAGTACAGGGTCCCTCAAGGATCAGTTTTAGGCCCTTTGCTTTTTACAATATGCATGCTTCCTCTGGGGGACATTATTAGAAAACACGGGATCAGCTTTCACTGCTATGCAGACGATACTCAATTATACATTTCAACTAAACCTGATGAGATGTCTGAACTGTCTAAGCTAACCGAGTGTATCAAAGATGTTAAAGACTGGATGACCAACAATTTTCTTCTCTTAAACTCAGACAAAACAGAATGATTACTTATCGGGCCTAAATCCTGTACACAGCAGATCTCACAACTCGACCTGCAATTAGAGGGATACAAAGTTAGCATTAGCTCTACTATAAAAGATCTAGGTGTCATATTAGACAACAATTTAACTTTTAAAAATCATATATCCCATGTCACAAAAACTGCCTTCTTCCATCTGAGAAATATTGCTAAATTGCGAATTATGCTATCCATATCAGATGCAGAAAAACTAGTTCATGCTTTTATGACTTCTAGGCTGGATTACTGTAATGCTCTATTTGCTGGTTGCCCAGCATCCTCTATTAACAAACTTCAGCTAGTGCAAAATGCAGCTGCCAGAGTTCTTACCAGGTCTAGAAAATATGATCATATCACCCCAATTTTATCCTCCTCACACTGGCTGCCTGTTAAGTTTTGTATTGATTTTAAAATATTGCTTCTTACCTATAAAGCCTTAAATAATCTAGCTCCTGTTTATCTAACCAACCTCCTGTCTCACTACAACCCAACCCGCTCTTTAAGATCTCAAAACTCAGGGCTTCTAGTAGTACCTAGAATAGCAAAATTGAGTAAAGGAGGCAGAGCCTTCTCATTTTTCAGAATCAGAATCAGAATCAGAAAGAGCTTTATTGCCAGGTATGTTCACACATACGAGGAAATTGTTTTTGTGACAGAGCTTCTACAGTGCAACAGAATTACAGACAGGACTAAAAAACAGATAATAAATATATTTTAAAAAGCGAATGCAAATATACAAAATTGACAAGTGTATGTACAGCTATATTACTATATACAACATAATATGTGCAGCTGTAATGTGCAAATTGGCATGTAAAGTGTGGTGTTAAATAAGTGTATGTGTGTATATAAAAAAAAAAGTGTATAGCAGGTAGTGATGTTGGTTCCACAATTATTATCATCAAGTGTTCATGAGATGGATTGCCTGAGGGAAGAAACTGTTTCTGTGTCGGTCTGTTCTGGTGCGCAGTGCTCTGTAGCGTCGACCAGAAGGTAAAAGTTCAAACAGGCAGTGTGCTGGGTGTGAGCGGTCCAGAGTGATTTTGGCAGCCCTTCTGCTCTCTCTGGATAAGTACAGTTCTTGGAGAGTAGGGAGGGTTGTACCAATGATTCGCTCAGCAGTCCGAACTATTCGACGTAGTCTTCGGAGGTCGGATTTAGTAGCTGAGCTAAACCAGACAGTTATTGATGTGCAGATGACTGATTCAATGATGGAGGTGTAGAACTGTTTCAGCAGCTCCTTTGGGAGGTTGAACTTCCTCAGCTGACGAAGAAAGTACAGCCTCTGTTGAGCTTTTTTGACAATGGAGTCAATGTGAGTGTCCCACTTCAGGTCCTGAGAGATGGTGGTGCCCAGGAACCTGAATGACTCCACTGCTGCCACAATGCTGTCCATGATGCTCAGTGGGGGGAGAGCAGGGGGGTTTCTCCTGAAGTCCACTATCATCTCCACTGTTTTGAGCATGTTCAGCTCCAGGTTGTTGTGACTGCACCAGACAGCCAACTCCTTAACCTCCTGTCTGTAAGCAGACTCGTCACCGTCCTGAATGAGGCCGATAAATGTGGTGTCGTCTGCAAACTTCAGGAGCTTGACAGAGGAGTCTTTCGAAGTGCAGTCATTCGTGTACAGGGAGAAGAGCAGTGGGGAGAGGACACATCCCTGGGGGGCGCCAGTGCTGATTGTGCGGGTACTGGATGAGAATTTTCCCAGCTTCACCAGCTGCTGCCTGTCCGTTAGGAAGCTGTTGATCCACTGACAGACAGAGGTGGGCACGGAGAGCTCAGTTAATTTGGGCAGGAGAAGTTTTGGGATGATAGTGTTAAAAGCTGAGCTGAAGTCAACAAACAAGATTCTCACATAGGTCCCCGGTCTGTCTAGGTGTTGCAGAACATAATGCAGTCCCATATTGACTGCATCATCCACAGACCTGTTTGCTTTGTAGGCAAACTGAAGAGAGTCCAGTGAGGGTTCAGTGATGTCCTTCAGGTAGGACAACACCTGTTTTTCAAAAGACTTCATGACCACAGATGTCAGCGCCACCGGTCTGTAGTCATTTAGTTTTGTGAGTTTGGGTTTCTTTGGTATGGGAATGATGATGGAGCGTTTGAAGCAGGAGGGCACTTCACACAGCTCCAGTGATCTGTTGAAGATCAGGGTGAAGATGGGGGCCAGTTGGTCAGCACATGATTTTAAACAGGCTGGTGTTATAAGATCTGGGCCTGGAGCTTTTTTCCTCTTCTGTTTCCGGAAAACCTGGCGCACATCATCTTCACTGAACTGAAGTGCAGGTATGGGGGAGGCGGGGGGTGGTGGAGGTGATAATGGTGATGTAAACAGCAGTTCAGAGTGGGTGTGGGGGGTTTTCTCAAACCGGCAGTAAAATTCATTCAGGTCGTTTGCAAGTCGTTGGTTGTCCACAGTGCTGGGGGATGGTGTTTTATAGTCTGTAATGGTTTTCAAACTTTTCCACACAGATGCTGGGTCGCTGGAAGAGAACTAACTCCTTGGTTTCTCAGAATAGTTCCTTTTTGCGACACTGATCTCCTTTTCCAGTGTGTATTTGGCCTGCTTATACAAGGCCCTCTTCCCATTCCTGTAAGCAGCCTCCTTGGCCTGGCGTAGCTGTCTGAGTTACAGTGAACCATGGTTTGTCATTGTTGTATGTGAGTTGAGTCCTAGTAGTAATGCACACATCTTCACAGAAACTGATATAAGTTGTTACAGTCTCTGTAAGCTCATCCAAATCGTTTGCAGCAGCTTTAAAGACACTCCAATCTGTGAGATCGAAACAGGCTTGTAGATCCCGCTCTGTTTCGTTAGTCCATCTTTTTACAGATCTTAATACAGGTTTGGCTGTTTTCAGTTTCTGCCTGTAGGTTGGTATGAGATGAATCAAACAGTGGTCAGAGTGCCCCAAAGCTGCTCGTTGGACAGAGCGGTATGCATCCTTTATTGTGGTATAGCAGTGATCCAATATGTTACTGTCTCTTGTGGGACATGTAACATGCTGTCTATATTTTGGCAGTTCACGGGATAGTTTTGCTTTGTTAAAATCCCCGAGAATGCTTAAAACAGAGTCCGGGTGTTGTTGCTCTATCCCCGTGATCTGATCAGCTAGTTTCTGTATCGTCACCTTTCGTTGATGTAAAAGCACGTCCCGCCACCGAGCGATTTCCGCGTCGATTCTTCGTCGTGATCCTCTCTGAACAGCTGATAACCCGCTAGGTGAAGCGCATTGTCCGGTACGGTGTCGTTCAGCCAGGTTTCCGTGAAACACAGAGCAGCTGAATGCGAAAAATCCCTGTTTGTCTGGGAGAGCAGAATGAGTTTGTCTGTTTTGTTAGGTAGAGAGCGAAGATTTGCCAGATGGATGCTAGGCAACGCGGTTCGTAAACCGCGTTGCCTAGCATCCATCTGGCAAATCTCCACCGACTACAATGTCCAACAAAGCATCACATAAGTCCAAGTCTGGAAAAATATTTGGTGGTGTATGCGTCCGAATGTCCAACAATTCGTCTCTGGTGAAACTAATTGTAGGAATATGACTGAAGATAGGACAAACTAACAAAAACACAAATACAACTGCAGAGCACGACACGGAGGCGGCCATCTTCGCCGGCGCCAGCGTAGTTAACTATATGGCCCCTTATGGCCCCTAAACTCTGGAATAGCCTTCCTGATAATGTCCGAAGCTCAGACACACTCTCGCACTTCAAAACTAGATTAAAGACCTATCTTTTTAGCAAAGCATACACTCAGTGCATCACATAGCGGTATGACGCATGATGTGCCCCACACAGGTTTTTGCTTCTCGTTTATATACACTATGAGCAGCAGCTACGCTAATTATTCTCCTTATTCTGTATTTCCACCTGGGAATACTCATCCCGAGGCCCTCAGACTATGCAGTGCCACTCATGCGATCCAAGACCTGCAACGAGATGATCCCAAGGTTTTCATAATCCTGGACCAGGCCGCATCCTGAGCAGCTGCTGTGGCGGTCATGGAGGAGTGGAGAGCATGAGACTGATTCCTGTGATGCTCTAAGGACAGACGAGTCTTCGCTGAGGTCCAGCTTCCTGCGCCTAGACTGCAGCTCTGCACAAGACGTTTGGCCATAGAAGAAATGGCCATGCCCAACTGAGCAAGGTTTCTCTAGAGGTTTTTTAAATCTTCACTTCGCCAATTGGTGAAGTTTTTTTTCCTCGCCGCTGTCGCCACTGGCTTGCATGGTTCGGGATCTGTAGAGCTGCGCATCGATGGATTTGCTATTCAGTGTTTTGACTCTCAGTAGTGAATATTAACCCACACTGAACTGAGCTAAACTGAACTGAACTTAAACTCTGAAAACTGGACTCACACTGTTTCAATTTGCTATAATCTTCTATGTAAAGCTGCTTTGACACAATCTACATTGTATAAGTGCTATACAAATAATGATGAATTGAATTGAAAAATTTACAAATATGTATACTCGGGGTGTCACGGTGGCACAGTGGGTAGCGCGATCGCCTCACAGCAAGTAGGTTGCTGGTTCAAGCCCCGGCTAGGTCAGTTGGCATTTATGTGTGGATTTTTTGTGGATTTTCTCCTCATGTTCGCATGGGTTTCCTGCAAGTGCTCCAGTTTTCCCCACAGTCTAAAGACATGTGCCATAGGTGAATTGAATAAGCTAAATTGGCTGTAGTGTATGTGTGTGAATGCAAGAGTGTATGGGTGTTTCCCAGTGTTGGGTTGCGGCTGGAAGGACATCGGCTGCGTAAAACATATGCTTCTGTTGGTTCATTCCGCTGTGACAACCCCTGATTAATAAAGGGACTAAGCTGAAAAGAAAATGAATGAATGAATGAATGACATACATACCCCCAGAGATTTACAGGGTTATTTTTCTTTTTTATTAAGAACAAAGCAAATACTGCCATAGTACAAAACAAAAAAAGAAAGAAAAGATAAAAAACTAAAATATACAAAGAGGTTTAGGTTATAAGTATATACATAATTCAATTTTTTTCCACTCAATATAGAAACAGAAGAATTTAAAAAGTAACATTTGTGACTGATACAATAACATTAAGAAATAGAAAAGCACATTGATTTGTTTGAAGAAGTAAACAATGAAACAATATTTTCCTACCATTGTAGTAGGAGGGTATAAATGGTGAAAAACATAAGGATATGGGGATATCTTGAAATAATATAATAACTCCAGATGGTGTAGCATCAAAAATAACACCAAATTTCTCCAATAGATGCAGACCTGGATTTGCAAACTGAGACTGCATATCTCAGGCATGCAATGTCAGACACAATGCACTCAATGCAGCTAGTGACGTCAGTGTGAGGGGTAGGGGTAGGGTTAGGGGTGGGGTTAGGTGAAAGCATTAAAAGCACTGCATTCAACTCAGTTTGCAACTGCACGAAGTCTGCATGTGATAGAAACATTGAATCGATCAAGAAACATCTTTAAAATTGATTAAATGGCAATTTGCATTAAATGACTGACTGTTGGACTAACAAGCAGCTTGGTTTCAGTTTCAATCTCAGTCACGCCATAAGAAGTTGGAAACCTCATTTCGTAGGTAGAGTAGCCGTTTTATAGCCCACAGAACGCGTTGTAATCATGAGTGAATGCACGAACTTCACAGAAGGAGAATTCTATCAGGCACATTTTGACCCGCGCGCTTATGTTAGGAATTTCTACTCCAGTCCTCGAGGACACTCCGACGAAAAGGATTTCCTCACTTTCGTTTTAGGAGTCTTTAGCAGAGTATTTTCAACTGGTAAGCTTTCCAAACAATATGACCTGGGTTTTGTGTAAAAGTTTTGTTTTCCCTACATACGTCTGATACAGATTTTTTTTTGTTTGTTTAGGAAAACACAGAGGGCAAAGGCTGATAGATGTGGGCAGCGGACCGTCTATCCACTGCGCCATCAGCGCCTGCGCACATTATGACGAGATTATTCTGTCTGATTTCTCTGACAACAATCGTAAAGAAATTGATAAATGGCTAAAAAACCAAGAAGGGTGTCTAGATTGGAATCCCATCCTCCAGCACGTTAGTAAGACGGAAGGGAAAAGGTAAGTTTGATTGAGTTTGCAATCACATATGCGTTTTATTTGTAAAACTACACTGTTAGACTTTGCTGAATTTTTTTTTTTTACAGTTATTTACTGCTTAAACGCCCAGTAAAACACCACATACATTCTTTACAGTTCACTGCTGTAATATGAACTGCATTTTAAAAACTTGTATAGTAACTTGATGCATATTAGGAATTTATTAATTATATTAATCAAAATAATCAAGTACTGCTACTGTAGTTGATAACAAAAATGTATCACAAAATGTATTTAAATCATATTAATGAATGAAAATTACTTTTGTAAACCATTTAAAATGGATATAATAACAATAAATGATACAAATACTAAAATCAAAAGTGCTTCAGGGTGCTTTTTTTTAGTTAATGTGTCAGTGTTCTTTGGGTAAGGGATTCATAGAGATAAACAACGAAATCATAAGTCCAAGGCACTCGAGAAACAAGTTTAAAAAAATTAAAAAGCATTTATTAACGTGGCTGTTCTATAAAACAGCACCTACAACAATTGCCTTTACCAGGGTAACAAAGTTTGTGTACGTCTGGAGTAGGCATGGGTATAAGATTCTGACGGTATGATAACCTTGGATAAAAATATAACGGTGTTACAGTATCACTGTATTGTGATTACTGCTCTAAAATATATTCTTTTTAAATGTCTTAGTAAAAAAAAAAAAAAAAAAAATCCCCTTTGAAAACAATATATATATATATTTTTTAAAAGATTTAAAGTAATTTGGAGCAGTAAACATGTCAGGCTAAATAATGAAAATTAATAATTGACTTCTGTTGTCTTCATTAGTTTCAAAAACACCGATTTCTTTAAAATTTAAAACGGCATCTTTGGATATCTTTGGAGATACTGTTGTCCTAAAAAACAAACAAAAAAAGTAAATAAAATTTTTTTACTCATACATTAGAAACGGTATTACAGAAAATTTTGGCGGTTTTAAAACCTTGACTTTTCCAAATCGCAGTATACCTTAAAAACAGTTATCGTCCCATGCCTAGTCTGGAGTTCACCTGAACACTATGGTCACATCATGACTCAATTGAATATCTTAGCAATACAGAAAATTATATATAGAACACAAAGTCAACTCAACAGTTATTATTAATTTAGTAATGGAGGAGAAAGAGAGAGAAAAAAGTAAATAATAATCATGATTTTACAACATCATGTATTATACAACATATTTCTCAAAAAGTACAACATGAAATATATATAGAAAAGGAAAACACAAAAATATGTATATATAAACAAATACGCACATATACAAACATACATGTACATACAAAAATATATACATTTGCATACATTTTCAACAATATGTAATGAAAAATCTGTAGAAAAAAGTATGAGAATAAAAATACTGTTGTACATTGTCACTTGTTTGGATCAATCTGTTTGTTTGGTCAATAGTAAAAAATACAAAAAAAAAATAAAGTTTTTATACTGATGGTGTAAAATGTAAATAAATTACAGTAAAAAAGTGTAAACATTGTCATGCTGTAAAATTAAAATATGGTAAAGGGCATTTTACCAGGCTATTTTACTGCAAAATGAACTGCATGAAATGTTACTGTAAAACACATTTACAATTAAGTTACTGTAAAGGGGCAGTTGCGGTAACGTTTTAGCAACAGTGCTGCCACTAAGTTACAGCAAAAAAATGTCTTAACAGTGTAAGTAAAGCTGAAGAAACACTCACTTATAAATAGTAAGAGGATCTTAAAATATAATGTAAAATACAGCCAAATTTGGGTCAAATGTGTCAAGCCATTTTATTGGTTTAAAAATTTTTACCCAACAACTGGATTAGTCCATGTTTTGGATGAAGCAAACTATTTTTTTTAAATCCCATAAAGTACTTTGAAATATGCATTTTTATTCAATGTTTGACCTAATCTCAACTGAAAAATGGAGATAGCTCCTCCCCTTTTTAAAAACAGCCCATAATGTTTTGTTCTATCACAGCTCGGCCAGTGAGAGTGGTTAAGCTGAGCTCAAATGCATCAAATGAAAAGCAAATGAGAAGCACCTTGAAGGGGGAGGGGCATGTCAGATACTAGAGAGCATTTGATTGGTTGTGATGTGATGAGAAACTGACTTGACGTGAATAAAACAGTTGATCCATTTGGGCGGAAGTGACGAACTACGAGCTTTACATGTTTATATCGGTTTTATCTTCTAAATGCAAATTGTGTCACTGTTTTGGAGCACAGTAGTAGTATACTAAAAACTAACAATACTGATACTACACTGTTAACAATTTCCTGTAGAATCTACAGTAACTTACTGGCAGCAGTTTGCCATAACTTACTGTAAATTAATTACTGCAAAAATACTGTATTTACATTTCCAGCATTTTATTTATTTATCTTGCTCTGTTTTACAGTATTGTATATCTTTACTGTAAAATATACAGTAATTTTAACACTGTAACTAAAATACAGTAACATACTGCATAGCTATTCTACAGTAAAATACAGTACAGTTCAGATTACAGTTAAATAGTGTGTAATTTACAAAAATCTTTAACAGCGAAGTCAAAATACCCATCAGATAAATATACAGTGATTTCAACAATGTAACTTTAAAAAACAGTAACACTGCATAGCTGTCCTACAGTAAAATACAGTTCAGATTACTGTTAAATAGTGTGTAATTTACAAAAATTGTTAACAGCGAAGTCAAAATACCCATAAGATAAATAAACAGTGATTTCAACAATGTAACTTTAAAATACAGTAACATACGGCATAGCTGTCCTACAGTAAAATACAGTTCAGATTACAGTTAAATAGTGTGTATTTTACAAAAAACGCTAACATAGAGGTCAAAATACCCATCAGATAAATATACAATGATTTCAACAATGTAACTTTAAAATACAGTAACACTGCTTAGCTGTCCTACAGTAAAACACAGTTCAGATTACAGTTAAATACTATGTAATTTACAAAAATCTTTAACAGCGAAGTCAAAATACCCATCAGATAAATAAACAGTGATTTCAACAATGTAACTTTAAAATACAGTAACATACTGCATAGCTATTCTACAGAAAAAACAGTACAGTTCAGATTACAGTTAAATAGTGTGTAATTTACAAAAATCGTTAACAGCGAAGTCAAAATACCCATCAGATAAATATACAGTGATTTCAACAATGTAACTTTAAAATACAGTAACATACTGCATAGCTGTCCTACAGTAAAATACAGTTCAGATTACTGTTAAATAGTGTGTAATTTACAAAAATTGTTAACAGCGAAGTCAAAATACCCATTAGATAAAATAAAGTAATATTAACAATGTAACTTTAAAATACAGTAACATACGGCATAGCTGTCCTACAGTAAAATACAGTTCAGATTACAGTTAAATAGTGTGTATTTTACAAAAAACGCTAACATAGAGGTCAAAATACCCATCAGATAAATATACAATGATTTCAGCAATGTAACTTTAAAATACAGTAACACTGCTTAGCTGTCCTACAGTAAAACACAGTTCAGATTACAGTTAAATACTGTGTAATTTACAAAAATCTTTAACAGCGAAGTCAAAATACCCATCAGATAAATATACAGTGATTTTTAACAATGTAACTTTAAAATACAGTAACATACTGCATAGCTGTCCTACAGTAAAATACAGTTCAGATTAAAGTTAAATAGTGTGTAATTTACAAAAATCTTTAACAGCGAAGTCAAAATACCCATCAGATAAATATACAGTGATTTTTAACAATGTAACTTTAAAATACAGTAACACTGCTTAGCTGTCCTACAGTAAAACACAGTTCAGATTACAGTTAAATACTATGTAATTTACAAAAACCGTTAACAGTGTAACATCTAAAAAACTTAATTTTATTTCATGGGACCTTTAAATGTACCATATTGGTATGGGCCTATTTTGTTGTAGTTTATTAATCTTGTTTAATCTTTGAATTATGACAGACCTTCTGATTTGGAGGCTACACTGAAGCAAAGAATCAAAAAGGTTTTAAAATGTGACGTCCGCTTGGAGAATCCGTTTGATCCGCTGACACTGGAACCAGCCGACTGTGTCATTACATCTCTCTGCCTGGAAGCAGCCTGTAAAGACATGCAGATATACCACAAGGCTTTACATGGGTTGACCAAGCTCCTGTGTCCCGGTGGACTGTTCATCATGGTAGGTGTTCTGAGTGAGACCTTCTACAAGGTGGATGAACAGCTTTTCTCTTGTCTCAGCCTCAAACAGAACGATATTGAGGAAGCGCTGAAAGGTTTTGGCTTCTCTATCCAAGAATTTAATGTACTACCTGCAGAAAACCAAAACAACTCTGTGTCTGACTTTGAGGCCGTTTTTGTTCTTGTGGCGACCAAGAACATCTGATTAACAAAGCAAATAAAGAAATGTATATAATAATGATGAATTCGATGCATTTAAAACTAGTAGGTGCCTAATTTTTTATTCATTTGTATATCTTGTTTTTTGCACCATAAGTTTAAGCATTTGAAATGAACATGAAATTTATTCATAACCCTAACCTGCTCAAGTTTAGTTTTTTGTCATGGTATTTAAAAAGATAAATCATAGATAATTCTTTACGCTTCTAATGTGTTTCTTAAAATGTATTAAAAACATTTGTATATATGCAGTGCTACGAGTGTGATAGTGACATTGATTCTGTTCGATTTTGCTGTATTTGCTTAATCATTGGGTGGCTCGCCAATGTATTAGATGACTCTAATACATAAAATAAGTACGCTGACCAAAGTTCTTACAGAGACTTTATTGAAGACATTAGCTATGTTTCCATTCATCTATTTTTATGCGCATTTTGGATCTACACATAAAAAATGGTTGATGGAAACGGCAATATGCGCATAAGAGGATAAACTTCTTTTTATTCGATAAGAAAAGATGCGCATAAACTACGATGGAAACACTTTTACCGAACAAATTCCAGTATGCGCATTAAAAAAGTCATGTGATTTTCTTATAAGCGATCATGTGATGATTAAAATATGTGTCACTCTTAAACGCCTTAACCATTTCACTATTAGTGTTATTATATTATTGATAAACTCCAGAACTGTCAAGAGCGTCTGTGCTCCGCGTATCACACCTTCAAACTCCACCACACGTTCGTTGCGTGTCGGCATTCGTCTTCTGAGGCGCAAGTTTCTCAAACCACAGCAAATTTCATTCTTAAGGCTCGTACACACCGGGACGATTTTCGTTGAGTTTATCGTCAGCGTTTTTCAAGACGTTTTTCCGGATTCAAACCCAAGCGATTTTCACAGGCGGCGAGCAGAAGAGTATGCAAAATCACTCCTTGACCATACCTGTCAACATTGGGATGTGAAAATAAGGGATACCCACCTCACCCATCCCCCCCCCAAACACACACACACATACACACACAAAAAACAAAAAAAAACTAAATATGTTCATCTGGAGCTGTTTCATTGTAAATAAACTGCTGAAACGGCCAGTAATATGTTTTTAGTATTATTTACAAATGATATAATAATTAGTATACATTATAAAAATCTGCAAATAAATTAGCAAACAGTTCAGCGCATTAAAATTATTAGCTATTATAAAGAATATGAATCAAGTTATCAAATCTCATTCATCTTTTCCTCACACAATTTAAACATTCTGATTAAAGAGCAGCGAATGAATCTCTCATTTAGATTTTTTTGATTACTTTAAATGACGGAGGTGTCACTTTAAAAATGCACAGACCTATAATGAAAGCATTTGATTGCTTTTCTAGATGTTGGTATTATTATTATTATTCATTTATTTTCTTTTCGGCTAAGTCCCTTTATTAATCTGGGTTGCCACAGCGGAATGAACTGCCATTATTATTATTATTATTATCATCTTTATTATTATGATGATGATGGTGTGTATATGTCTGTTCAAACACGCACCCAAAACCCAGTGTCCACTTGAGCTCCGCATCAAATCGCGTACGTACAGAATCGGCTTGGCAAGCAGCGTCTATTTATCACTATGGAGCGCATCAGCTGACAGTCATGCATCGTTACATGAACTGACTGTTTTGACGATTGCATAGGGGCAATGGCGCCTGTAGTGAAAAGGAAATTAATCGCGCTGTTTTTATGTTTATTTCAAAGTGTTTACATGCCTAAATAAAATGAAAACACAGAACAGATTCACATTTAAGAGCAAAGGGCGGCCCCTGGTGGTTCAGCGATATGGGTTGCGTATAGGGAGGATTCACAGAAAGATAAAAAAAATACAGGAGAAATACGGGAAAATACTTTTACGGGATGACAGCGGGATAGAACTGTAAAATACGGGAGAATCCCAGGAAAAACGGCAGGGTTGACATGTCCTTGACGTTAGGTGGCGCTACACAACTTTAAGTTTCTGACACCCGCTTGTAAGACAAAGTTGACACGCTTGTTGTTATGGATGGTTCAAGTAGCAGCTCCAGCGATGAAGAAATGATTATTGTTCACCAGTGCAATAAGCAGCTCCACGTTCATATCGCCTCCGGGCATTTTCTTCAATGTGCGCTCGCATTGACAGTTTTGTGCTTGAGCGGCTCCAAGTGCTGTTTACTGTAACTTCAGCAGCTCCGTGCACATGAACAAAAGTGCCAATCTGATTGGAAGAGGTTTTGATGCGGCGCGTCAAAAAAAAAAAAAAAACGAGCATGAGTCGTTTTTTTTTAAAAATGACGCTTTTGCATCTGCCGTTTTGCGCGTTGGTGCACATTGGCGCCCTTTATTTAGTCACGAGATGTTAAACGTCGACGGAAAACGCGTGCAAAAACGTCCCGGTGTGCAAGGGCCCTTACTGTTGATATTTGGCGCCAGTTAATCAGGAAGTGAAGATTTTGTTCTCTTTGACTCGTTGGATGGAAACGCTGCTTTATTCACACGTCTTTTATGCGATATTCCTGTTTTGCGCATAAATTTAATTAGCATCTTTGGATGGAAACATAGCTAATGAATAGTACAGTTCCTCAGCATTTATGTTAACCTGTCGTAATTTAACTCAAAGTACTGTCTGTGACTGTGAGACACCTTATAACAAAGGATATTCGCACGTCTTTTATGAGATATTCCTGTTTTGCGCATAAATTTAATTAGCATCTTTGGATGGAAACATAGCTAATGAAAAGTACAGTTCCCTCAGCATTTATGTTAACCTGTCGTAATTTAACTCAAAGTACTCCAACCCCCCCCAACACCCCCCCCCCCCCCAACACACACACACACACACACCTTTTCAGATGCAGATAATTGTTTGCATATGAAACAAGCCATACAATCCATAAATTCTGAAAAGGGTCATAAAAACCCTTTATGTGCGAGAAACTACTTCCTTCCTCTACCGATTTAAAACCCAAGTTGACTGTTTGACGGCTGATCAAACGATCGCACTTCCACATGGCAGAATAAGGTCAATGCATATTTTAATTCTGAATTTTGATTTACATATAAACAAAAACAAAACACATCTGTGTAAAAACACAATGTGATCTATGTCATAAAAGGAAATGTTTACAATGTGTTTGTATTTCTTTGATTTCTCTCTTAATTTGAAGTCTTGCTGTCATTTTCACTTCAGTGCATGTTTGTGTGAATTTTGTGGTTTGTCATATTTTTGCAACATTATTCCATTAAATAAAATAAACCATTCAATCAATTAAATGGTATCTTATGATACTGTTTTACCATTATTCCTCATCTTTGTGTGGTTTCATCTGAGAAGTGACATGGGGGGTCTGACACACGTACCTACAAACCTCCACATGCCCTAGAAAGTCTGAAATGAACCCAGATGGGCTATACAAATGGACCATTATTTAATAAAATTCTAGGGACATTCCTAGCAAAAATAAATAAATTAAATTGGTGATGTCCTTTGTCACTCAAAATAAATTTGCTATTTATTTTACTTTAGAATTACAATCTTGAAACATTTCTTGCTGTGTAAGCTGTGAATTTGCACTCCCCTGTGGTTTGTAATGTAATGGGCAGCACAAACATCTTGATACCTCAGGCTGTTGATGTTGCCATCCACTCTGCAGATCTCTCGCACTCCCCCATACTGAATGTAACCCCAAACCATGATTTTTCCTTCACCAAACTTGACTGATTTCTGTCAGAATCTTGGGTCTATGCAGGTTCCAATAGGTCTTCTGCAGTATTTGTGACGATTGAGATGCAGTTCATGAGATGATTCATCTGCCTTCTGCCAGTTTTCCAAATGATCAACTAGAAGTTATTATTTTTAGCTCTTACAACTGGGATCGACGACAAGACGAGGTATTTTGTCAGGTAGTGTAGTTGAACAAACTAGTTTACATGTATTGTTTAGAAAGATGCTTTAATTTAGAAACATGTTTTGACTGATGTTTAGCTGTAAAAGCGCCACCTACAGACATTTCCTAAATTCCATCATAGAATTAATGCTTTGTAATTTTAAAGATGATATATAATTTTTTTTAAAAATACACTTTGTACTAAATATTATTTTATTTCAGTTAGTTCTCAGTAACAGTTTCAATAACTTAGTTTCATCTAGTTTTTCAATTGTGAATTTCTCATTTTATTTCAGCTAATGAAAAAAATATTTTTTTAAACTCTTAGTTTTAGATTTCTCTTCGTCTTCTGTTGCACGAGTATATTTTTGGCAAAGTCAAAATTAGGGAATTTTCTTTTACACCAAAAATTTTTACAATATTAAGTAATTAAAGAAGTTCTGTAAAATTTCTACTGTAAATAAATCAAAAACTTTTGATTAGAAATATGCATAGCTAAGAGCTTAACTTTAAACACTATTTTCCCACCATTTATATTTTTTAACCCTTAAATTTTAGAATTTCAAATAGCATTTTCTAGCCACATACACTCATTTGCCACTTTATTAGGTACACCTTACTAAAAGCAGGTTGGACCTCCTTTTTTTCCATCAGAACTGCCATAACCCTTCATGGCATAGATTCAACAAGGTACTGAATGTAATCCTCAAAGATTTTGGTCCGTATTGACATGATAGTATCACGCAGTTGCTGCAGATTTGTAAGCTGCACATCTATGATGCGAATCTCCCGTTCCACCACATCCCAAAGGTGCTTTATTGGATTGGGAACTGGTGACTGTGGAGGCCATTTGAGTACAGTGAACTCATTGTCATGTTCAAGAAACCAGTCTGAGATGATTCGCGCTTTATGACCTGGTGTGTTATCCTGCTGGAAGTAGTCATCAGAAGATGGGTACACTGTGGTCATAAAGGGATGGACATGGTCAGCAACAATACTCAGGTAGGCTGTGGCGTTGACACGATGCTCAATTGGTACTAATGGGCCCAAAGTGTGCCAAGAAAATATCCCCCACACCATTACACCACCACCACCAGCCTGAACCGTTGATACAAGGCAAGATGGCTCCATGCTTTCATGTTTTGATGCCAAATTCTGACCCTACCATCCGAATGTCGCAGCAGAAATTGAGACTCATCAGTCCAGGCAACGTTTTTCCAATCTTCTATTGTCAAATTTTGGTGAGCCTCTGCGAATTGTAGCCTCAGTTTCCTGTTCTTAGCTGACAGGAGTGGCACCCAGTGTGGTCTTCTGCTGCTTGTAGCCCATTTGCCTCAAGGTTGGACATGTTGTGCGTTCAGAGATGCTCTTCTCCATACCTCAGTTGTAACGAGTGGTTATTTGAGTTACTGTTGGCTTTCTATCAGCTCGAACCAGTCTGCCCATTCTACTCTGGCATCAACAAGGTATTTGCGCCCACAGAACTGCCGCTCACTGGATATTTTCTCTTTTTCTGACCATTCTCTGTAAACTTTAGAGATGGTTGTATGTGAAAATCCCAGTAGATCAGTGGTTTCTGAAATACTCAGACCAGCCCGTCTGACAACAACAACCAAGCCACATTCAGTCACCTAATCACCTTTTAACATTCTGATGCTAGGTTTGAACTGCAGCAGAGTTGCTGCCATGTGGTTGGCTGATTAGAAATTTGCATTAATGAGCAGTTGGTCAGGTGTACATAATAAATTGGCCAGTGAGTGTTTCAATCAATGTTAATGAACCATACAGCAGCTTTAGATCATGTATGAATCTCAAAAATGTACACTTATGATAAGGGTCACAAATAACTTTCTAGAGATAAAAGAACACAAGTCATCTGTCATTTTAACTAAGGCACATGTGTCAAACTCAGTTTCTAGAGGGCCGCAGCTATGCACAGTTTAGTTCCAACCCTAATTAAACAAACCTGATCATAATAATTGAGTCCTTCAGGCTTGTTTGAGACCTACAGGTAAAGCTGCGGTCACACAGGACATTTCTCCCCATAGACTTCCATTCATACGCAAGCGAATGCGTCAGACCGGAAACGCAAGGTCATGCGTCAAGTTTCGCAGGTCGCTGAAGTGCAAAGTTCAAGCTTGGTGAACTCTGACCTGCAAAAACGCATCACATGATTGCGTGATACCAACCGAGGATCAAAACATGACCTCTCTGGACAGAAATTTAAAACATGGATCACACAATGTCTACTCATCTTGTTTAATCCCGCCCCTTTTCGCAGCGCTGCACGACAGAATTTCGCAAGCACAAAGTCTAGTGTGACCGCAGCTTGTTGAAGCAGGGTTGGAACTAAAATGTGCAGGGATGCGGCCCTACAGGAACTGAGTCCAAAATGGACCATAGATATTACCTCTCATGTCAGAGTCACAACATCAAAGTATGTCAAACCGGTTAAAATATTTGAAACAAAGAAACAGTGTGTTTTGTGTTATGCTTTATTAGGCGAGTGGGAGAAGTGGTCTGACTGTAGAAAAAGATAGTAAGTTCTCTGGTCTAAGCTCCTCAACACAACTTATACAAACACAGGGTTTTTACCTATATATCGATTCTCAAAGCCAGGGCTCTTTAAATAGGGCTTTTATCAATGATAGATTTTTATTCTGTCAAATCAAACGCAGACACATAAACCAAATAATTAAATTATCCACTCAGCGAAAACCCTGAATTTGGTCAGTGCACATAAATTGGCATTTCTTAACACTTCATAAGTTAGACAAATAAAATAAAATAAAGCAGGTCTACAAACGCAGTTCCCTGGAAAAAAAGACAATTCTCTTTAAATATGGGGTGCTGCAGACTAAGGCAACTTTTAGTCAATAAAAAGGGTCATCTATTAGTCTTACATACATATTATAGGAATGAAACTATACAAATGTTGTTGTTTTCTTCCTTCTCATTTACACTGTACACAGTCCGCATCTTTCATGTTTGGCAACAACAGCCAATACACATTTGTGTAACAATTATCCTACATTTTACATCCAAACACAACAGAATCAATATACAAACATACATAAGCACGGTTTCTTTTTCCTCTTAAGGCCTCTTTAAGAGAGCTTGGACAAAAACTTGGATGAGAACTCAAGCGGAATGACTGACTGCAAATAAGCATTAAATTCCTCATTTCGTTTACACGTACCTTGAATAAATCGAAAAAACATGGTATAACAGCGCCAACAATCACATTGCATACTTCTTTGTGAGATTTTCGTCCTTCTTTACATCAAAACATAAACATGAGTCCTTTTTTTTTTTTGATTTTGATGGACATAAGCAATCTTCATCAGACACACACACACATCGCATACGTTACAACAACTTTTTTAAATAAATTATTCCTTTAAACGTGTAGCAAGTCTGAAGATATTCACCCTCCTCTATACACAACATGATTGTCAAACCATGGACAAGCATGTCAAATCCAAAACCTCTAATATTATTAAAACCAAATTCAAGCGTCCATTTAAAATTATAATTAAAAAACAACAGAAAATAATAATTTAACTGGGTCAAAGAGTTTGTCCAAAGCATCGCTTTTGTATTCAAATTGTCCATAGTATGTACAAATGTATGTTTGTATGTATGAAAACAAACATTTACACAGTAAAAGCTAAGAAACACTGCCCATAACTGCTACACTTCATGTGAGGGGGTATGGTAAAGCTAAAACAATGAGAAAAACTGTAAATAAGAGGGGGGGAGTAACTTCTTTTCTTCCTTTTTTTGGCTGGAGTGTCTGTTGGTGCTTTGTTCTGCTCTGTATATCAGAGGAATCCACCAAGACACAACTGGCGTCCATGTTCTTCATGAATTTTAAGTGCGGGCAGCACTTTCTGGCCTGCCAGCCTTTCTCTGACGATGAGGGCGAGTAAAAAGATCTTGCTATTAACAGGTGAATTTCCAGGGCCACGTCGTACACGCGAATAGAGGACTTGCTTTCGTTTCCACCCATCCCTCAAGCCCGGGAACACTTGTTTTTCTTTTTTCATCCCCCCATGAAGTTCTTGAAATCTCACTAAAGACATTGTTCACAGGCTCTTTGTGTTGATGTGTGTTTTGTAATGCTTTGTGAGGTGGTCGCTCCGCATGAAACGTTTCTGACATTTATTGCACTCAAAACGTTTGTCACCTAAAAGCAGAAGAAAAAGTGTGTTTAATGGCAACTCATCACATTTGTTTTGCGCATGTGTATATTTCAGGGTTCCCACTTAAAGCCAAATACCAAATTCCCTGAATTTCACTAACTAAAAAGCATAACTTCCATGGCCTACACTGTATTCTTGCTGGCTTAAATTTTTGAGTTGAGTCCAATTAACTTTTCTAATAATCTTAACTTGCATCAATCAAACTGACTAAAAATAAGAAGTTAAACTTTTTTTGATGTAAAAATTTTTAGTTTAAAACTGATTAACTTATTAAAATAAGTTAAAGCAACAAAAAAAATGTCTTTACTTGACTTTGTTACATTTTTCACAGTGTACAATGAGCATTAACGTAACTCATTAAAATGTTTTTAGCTTAAAAATAACTTTTCAGGATTTTAAAGGTTCTAGAAACCCTCGAGTGCATTTTTGAGATTTTAACAGATTTGTGTGTGTTGAGCATCATTTAAGACAACATTAGCACCTGTCAGCTTTAATTGTGGGGAAATATGGATAATTTTGAGCTTTCATGTTCTGGGTTTAAAATAATTTTTGGGGCGAGATCAAAATCAGTGATGTAGCGCCAATCTGCCTGTCCAGTGATGTGTCGGTTTTTCATTATTATTCATAGACTGAGTTTTTTATCCTATGAGAAGACTTGTCTTCTTAATTATTCATGAAAGCATGTGCTTTCCAAAGGCAAGGCAGACCTGCCAAGCTATGAGACCACGTCCGCGCACGGCACGCAGTATTTAGCTGTTCATGAAGGGTCGTAGTATGTGTTTGTTTCCATGAGCCACGGGGTTTGTTGCAAGTTTTTCCTTGCGATGCTGTCAAGGCCGATACAGCAAAGCTGTTGGATTGTAGCAAGCATTTTTGTTGGGAGAGATGTATGAGAATTGGAAAATGGTAGACTTTGTCTTTTATTAGTTGAGTTCATTCCCATTCAGACACATTGCCTATATCCGTGCTGCTGTATTCACCATATGTTTAAAATGCTCCAGATTACTGGCAGGGTTAATGGTTTAAATAGATGGGGCAAGAGACCTGCTGCACTGCTATCCACCCACCCTGTCTGCATTCAGACCCGGGGATTCAGAAAGACAGAAGTCCTCCTCATTTAAAGTGTTTATATAAACAAGATTATCTTTATAATGATATGACAAATTGTGGTTATGTGTATACAGTATATTATATAAAATTACTAATAACATATGTAGCAGGGCATTCAATTACTTACTGTTTGTTTCTTTGCATTTTAACTTTGTAAACTATAAAATCATGGGTCTCCTCACTTTGTGAGCCAACTGACAGTTGTTCGATCCCCACTTTTTCCGCTGCTCTGCTGGCCACACCCACTCCTCCCTCTGATCAGAGCGTTTTACGCTCACCATGAAGCATTTTTGTTTTAAATTCTGAGGTAGACTTGAACTGAAAGAGGGGGGTTTCTATGAGAAGCACAATGGAAAATTTACCTCAGATTTTTTTCAAAACCTGAGGTACTTAATGTTTACAAGGCTGTGAAGAGCTCTCTTTTTACACACAGTTTTCAAAGAAGTGATTTTGAATTGAAAACTCTAAAATAAAAATTTTCCTCACATGTTAAGGCTGGTTTATACTTCTGCGTCAAGTAATCAACGTGACCCAAGGAGTGTGACTTGCGTGTAGTCATGCATTTATACTTCTGCGTGCTGTTTGCATTGCTCTGCAACAACACTTCCGAAACGCTAGCTGGCAGTAGTTTTATTGTTCCTCTGTGTAGAGTTTCTTCACGAATGTTTTTTTTTTTTAGCTAAAGCTCTCTCATTCAAAGGTGGGAACCAGTGGACGTGCACCACCTTTAATCATAAGGTAAAAACAAAACAAAAGTTTCCATCTGGAGCTCCTTCACGGGACTCAACACTTGTAAACAAACACAATGTAAATCAATTGGGTATCCAATAAGCTAAAACAACACTATTCTTGAGGATGTTTTTGGGACAACTTCGTTGTTTTATGTTCAATCCACTTAAATTTGTTAAAACAATTACTTTAACTTAATCAATTTGAGTCGAGATAACATGAAGGAATTGTGTGGAACCCTGAATTTTTTACAATGTAGGCCTTTTAAATTTCCATGATATTCCAGAACTCCCATAACCTGTGGGAACCCTGATATTTGGAGATTTCATACCTGTGTGTGTCCTGGCGTGCCGCTGGAGCTCGTCACTGCGTGTGAATCGTTTTCCACAGAACACCCAGTTGCACACAAATGGTCTCTCTCCTGTGTGCAGTCTGACATGCGCTCGCAACAGGGAAGTCTTTCGAAAGGTCTTTTCACAGCCTGCTATGTGGCAGATGTGTTTTCTTTTCCCCACCTCTCCCGGCCTGTAGCATAGAAAACACAAACATGAGATATGTCTGAACTGCTAAAGTGTTTCCTTTTTTAAAGTCCATGTGAACCAGAAGTTGCTGAGACTTATTTAAGTATGTTGATGTACTTCCAAATGAAACTGAATATTAAGTAGGGGGCGGGGTTTTGTTTTTGCACATCATTCCCTCATAGCAAACTAACAATAAAAGAGGCGTGGTTAAAAATATTGTGGCTGCAGCCATCAAACAGACTTCAAGAGAGATGGACCACCACTCGAAACGCAAAGCAAATGGTCAGATTTTGATTACCTAAACTATAATAACTAAAAATAACAATCTGCGCTAGCAACATTAAGATTGCAAATTGCAAACTTTAAACATTAATTCATCACAAAATATCAATCAAAATATTGTCACAGAACTATTGTGAAATCTGCTAAACAAATCTGCAACACAGTTACAAATGCATGTGATCTACGTATAATCTGAATGTTTGGATATTCAGCCAACCCAGAAGTTACAAATCCACATTAGATGCCACTATAACGTCTTAGTTTCCACTGAGTGGTAAGGTTCAGTACAGTACGATTAGGTACGGGTTAGACTTGCTTTACTTGGAAGGTGTGATGTATGCTAGAAAGTCGTGGTCAATGTCATTCTCGCTCGAAGAAGAAAGCCATATGGGCCATCCACATATAGTGTCTTTTGCACCACAGTTCATCATTTCAAATGTACACTGGTGGTTTGAACTATTTTAAATAGTTTGTGAGTGTGTATGAATGTACTTCTTTGTAACTTTGTCCTATGCTGCCTGTCTTGACCAGGACTCCCTGGTTAAAGAAATGTTGTATCTCAATGGGAGCTTCTTGGTTAAACTAAATAAATAAATAAAATAGAGGAAAAGCTGTCTCAAACTTTTCACACATTTTAGATCGGCCCTGTAAACAACAATGGAGGACAAACAGCAGATTCTGATCTTGCTTTTTGGCATGTGATTGTGGGTCACAAGAAGAGACGGGCATTAATCCAGAGTTCACATTTCTCTCTCAGCTCACGAATGCGAAAGTATTTTATTTTAACATGTTCTTGCACTGCAACATATAGGCTGAATGCATGAAAATAAGGTCAAAATAGCGTCTTTAAAATACAGTCAGTTAAGTCTGGGTCTAAAGTGAAAGTAGAAGAATTTTGAAAATTACAGCTGCCTAATTTAACGCGTTGTCATCATTACCCAGTGTTGGGCTATAACGCGTTACTGTAACGTCATTACTTTTGACAGTAATTAATACTGTAATGCATTACTTTTTAAATATAGTAACTTATTGTTACAATATGATGCGTTTGTCCGTTACTTAGTAAATGAATTAATTTTGGCTGTAGTCTAGTTTACTTCTTCCTGTTTACAGCGGGGACGCATTGTGGGATTGGTGGATGCAAGCCAACCACTGTAAAAAAGACGCGTTGTGTACAAGGCGCCAGACTGGACAAAAGTCAAACGAAAGCAGCTGTATGTTAAGTGTGCATGCAAGACAGAAACCGAATGTGCACGAGGTAGGCCGAGTGTGTGCACGAGGTAGGCCGAGTGTGCACGCGAGAGAGACCGAATGTGCACGAGGTAGGCCGAGTGTGCACGCGAGAGAGAGCGAGAAACTATTAATGTTACTATCAATAAGTACTATTACTAATACTAGTATGTTTGTTGTTTCAAATAAATAAGCACACATTTGTTATCTTTATAACAAAATAGATTAGTTTAGTAAACTCAGTGACACATTTCAGAACACGTTATTTAAATGTAATGTGTTGTATTGCTCAGAAAAATGCTGTGATTTATTTTTTTACTGTTTTACATATTTTCATAGCTGTTATACAACAGCAGATTTTGCACTTTGAATATACACAGTTTACTTTCCGTAAGTTGTTAACATGAAAATTGCTCATAGATTTCATTTTGTTTTGTTTCAAATGATTAAAGATTATGGTTGTCTATAATAGCATTTTTTTGGTGCTGAGTTTAACCAAGTTGATTCTGAATGATAATTCAGATTACTTTATTTCATAAAGGTTTGTTGTATATTGTCGCTATTTTCATACTCAAGCTGTGAAGGAACATGTTTGAGGGTTAATTACAACTTTTATGGTATTGAAGCAACTTTAGGCCCCGTTTACACTAATAAGTTTTAGTTTTAAAACGGCGTTTTAGAATGAAATTATCCGCGTCCACACTGGTGTTTCATCTAGCTTTTCTGACCAACTCTCCGTCTACACTATACCACTCAAAATGCACATCATGTGACCACACACGCAGTGTATGTGGGCGTCTGAGGTCCAGGCAGTCATCTACCCAGATGAGAGCTGTGCACGTAGAACTGTTTATCAAGGATCAGCTGCTGGATCTAATCTCACTATATTTGTTAAACGTGATATTTAATTCATCTTGTTCTCTATCCAACGACATATTCCCTGACTTTTTGAATCTATTGTTCTCAGGTAACATGTTTTGGCTGAGTGCAAAGATAAGTTAATATATTAATGTAAACACGTACACTGATTCTGCACATTTGACTGATTGCTTGCCTTTATTTCCTATGTAATGTAACCCTAACTTTGTGTAGGCTACTTAATATTGAGGAAAATGCCCCAATCAGATATGCGAATGTCTGCAGCCCCCACCTTCGTTTTTAGATGTCTCCGTTTTCCCCTCATCCACACTAACACGGAGCAGCAGCGTTTTAAAATGAAAACGGCCTCTCCAGCGTTTTCAAAAAGCTCCATTTTCGATGCTCGAAAACTAGTAGTGTGGACGGAAGGCATAACCGTAGCAAAATGTATGCGTTTTCAAACTAAAACATATTATTAGTGTAAACGGGGCCTTAGTTTTTGCTTTTTTGTTTCTGAAAATATTATTCAGCTGGTTTAACACTTTGTGATATTTTTATTTTTGTACTGCTGGTCTGACTTAAATTAATTAGTGGTTAAAATGACTTTTTGTAGTCTTTTTGTTTAAGTCTGTCTTGTGTTTTAGTAGTGAGAATGCAAATTAATTAAAACTGTGAAGTTGATCAACAGTGTATTTTCCATGCAGCACTGAAGTGACGTTATAAGGGTATTAATAGGAGCATTAAAACTGTTATTTGGAAAAGTAACTCATAAATTACTTTTAACAGTAATGCATTACTTTTTAGTGTAAGCCAGGGGTGCCCAAACTCGGTCCTGGAGGGCCAGTGTCCTGCATATTTTAGTTCCAACCCCAACTAAACACACCCTAACTAGCTAATCAATCTCTTTCCAGGTGTACTAGAAATTTCCAGGCAGGTGTGTTGAAGGTAGTTGGAGCTAAACCATGCAGGATACCGGCCCTCCAGAACCGAGTTTGGGCACCCCTGGTGTAAGCAATCGCTAAAGTAATTGAGTTACTTTTTGAATGAAGTAACTAGTAACTGTAACTAGTTACTATTTCTCAGTAACAAGCACAACACTGTCATCACCATTAATAAAAAAAAAAGAAGACAAAATTAAAACTCTAATACTAAAATTAGAATTAGAAATTGTGAACGCAGCATGAGTGTTGCATGGAGCGACCAAACGAAAAAAAGTTCTGCTCTGGACTAAAGCTATAACATGAGCACTGTCTTTTTTAAAGCGAAGGATACGCAGCTTTATGCTTATGCTTTTATATTTGACAATAAGTGTTTTATTCTCAGCTACATTATTTGATTAAAGCTAACAGTTGTAAACATTTTTTACAAATAAATGAAAAGCAGGTTGAAATGAACAACATTTGTCCTCTTGCTCTATCCTAATCTCACAAATTTAATTTATCACAATAATGTGTCTGTTACTAAGATCATGTTGCCTCATTTGAAAATGTTTTCGATTCGACCTTGTGAATAACTTCCTTTTTTTAATACTGTAAATGGTAGATTATAAAGCTATGGATTTCATGCCGATGTGTGGTATAAAGGGGATTTTCAATGCATACTGCATCAAACCGAAAACTGTGACCACAGAACCGTGATATAAACCGAAAAAGTGATTTTATGAACTGTTCCACCCCTACGATGGACATGTTATATATTTATCTATTTGACACATATTTGTATCTGTTTATAAATAAAAGCTTTCCTACTTCTTTTCTGCGTCTTTGCAGTTGGGGCATGTGCAGGCCATTCGCCGTTTCTTCTCTCCTGGCTGAGTCTGCAGCTCCAGAGCGAGTGTCTGTGTCTGCTCCATCTGCATGGTCTGTGTCTGCGTCTGCACACTGCCCAGCTGCAGACCCGCGCTGGGAACCGTCTGCACTGTCAGATGCTGTTGGCCTAAAACACACCAAAAAAAAAAAAAAAAACATCAACGCATGTCTTTAAACCCCATGTTAGATCCCCAAACCAATAGGCCAACTTAATTAAGTAACTGTCTCTTTGTCATTTGATTTAATCACAGTTGTTTCAGATGATTGTGACTGCTGAAAAGGCAGAAGGTATGGAGCCAGATCAGTCTCAAAAATAATACATTTACAAAATAAAATTCGTACATGCACAGCACAATTTGCATTTACAAAATTTAAATAGTTAATTCAAAACACAATCCATAAATACAACACACAATTTATGAATTCACAAGTTAAAATCATAAATGCTTTTGCCAAATGAATTGGAATATTATATAATGATTTGTGTTTTAATTTTCAAATTGGATTTGTGTATTTTTGCTTTGGGTTTTAAATTTATGAATTGGATTTGTCTATTTTTGAATCTGGTTTTAAATTTATGAACTGGATTTATGTATATTTGAATCATGTTTTGAATTTACAAATTGGATTTGTGTATTTTTGATTTGTGTTCTGAATTTATGAATTGGATTTATGTATTTTTGAATCGTGTTTTGAACTTACAAATTGGACTTGTCTATTTTTGAATCATGTTTTAAATTTATGAACTGGATTTATGTATATTTGAATTGTCTTTTGAATTTACAAATTGGATTTGTCTATTTTTGATTTATGTTTTGAATTTATGAATTGTATTGGCGTATTTTTGAATCGTGTTTTGAGTTTACGAATTGGATTTTTGAATCGTGTGTTGAGTTTATTAATTGGATGTGTATTTTTGAATTGTGCTTTGAATTTACAAATTGTATTTATGGATCTTGTTTTCAGTTTATGAATTGGATTTGTGCATTTATGAATCGTGTTTTGAATTTACAAATTGGATTTGTGTATTTTTGAATTGTGTTTTGAATTTACGAATTGGATGTATATTTTTGATTTGTGTTTTAATTTTCAAATTGGATTTGTGTATTTTTGCTTCGGGTTTTAATTTTATGAATTGGATATGTCTATTTTTAAATCATGTTTTAAATTTATGAACTGGATTTATGTATATTTGAATCATGTTTTGAATTTATGAATTGGATTTGTGTATTTTTGATTTGTTTTGAATTTATGTATTGGATTGGCGTATTTTTGAATTATGTTTTGAGTTTACGAATTGGATTTCAGTATTTTTGAATCGTGTTTTAAACTTACAAATTGGACTTGTCTATTTTTTAATCATGTTTTAAATTTATGAACTGGATTTATGTGTATTTGAATCGTGTTTTTAATTTATGAATGGGATGTGTATTTTTGAATCCTGTTTTGAGTTTATAAATTGGATTTTTGAATCGTGTTTTGAGTTTATGGATTGGATGTGTATTTTTGAATTGTGCTTTGAATTTACAAATTGTATTTATGGATCTTGTTTTGAGTTTATGAATTGGATTTGTGCATTTATGAATCGTGTTTTGAATTTACGAAATGGATTTGTGTATTTTTGATTTGTGCTTTAATTTATTAATTGGATTTGTGCATTTATTTATTTTTTTATTTATTTATTTATTCAAAGCACGAATCAAAAATACACATCTATTTTGTAAATTTAAAACACAATTGTGTTTTACATTTACAAATTGGATGCGTATTTTTGATTCGTGTTTTGAATTTATGAATTGGATTTGTGCATTTATGAATTGTGTTTGAATTTATGAATCGTGTTTTGAATTTATGAATTGGATTTGTGTATTTTTGATTTGTGTTTTAATTCATGAATTGGACTTTTGATTCGTGTTTTGAATTTATTAATTGGATTTGTGTATTTTTGATTTGTTTTTTAATTTATGAATTGGATTTGTGCATTTATGAATTGTGTTTTGAATTTACAAATTGGATTTGTGTACTTTTGAATCAAGTTTTGAATTTACGAACTGGATTTGTGTATTTATGAATCCTGTTTTGAGTTTATGAATTGGATTTTTGCATTTAAAAATAGTGTTTTGAATTTACGAATTGTATTTATGAATCGTGTTTTGAATTTATGAATTGGATTTGTGCATTTATGAATTGTGATTTGAATTTACAAATTGGATTTGTGTATTTATGAATCCTGTTTTG
The DNA here is from genome assembly GCA_903798195.1 of Danio kyathit. NCBI lineage: Eukaryota > Metazoa > Chordata > Actinopteri > Cypriniformes > Danionidae > Danio > Danio kyathit. Next base: position 15,314,224 of record LR812529.1, on the reverse strand, counting down.
AGTTTGTGAATTGGATTTTTGCATTTAAAAATAGTGTTTTGAATTTACGAATTGTATTTATGAATCGTGTTTTGAATTTATGAATTGGATTTGTGCATTTATGAATTGTGATTTGAATTTACAAATTGGATTTGTGTATTTATGAATCCTGTTTTGAGTTTGTGAATTGGATTTTTGCATTTATAAATAGTGTTTTGAATTTACGAATTGTATTTATGAATCGTGTTTTGAATTCATGAATTGTATTTGTGCATTTATGAATCATGCTTTGAATTTACGAATTGGAGTTATGTATCGTGTTTTGAGTTTATTAATTGGATGTGTATTTTTGAATTGTGCTTTGAATTTACAAATTGTATTTATGGATCTTGTTTTGAGTTTATGAATTGGATTTGTGCATTTATGAATCGTGTTTTGAATTTATGAATTGGATTTGTGCATTTTTGAATCGACTTTTGAGTAGGGTTGGGTACCGAAAACCCAGTGCCATTATTGTATATTTTTGAATTTACGAATGGGATTTGTGTATTTTTGATTCAGGTTTTGAATTTATGAATTGGATTTGTGAATTTTTGAATCATGTATTAAATTTATGAATTGTATTTGTGTATTTTTGAATCGTGTTTTGAATTTATGAATTGGATTTGTGAATTTTTGATTTGTGTTTTGAATTTACGAATGGGATTTGTGTATTTTGAATAGATTCAGGTTTAGAATTTATGAATTGTATTTGTGTATTTTTGATTCAGGTTTTGAATTTATGAATTGGATTGGCACATTTTTTAATCGTGTTTTGAAGTTACAAATTGGATTTGTCTATTTTTGAATCATGCTTTAAATTTATGAGTTGGATTTGTGTATTTTTGAATCGTGTTTTGAGTTTATGAATTGGATTTATGTATTTTTAAATGGTGTTTTGAAATGATAAATTGGATTTATGTATTTTTTAATCATGTTTTGAATTTATGAAATAGATTTGTCTATTTTTGACAATCATGTTTTAAATTTACGAATTGGATGTGTATTTTTTTTATCGTGTTTTAATTGACGAACTGGATTTGTGTATTTTTGAATCGTGAATTGTGTATATTTGAATCTAGTTTTGAATTTACAAATTGGATTTGTCTATTTTGAATCATGTTTTAAATTTACGAATTGGATTGGTGTATTTTTGAATCGTGTTTTGAATTTACAAATTGGATTTGTGTATTTTTGAATCGTGTTTTAAGTTTGCAAATTGGATTTTGTAAATTTGAACTGTGTTGTGGATGTATGAATTATACTTTGTATACTTTGAATTATACTTTGTATATAATTTCTGAGACTGAACTGGCTGAAGGGCGAGACAAAGTGAAACGCACTTTCATATTCTCATATTCATATTACTGTTGCTGTTTTATTAATAATATTATTATAATTAATAATACAAATCTAATATAAATAACATATTTCTTCATTTATCTAAATTAGTTATATTTTGCCAAATATTTGATGGGCGTCGGAGATTCTGTTTGATAATCCAATCACATTTACAATAAGGTTTCATTAGTTAATGTTAATGTATTTACTAAAATGAATTAATTATGAACAATAATTGTACAGCATTTATTAATGATAGTTCAACCTTTACCAACTCCTTAAGATCCAAATTCCTGCTTGTTAACTAACGTTAACTAACATGAACAAACACTGTAATAAATGAATTGTTCATTGTTTGTTTATGTTAGTTAATGCATTAACTAATACAACCTTATTATAAAGTGCTACCGATAATTCATACTTCGTGTTCTCGTCTGAACACCCCAGCACCGATTTGCTTCTAATTTCGGCCATTTGCCAGCAATTTCACAAAACCCTTCAGTGAGTGAAAATCAGGGATAAAATCAGAGTGAACTCTGCGATAGATACAAGATACAACCCAACAAATGAAGTGTGTGTGTCACTCACCCCCAGCATTGGTGATGGTCACAGGAACCCCCTGTACCTGGACTCCGTTGATGTTGATGGTCTGCACAGCCTGAGCAGCAGATGCTAACTGAGCTGCGTTAAGTGTTATCAAACCCCCTCCAGCCGGGGCGATTTTAGGTAGAGTCCTTTCTTTTCGCGTCCCTGTTTGAACTTTTTTTGTGAGTCCCATGGGTGTGGGTGTGCTGGTGGGTGTTGTTGGAGTTGTAACAGTTGTTTCCTGTAGCTGTACAGCCTGCCATTCGCCCGAGGCTGTTTTAATCAGCACCTGTAAGAGTAGAGCATATGCATTAGATACTTAAAGATCTCTCTGGACTTTTTACCAATGGGCACTAAATATACATATTAAAGGGATAGTTCACCCCAAAATGAACATGAGCAAAACTCTAACTTTAAACTTTAAATTCACCGCTAAACATCAAATGAAAAGAGAAAGTAAAATAGTACCTGTGTGGGTTCTGAAGGAGACACCTGGACACTGGGCGTGACTGTCTGTCTCTGTGGGACAGGGGGAAGTGTAGCAGATGCAGCCTGTACCACTTTTAGAGCCTGTGGGGGAATCTGAACAACCTGCTGGTCTGATTTCTGCTGAAGCAACTGCACCTGCTGCAATACAGCAGGCTGACTCCCCCCTGGACTCTGCACAATCAGGAGATTATTTCCTGCCTGGGACAGGAAGACATTATTAGAAACGGATGCAATCAGGAGAAAAAAAAACAGCTGCTTGGATTATAGGGCATATTATGCACATATACGAGATAGAAAAGAAAAAAATGTGGACTGTTGCAATGGAAACTAATAAAATCATTTTTTTTTCTCCAAATATTATAATTATAACCTAAAACTATGATGAATGTCAAAAGCTAAAATATAAATACATTTCAAATAGTAACTGGTAAATAAATATTAAAATTGTAGCATATAAATAAATAATACTGCAATGCATTCAGTTTTCACACTACCATAGCTTAACTGAAATGAAAGTTTTGTTCACTTAATAAAAAACTAGACTGGATTACCCTTGGGGTATGAATAATTTCAGGCTTGACTATTAGGTACACCTGTCTAACTGCACGTTAATGCAAATTTCTAATCAGCTAATCACATGGCAGCATTTCAATGCATTTAGGAATGTAGAGATGGTCAAGACGATCTGCTGCAGTTCAAACTGAGCATCAGAATGGAGAACAAAGGTGTTTTAAGTGACTCTGAACATGGCATGGTTTTTGGTGCCAGACGGGCTGGTCTGAGTATTTCAGAAACTGCTGATCTACTGGGATTTTCACGCACAACCATCTCTAGGGTTTACAGAGAACGGTCAGAAAAAAGGAAAATATTCAGGGGGAAGCAGTTCTGTGGGCACAAATGTCTTGTTGATGCCAAAGGTCAGAGGAGAATGGCCAGACTGGCTTCAGCTGATAGAAAGGCTTGTTACAACAGAGGTATGCAGAAGAGCATCTCTGAATGCTCAACATGTCCAATCTTGAGGTCCTGTTTCTTGGCACACTTTGGGCCCATTAGTACCAACTAGGGCTGGGCGATTTTTTCGATTAATTCGAATTTACGTTTTAAGACGATTTTATTTTTTATAAAATCGAGAAATCTCGATTTTTTAAATAAAAATATTAAAGCCGCTTTTCCACTATCGTGCCAAACCGTTCTAAATTGTTAGACAACCGTGCTGAATTGTGCTGATTCTGTGTGTTGATGTCGCGGCTCTGTCCAGCAGCCGCCTGTCTCTCCCGCGCGAGCTGCGAGACGGGCACGTGCGAGGAGAGGAGAGGAGAGAAGGCTCGACAGGCGGAGGTCCGCTCCTTGCCTCCTTCATTCTAATCATCCACCCGCCCGCACAAATTATTTAATCTGATATATATATATCCGCACCCGATCGCCACTTTAATAATTGTAATTCTTTGTTTTAAGCATGATGATAGGTGTAACTTTCTCCGCAATGTCCGGCGGCAGAGTAACAGCTCGTTAATTCATGATCGAGCAAATGATGAGACGGACAAAAGTACTCGATGCATGCCCTTCTTTTACTTATTTCAGTGTATTCAGTTTCACAGTGCAAAACAGCTCCCGGGTGGAATTACTGAAGTAAACATAAAACAAAAGAGCAGCATTTTGCTAAATATAGTCCTTTATATCCTGATATGCTGTGTTGATTCATTTGTTTTTTTATATTTAACTTGATGCATTCGTTATTTAATGTTTGAATACTGAAATCATTTAAATGGTTATATTTTACCATCAAAATGTAGTATATTTTATATCATTACCAACTTTTGATATAAAACCGCTGTTATTTTATTGATTGTTATGAAATAATTTAAGTGCTATATTTTTTATTAGTGAAAGTGCCCGCTCACTTTGACAAGGCCTGTCTAAATATATATTTCTGCCATGCCACTAATACAGATAAACTATTGTTGCATTATCATTGTTTATTTTTCTGTTATTTGAAATATTTATTTCCCCTCCAATCCTTTTCAATCTTCACGTTACATTTTGGTCATTTTCTCTCCAAAAAAAAATTGCCCAAAGCTGCACAACATATGACCTCTACATAAATACGGGTGCTGTGATTTCTATTGTAGCTATGTTTAGCATCCCTACATGAGAGAGTGCCATAACCACGTTTAGTCACACAGTTGCTTTTCTTTTACAAGTGAGCATGAAAAAAACTAGTTTCAGCATTTATTTAAATTTAAATGAACAAGGTAAACTGGTAAGGTAGTTACACAGTAAAAACAAAATTAATAAAAAAAATAAATTAAAAAAATCGAAATCGAAAATCGGTCAAACTTTATGAAAAAAATCGAGATTTTTTTTTTTTGCCATATCGCCCAGCCCTAGTACCAACTGAGCATCGTGTCAATGCCACACTCGACCCGAGTATTGTTGCTGACCATGTCCATCCTTTTATGACCACAGTGTACCACAGTATATTCTGATGGCTACTTCCAGCAGGATAATGCACCATATCATAAAGTGTGAATCATCTCAGACTGGTTTCTTGAACATGACAATGAATTCACTGTACTCAAATGGCCTCCACAGTCACCAGACTCAATCCAATAGAGCACCTTTGGGATGTGGTAGAACGGGAGATTCACATCATGGATGTGCAGCCGACAAATCTACAGCAACTGCGTGATGCTATCATGTAAATATATACCAAAATCTCTGAGGAATATTTCCAGTACCTTGTTGAATCTATGCCACGAAGGATTAAGGCAGTTCTGAAGGCAAAAGGGCGTACAACCCGATACTAGTAAGGTGTACCCAATAAAGTGGCTGGTGAATATATATTAGTATACACATACATACATGTATTTTACACATACACACACATTTTGGGATGCAATATTCATCACAATGAAAGTGGCAGGTAAGGAAATAATGTTTCTTTGACAAGCCAAAGAAACCATTTACATAGACCATCCTAATGCGATTACAATGACATTTTGGCAAGTAAACTTTATCTCAAGTAAACAATAATTAGATCTAAATAATGCTCATATTCGCAATAAACCTAATTGAATTAACATAAGTGACATACGCTGATTTTAATGGGAGTTAATGAGTGTACCGCCGAATTAGTACATTCACACAGCATGATGCTGATGCCATCATCATAGCAGCATCAGCCAATGAAATTAGCTACTATTGGCTACCGTCTGAGATGGGGTATTTGCATTAAGTGATCTGATTGGCTGATGCTTCGGTTGGTCCTTGAAAAGTTGAGAAATACCCAACTTCTGCAGCAAACCACAGTGCAGATATGGAGCCGATGGATCCACAACTCAGTTCGGCAAACTTGACGTCACCCATTCAAAGAGATTGGGAAGCATTGACCATGACACCGCATTTCATGTTATTGCCATTAAGACCAAAGTGCGCATGAGGGTGGCAGACTGGGAGTAAAGTGTGCCATCTGTGAAAGATGCTTTCAAAGGAGTTCATTGCTCCAGTGGTCAGGTGCACAAATAGAAAACTTTTGTGGACTCTTTCAACGACAAAACAAAGTTCACACTGTATGAATGATATCCGTCACATTCTGACACTTTCACTCCACTCAATACTGTTAAACACATCTCACTGCTGAGTCTGACTCTGCTCCCTCATCCACAAAGAGCGCACAGAATGTGACTGAAGTGCAGACAAAGCCAACTGTACTGGAGTTAAAATCATATTTCTATGATGCCAAAAAAGCATGGAATAGTAACAGATACTCTAAGTACATCATTTGTGCTGTGAAGTGAGGCGTGAATAATGGCAGTAAGAAAAATAACCACAATTCTTCGGAAATAAAATAATGGAAATTGCATGTAAACAAGATTAAAAGCTTTGCTCCTGATGTGTCAACATTATATTGTAATTAAGCCCTTACTCTGAAATAATTGCATAATTCATGCATATCATATATAAACAGTCAGATTCAACAATGTCTTTTTTTTAAACAGCAATTAAAAATAAAATAAAGTTTAAAATCTTAAAAGTTTAAAAGTTTTGAAATCTCAGTTGATGAATGTACAATTTGTATTGCAGTGTTTCCCCTAGGTTTATAGTTTTGGGAGGGGGGCGTGGCGCGGCTGTTCAGCCTGACACAAGGAGTCATGATGTTAATTTGTTTCTTTTAATGACAGCAGTAAAAAACTGAACAATTATTTGAACTGTACAACAGCACAAGCTAAAAATGAACATTTATATTTATATCTTTTTTATTTACAAAGTGTGCAGTTTTTGTCACTACTGTGTATCTTAATGAGCTTATTTACTTACTAAATAAAGTATACTTTTCTTTACTTAAGTAAACTTCTTTTTCCTAAAGGTGTATTTACTGACTTACCAAGATCAGTCCTGTACAGCCAGTGGGAGTTTTGCTGCTCTGACAGCCAAGTTAGGTCAAAGCTAGGGATGCTCCGATCAGGAGTTTTGCAGCTGATACAGAGTACCGATTCCTTGTTATGGTGATCGGCTGATACTGAGCACCGATTCTAATACTTCAAGCTTCATAATGCATTGAGCACATTTTCCCTCTAAGTATGAACCTTAAGAGAAGAACTTGCCTTATTTAAGAGAATAAATCAAGGACGCTGCATGTAATACCTTAAACACGTCTCTTATAACCATTTAGGTGTGAACGTGTCATGGCCAGAAGCAGCTTTACAGAAAATTATTCATCCATTTTATTTTGGCTTAGTCCCTTATTTATCAGGGGTTTCCACAGCGGAATGAACTGCCACAGAAACTAATACAACACAGATACAAAAATTGTTGTGAAAAATTACAATGCAATTTGGAAACATTGCAAATAATGAAAGAAGAATTCAACATGTCTCAATCAAAAAAAAAAAAAAAAGTTTGGAGCTCACATTTGATGCACAAGAAGTTAAAATGCACACCTATAAATCTAATACTTCTTTACTAAAAGAAAAGAGGCCTATAAAATACTGTTTATAGCAATGAGTGTATTACAAGAATTTATATTATTAAATATTCATGTTAAAAAAATAAAGTTTTATTTATCTAATAATTCCAGCCAGCTTTTAGTGTATTTGCAATATTGTCAAAAACACAGAACTTTCAGTTGTTCTATGTAAAAAGGCCTAAATACATGCAAGACCATTCAAAATATTTTGCTCGTCTCCAACTATTGACAGCAGATCCCTCAATGAGAGAGAGAGAGAGAGATTATAAATGAATCATTGTAAATATACTGATTATTATTGTTTTTATTACTGTTTTATCCTAAAATGTTGGTTCTTAAATGGACAGTTTATTCTGATCGATTATTATTTTTGTATTGATTTGTATGAATAATATGATATGTCAAATAATAATAATATGATGTGTTGAATAATAATACTGTGATATATTGAATAATATTATGTATTGTTGATATTTTATTTAATTATTATATATATCATCTGTTTTTTTTTTTTTTTTTTGTTTTTTTACTACAACTACTATTTACTGTGTTTACTGTTTTGTTATTATAATGCATATTACTTTTTATGTAAACTTTAGAACTGCTTTGGCAATACATTTGTAACATTTGTCATGCCAATAAAGCAATTATTGAATTGAATTGAGAGAGAGAGAGAGAGAGAGAGAGAGAGAGAGAGAGAGAGAGAGAGAGAGAGAGAGAGAGAGAGAGAGAGATGTCCACGACAACCCCGCCCCGCTCACTTTCGTCCGCGACACCCCTCTGCCATCCACCGCACCAACACCAACAAACTAAACAGAGGTCCCATTGCATCAGTATATATTTTAGCTGTGTGACGCGAGCGCATTACGCTCCCACACATCATTTACCTGTGTTGTGGCTGCTTGTAGGCTTTGAGGAGCGCACGTGCGACTTCGGTCCTGTCAGATGTGGCGCGCACACTCTCATTCCCATACAGCAGAGAGGGTCTGTGTGAACTCCACCGTGCGCGATTCAGAGAGCAGAAATTTGTAATCGCGCTACCATGTAGAGACGGAAATCATATGCCTTTGTGTAAATAAGATAATAGCTTGTTTATTAAAAGAAGTTGTGATCTGGCGCTGTATATAAAATACAGTTATCTTAACTTCAAGGGGGGCGGGGAAAGCCGTTGGGAGGGCGGGGCGCCTCCCTTCCCTTATATAATGGTAGGGGAAACACTGTATTGTGTGTGGGACTGCCCAGCGAGGAGGCTGTTTATTTCCCAGATAGCATCTATAAACCTACCAATGAAACCTGAAATTAGGACCGGGCGATAAAAACAGTATCGATATTTATTGACTGAACACTATTGTCAATATCGATAATAAAAAAAATTTGGTATGAAGTTACGGTATGATAGTTTTATTAAAATGTGGCGGATGAGCGCATGCCTTGGAAGCAATGCCAATAAGCTTAGGGTGTAAGTTTGTCATTTGCAATGGGAGGCACGCGGCGCACATTTTCCAGGCGCCCCTAGTTGAAAACATCTAAATTTTTCCGAATGCTGCGAGCGCACCGCGATTCATGCAAGTAGAACTAACCTGCTTCACACTTTGTATGGAATATACACATTTCAGTAATAACAGCAGACTAATTAAACACTAATTAACTAACTAAACACAGTGCATCCAAACACTGCAGTGCTTTTTACTTTTTTTGATAAACTTATCCTCTGAGAAAACGCTTGATGGTCACTTAGTTACAAGAGACGATAAGGGAGCACGAGCGCAAAGCCCACTGTAATGTTCAAGGAAATCACGCTCTCGCGCTTGCCACTTCAGGTCAGAATAAAAACACATGCGAAAATGAGTGCTGTATAGCAGCAGTGAGGAGATTGTAAATAAAAAGATGTCGCCAGAGTGGCTTTTTGGTTTCTTTTCTTGTGCATCCCAGCCACTGGCTCCCTATCTGAAAGCGTTTTTAGGATAGGGGGTAATATAGTCATCCAACTTCACACTTTATAATGTTCAGATGTATATGAATAATGATGGTCGGTTCCTTTACTTGAAAGCTCAGATTTGATTCTCATAATTTGTGTTGTTTACAGAGTTTGAGGTTTACTGTATCATTATTATTCACACCTTACAGATGTTGATCTACCTTAGTTGCACACACTGTGTAACATTTTATTTATCAAGTTTAAGAGTCTCTTTAACACTTGTTTATTTTTTTATAAAGAGATTAGATATTTTGTTTAATTTTTTTTTAGTTTTTGACTAATTAAACTATTTGCCTTAGTGATGTTGGTAAATTAAAAAATAAAGTGGTTAAATAAATAAAAAATCCTAATATTCCCAAATGTATTGTTAAAAAATATTCAATAAGTATCAATATCGAATGATATGAAACATGATATTGTGATAATTGTTTTTGCAATATCGCCCAGCCCTGCCTAAAATTGTTATTTTGGGAATTATATCTGAAAATATTGGTTGCCATAGCAGCACTCTTAAACTTAAGCGTCTTAAACTTAAGGGTCTAGAGCTGCATTTACACTGCAGATCTTGATGGTCAATTCTGATTTTGTGATATATTCGATTGTCTGCATTTACACGGTACAATGCAAAAGGCGCCATGAGCAGGAAAAAAAAAAAAAGAGCAGGCACTGACTGATAGCTGATAATAAAAGAGCGCTCTTTTCTCCATTCCTGCATTTAATCTGTTCATAGGGTGTAATTTTTTTTTTCTTTTTGACTATAGTTTGCTATAATATTTTTTATATCAGAAAATCATTTGCCCATATTCTTTTAATTGAGGCTTTTTTTGAAACCAGATTTATGCATGTTTTGTATGCAATAGTTTTATATTCGTTTATATTAGTTTATGTTGTTTACGTGGCAGATGTTGTGCTCGCGCTCTCTCGTTAAATATTAAATACTTGTGCTGTTGTAAAATGAAAGCGTCAGAGTTGACGTCATTCGCTACAGTTTTTAAATGACGTATCGAATATCGAATAAATTTCCACATATGAACAAGGCCTGAATCTGATTTGAGTAAATTGGAATCTATGTGATCTTCCTGCTTACACGTGCATGGGCCATATCCGATTTGTGCCACATAGAGGAGAAAAAGAAATGGAATTGGGTCACTTGAAAAATGCAGTGTAAATGCAGCCCAAGTAAAGCATGTAATAGCTTTGTACTGTTAGGAAAGTGGAAAGGCCATTGCATCAATTATAAGTCCTTCGGATTAGCAACAGAAAACATTACATATTAGTTACATACATGAGAAAATGTGGACGCTCTTTATATACTTTATTTTAAATTCGGATTTCAGCAATTAATTCAATGATACAAGACGAAATAACTTGGCACTGGCATGCACTTTCTACATATTCCCATTATTTCCAAATATTTATTTAAATAGACCATAGTTAATGATCTGATGCATGCCTTTTATGGATGATATGTATATTCAACTATTTCTTACTATTGTATTATTATCCGGAATAATCTGTTACTAATTAAAAACATCCTGCACAAAAACAACCTGTTACAGATTTACTGCATGAATTATTTTACAAGTATGTTTAAGCTGTTGCAGGTAAATATAGACCCATCCCCTTCATGTAGCCATTTTTATGGTACCAAATATTTGGTCCCAGTTTAATTCTAAACAACTTGATATTTTAGCCGTTACTTCATTATTAGCTAGGCGCCGTTTTCTACTTTACTGAAAATCAAATAAGCCTCCAACTGCATCCCAATGGCATGTTTTTTTTTCTTAAAGTTAGATGCTCTGGGAAAACTAATTTCTTTAAAAAGTGGCAATGTTTTATGATTTACTTTAAGTTTCTTAACATCTTACCTTCCATTTAATAGATGCACTCTACTTCCTTTTAATTTATTTGTTTCTTAGTAATTTACTTTGTATTTGTTTTTAACTGTTATTATCTTATACTTTCAACATTGACAACGTATCTAAACATTTGATTGCGGTTGTTTTAATGACCGCTTTCCCTTATTTATTTATTTAGTTTTCCTTTTTTATTCTTTTTTTCTTCCCTTTTGTTAAAAAACAACAAAGATAAAAACTGATTTATACTTTTGCATCGAGCAATCGTCGTGACTCACGGCACATGCCTTGAGCTAGGGCTGGGCGATTAGGCCTAAAATTAAAATCTCGCTTAATTGTACACTTTAACTCTATTACGATTAATGAACGATTATTCTATTCAAAAAGTTTATTTTTTTGCCCTCATAGTTCATTGACAGGTTTTGTACAGTCAATATGCTCACATATTACAAGTGAAAGATTTTTGAATGAAGGGTGCATTACCTAATTTTAAAATAATTGAATGAAACACAAACTATCTAGTATCTATGATTATTTATTGAACATCAACGTTAAACAACTTAAATTAAAACACACACAAAACAGTCACTTTTTTTAAAAAAATAAGTGAAAATAAATAACTTGCACTTTTGGAAACTAAATAAATTATTTTCAATGTTTTTCATATTAAAAGCCTTATCTCTTCTAAATAAAATAACTCTTGCATATCCTATAAATAATATGTTAAGCAGTGCATCTTCTGTAAACAAATGTTTTTATGTAAATAATAATTTTGATGCAAAGTATAATATGCCTTCTCAAGGCATCTCTGGCGCAGCTTTCAATCATTGTCAATGTAGTGCAAACTAACACAATAGTAACAAGAGCAGGGTCATATGACTCCACAAGCGGTAAGTAATTGAAAGAAAATAAATAAAAAAATCAACCTAAAAAAATTTAATCGATTACATGTTCGGAATATTGATTTCTGTTACATTTTGATTAATCACCCAGCCCTACCTTGCGCGTAGTCGCACATTTATACTTTTGCGTGCTATTTGTGTTCCTCTGTAATAACACTTCCGAAACGCTAGCTGGCAGTGGAGTTTTATGTTCCTCTGTGTTGAGTTTCTTCATGGGTGTTTTATTTTTTCTGAATTTTTCCTTAATGTACAAGTAGCTAAAGCTCGCTCAGGAGGGAACCAGTGTACATGCAACAACTTGAATCATAAGGTAAACACAAGGTTTCCATCTGGAGCTCTTTCACGGGTCTCGACACTTGTAAACACTCGCTAAAACGGGCTCACGGCTCTCAGCACCGCCCACACATTTGTCACCGCTACCAACCTGACCAATCACAGAACTTGCGCTATGCATCATTGCAACTTGTAGTTACATTTTTTGAGAGGTGTGTGTCAGCATCGCCATCAGCCACATCACGGGCTATGCGACCGTTTGATGGTTGCACTGGACCATACGCGTACGCTTGATGCAGAAGCATAAATCAGCCTTAATGATATGTAACAATTTGTATTGTAATAGTGTTTGGTTTTTTTTCGCAAGAAAATTTTCGCATAAAAACAACCTGTGCCATTCTTTCCCTCATCGCTTTTTTGTTTTGCATCATTAATGTTGTTTTTCTTTTTAAGATAAAAACAAAGATGTAAATATGATTGTTTGTGTTGTATTATAGTACATATTTGTAACATACTGAATAAACATACTAGTGACATAATGTTAACTTAAATACCTTATAAAAACAAACAAAAACAAGTTTTTCAGACATCCAAAGCACAGAAAGGCTCATACCTGAATAATGTTGTCGGCTGTGGTCTCTATCAGCAAGGTCTCGACCTGCTCAGCTACAGGTGGAGGTGAAGCTGGTTGCGGGGCAGGTGCTGGCGCAGCTATAGCCACCTGTCTCTTCCGTCCCCTTTTGGGCTTCACTGGAGCCACTGCAGTCTCCGTTAGAATCTGCGCTCCTCCGACATCACCAGTGGTCACATTGAGAGGGAGCGTGAGTCCGCCGGGCAGTCGCACAACGTTAGCATTCATGCTAGCATTATTTTGCCGCCGTTTTTGGGTGGACGGCTTGATCGCCACCGTTTTTTGCTGGGGGACCGGAGCCGGGGCTAGAGGTGGAGCGGTTGGTGTGGCAGCCTGAACTGTGACGGGCGAGGTGATTATGGCCTGGTTGGTTCCTGGGATGATTTGGATCTGTCCTCCCTGAGGCATCATCTGAATGGTCTGAGAGCCCTGGAACTGAGGAATTACTTGGTACTGGAAGTTAGCGGTGGACGTGCCTGCTGGACGTGAAGGGCTCTGAAAAGTGAAGACAATGGGACTGGCCCCCGACGAGCCAAGTCCTGCAGGCAGCTGGATTATATTCCCTTTGGCTGAGAGGAAGCCCAGGTTTTTGGGTGGAGCCGGAGCGATGGGGGCAGGTTTGATGGGGTGCAGACGGCGTGTGGTTGGCTGAGATGGTGGTGTGCTGACTGGAGCCTGGGCAGCAGGAGGCCCGATCTTACTGCAAGTAGCTGCCAAGAGAGCCAACGGGGAGGGCTGCGAGTCCTATTTGAGAGTGTGTTGATACATGATTACTTTTTTTTAAGGACATGATACAGAATGAACATGCAATATGCAAAAATGACATCAATGTTTTCAGGAAATTACGTTTTTTGTAGTTTAAATGGAGACAACAGCAATACTGTTTTGAACACCTTACATTGTGAAAATTGTTTTCAAAAGTTTGCATTCTCAGGCCCCCAAACTGATGCTGTTGTGTAAACAAATCACCAAAACCAATAGGAATTGTTGACTTTTGATAAACTTTCCTCCAAGATAATGCTCAATTATTAATATGCAAGTATGACAAAAATACAGCAATATTTCATTAAGCATGAAGATAGAAGTATACATTACACTGGTACAGCTATGTAAAAAAAAAACGGTTTTTGAGAGAGTTGTCAAATACACTGTTTATTCATTCATTTATTTTCCTTCAGCTTAGTCCCCTATTTATCAGGGGTTGCCACAGAGGAATGAACTGCCAACTATTCCAGAATATGTTTTACGCAGTGGATGCCTTTCCAGCTGCTACCCAGTACTAGGAAACACCCATTCGCATTCACACAGACTCATAAACTATGGCCAATTTTGTTTACCCAATTTATTTACAGCACGTGTTTAGACTGTGGGGGAAACCAGAGTCAAATAGACTGCTTAATTATACCAAAATATTATTAATACTGCAGCCAATAACCAATCAGTTTTCATTCATTTGTATAGTATTACTGTATTCTTCATAATGACTTAAAACAGAACAATTTTTGCTGTGCCCAAACAATCACTTAAGATTACTCTTTAAATTGGTACATTACAAACAGTTGTGATGATTACCACATTCAAAAATTGATTAAACTTTTTTAGGTAATGTTAGAAAACAATCACAATTTTCAACAAAGACTTTTCAGGTCCAGAGACTCCAAATGTTGACAGGCACATTTTATACAAGAGCTGAATGTTTTTGTCTTTTTGATCAATAAAATACAACATTTTTATTATTTATTGTTCAAAAAGGTTTTGAAGAAAGTTCTGATTGTTACCACTTTAAGGCTACACTTACCCGTAAATATTTATTCAAAAAGACATACAATTGAAGTCAAAATGTATATTATTTTTTCTTTTTCCAAATATTTCCCAATTGATGTTTAACAGAGCAAGGACTTTTTCCACAGTATTTCCTATAATTTTTAAGTCTTAAGCCCCAGTCAGATCACACGATTTTTTTGTCAGATTATGTAATTGTTTTTCATGATAAAATCTTGACTTGTCGTGGGTAACAAATATGCCAGGCTACACGTTCCTTCACGATCAGTCATCCCATGATGTCTACGACGAGCATTATTTCCCAAAGCAGTCACGAGTGTTGCTATAGCAATATTTCTGATCTCAATTTCAATTTTTTATCGTATTTCAATCTCAATAAACAATGATGCTTGGTGACAACTAATAACTACTTTATTTAAGGGCATTTGTTATGACATGGATAGGATTAAACTTATGATTCCTTTTTAATAGTAAGATATTTTCTTTGAAATCTAAAATGTATCTTTTCCTGCCATGGGTTGCTTATTAAACAATCCCTAGCCTGAACTTGCTGCGAGTGAGACAGAGAAACGAAAGCACATAAGCAGCAGCAAGGAAAAAATCAGATGCTCAAGACATTATCTTTAAAAAAAATTACATATTAAAAAATTTGCAAATATATAACCGAGATATATAACTTCATCAAAGTTCTTCAGCATTAATTAAATCCTTATTTTCCTCAGAGCGAAACAAATCATCTTCAAAGCAAATCCGCTATATGCGCCAAAACACAAATTGTTATGAAATTGTGTTGGCTTGTTAAAAAAAAAAAAAATAGTCTAGCCTAAATAAAATGAAAGTGAAATGTTCACAGTTTCAGAGAAGCCTATATTAAACAGTTTTCACGATTAATGACAAATTTGAATAGGCAGGAAAGAACATGTTCGCAGCACTGAACATGTTCCCAGATTACTTTGGAAGAGCAAACTTTGTTGGAAGGCTGACAGAACTCAGAAACTCGTTGTGAGAATGAAGATGTCTGCATATTTGTGCCAGTCTCTCAGATAAATTGCTTAAAACACCTTAATATTTTAGAAAAGGTAGTTACAGTTTGCATAACCAATGATTGATCTTATCCACCCGTGCGCCGATAAGTAAATATGCAGCCTATTTTTTGATTACATGACCGGCGCATTAAGAGCAGCACCCGCTGAAACAAACAAGAAATTTAGGCACCTATTGTCTACTGTCACCCACGTGATGGAGCTCATCGTGAAGGGCGAGAAAAAGAATAAACATGCTAGACTTTCTGTGATGGTGTCGTGAGGAGTCGCAGGCATGGTATCGGTTGTCGTGAACTATTACACGAGATGCATTACACGAAAAGAAACCATTGAATCTTGTGTCACGACGCCCATTTGTCATTTACGAATCCTCACGACACCCTAGGTCAAGGTAATCGTGCCAAAATTGTGTTATCTGACCAGGCTTTATCTGTTTTATTTCGGCTACAAAAAAGCAGTTTTTAAGCGTTTTAAACCATTTTAAGGTCACAATTATTAGCCTCCTTAAGCAATATTTTTTCCCATTGGCTACAAAACAAACCACTGTTACCATCGACTTGCCTAATTACCCTAACTTGCCTAATTAACCTTAGATAAGACTTAAAATGTCACTTTAGGCTGAATACTAGCATCTTAAAAAATAAAATCTAATAAATTATTATGCACTGTCATCATGGCAAGGATAAAAGAAATCAGTTATTAGGAATAAGTAGGGCCAGATGGAATCTGCAGACTTTTTTTTGCTATTTCTGCGCAGAATTGTGTTAAAAATCTGCGGATTTATGCGGAATCATTTTGAGAGTATCATAACTAAAACCTTAATATATTTTTTCAAAAGTAATACATTTCTAACTTTTATTTATTGTTTACAATGCAAATCCAATTAGATCCACTTTATTTGGTAAACAAAGCAAGTTTCTTATATAATATATTTACTAAAAGACAGAAAATATTACTTTACAAACTGTATTGTAAATAAATCATGAATATTTTCATGTTAGTCAATAATATTACTGTAATTAATTTAAAAACGGAATAAATATAAATTTACACATTTACAAAATTAAATAAACAGAATCAACGATGGGCTAAAAATCTGTGGAAATCTGCAGAATTCTGCGCGTGCAGATTCCGTGTGGGCCTAAATAAGTTATTGAAATGATTATGTTTAGAAATGTGTTCTTCTCACCAATAAACATAAATTGGGAAAAAATATATAATAGAATTAAGCGACCTTCAACTTTATATTTAAAATCATAATTTTGGCAGAAATACAAAAACGACTATTGTCTTTAAAAAGAACTTCATATCAGCGCATCCTTAAAACAAAATAGACTCATGAGACCTTACTTGAGAAGTGGTGGTGGAGGGCTGAAGATATTCACTGGGACTGACTGCGACAGTGGTGGCCATACTGTCCTTTTGATCTGTGAGAAGAAAAAGGTAAATCTATTCATGCAATGAAAAGATCAATTTTCTCCAATTCTGTGAGAACGAAATAATGAAAGACTTGTTTAAACTCCTATGATCATCTTAATCTGTATTTCGATCAAATGTGCATGAATAGAACTGAAAATCCTAAATGAACTGATTGTTCTGTTCAAAATAAAATAAACACGAATGGCATGCACTTTTTTTTGTTACGACAAGTGTAGCTAAGGAGGCGTTACCAGAGATAAGCTAAACCCCCGAGAGCAGTGATTCAGCGACACGGGGTTTAAAACTCAGTCCACTAATAGTACACAGTGGCACTTCACAGTGTAAAATACATTTAATCCTGGTCCTCAAGTGCTGGGCTACTCCAGAATTAGTACTGAGATGCACAGCTTTAGTATATATACATCTATGGTAAACATCCTGAACTGGCCCCATATGTGGACAAATATCTCCGATCACAACCAAAACAAACACTTGCTGTTATGATGCTTTCTGACGGCTGTCAAAGCGAACAAAACAAACTCGACACGTTCATGTATTGGAAAGCGAACAAAATAAACTCAATACGTGCATGTATTTGAATTACATCAATTTCATAGACAGTTCAAATGAAATATTTTGTAAGTTCGCTACATTTAAAACTTGTTCTCAAAACATCTTTACTTATTTCTGATTTATTTTCATCAGTATGAAAATCCCGACGCTATCATTAACAGCCAAAGTTTGCGTATTTACACTACAATTTCAACAGCACTGAAGAAAAAAATGTTTTAATGACTATGTGGCTTGACATAAGCTGCAAGCTGCTAACGCTAACAGGCTAAAACGTCAGAAGCCTGCAAGTGGTTGAGCTATGCTAATTGAATGCTTTAAAATATCTCATCAGTTTGATTTTATATTTAGTTTTTATCAGTCGATCACGTGTTTACGACTTTTTTACAAGCATGCAGACCGCTATATAAGGGTTATCCTGACTATGTGCAGACAGACTCAAGAGTGCGCTGATGGAGGAGGAAACTGCTGGCTTAGCATGCTAAAGTGCTAACTAGCCAGATAAACTCTTCGCTGCGGAAAAGAACAGTGATTCCGGAAGTGTGCATTTATTTCAATAGCAGTGCTACGCTTGATTTTAAAAAACTCATGCGTGCGAGCTACGATATTTAACATATATCGGTCCGTTAGCTCGTGAAAATGTTTAAGAAAGTAACATTGTAATATAAACATCAACGTTATAATTCCTACCCACCGCTCATGACGACATTCACTCTCCGTGAAGCCTTGAAGAGCCCACAAAAGATACCGCCCCACCCGGGTCTACTGGCCAATCAGGTTATTTGTCAATCATCTAGAGCTACCAATGATGACCAATCAGAAAACAGCATTTGCCTGATTGACATTTGTTCTAACAAATGGGATAAGGTCGTATTTCTATGACAGTTGAAGAATATATGTTTGACCAATCGGTTGTCGAGTTTTTAGTAGAGAGGCGGGCGTTGTGAGGCTATCAAAATAATGAGGCGAACCAATGATACGCAGGTTTGAATATAACTGACGTTTCGTTCAGCCAGTCAGAAACGGAGAAAGGATATCAATCAAAAGTAATTGACAACAATCACTCTTAATCAACCTGCACGGTCTGTGTCAGTTTTCTTTTGCACTATGAACGCAGGTGGACGGCTACTGTGTCTTCTGAAAAGAGTTACACACCCTAAAGGTGATGGACAAACACCAAAATGTTTTGATACTTCAACATGAAATTGTTCTGCCTGTAAATGGACGTTCTTCCTTGTAATTTCCATGTTAGTCGGTTTTAGTGTTTAGGCGTTCTTAACGTTAACTGTCTGTAATAAGAATACAATTGTTTGTGTGTGCTGCTGTCCCATGAAAATGTTTAGGATAACCTCTCTCAAGTAAATGTGTGATATTACCAATATATAGTGATGGTAGCAACAAGTAATACAGTCATACTAATGATTAATGTTATTGCAAAGTATTACTACAGAAACCCATGTGATTTGAAAGAAATTCCTGGAATCGCCATGATTGTATGTGTCTAAAAATAAAAGTATCAAAGTAACTAAACAAATTAATAAATAAACAAACGGCAATTTATAAAAAAAACAAATTTTTTTTCACTTAACGTATTTTCAGGCTGATTCCAGAAGTATTTTTCCCATTTATTTGCCAATATAGATTTACAGAAACTAACGTTATTTATTTTGTTTGTAATTTATAGCTATTTTTGGCATAAAATAATAATGGTGCCTTCTTTTCAGACACATTAATATAAATTTTTACATACGAAAATTAATTTAATCCCGATGTTTTAAGAAATCTATATTTGGCAGAATAACCTCAATATTCAATCACAACAAACATTGAAAACATTTGTTATTCTTACCAATTGTCCTTTTGGGAAAAATAAAAATGCTATAAATGGCCATATTTTTATACAAAATTTAGAAGAAATGTTATCTTGACGTTTACATAATGAATAGACCAGAGATACCCAAAGTAAGTCCCACGGGCCAAAGTTGGCCCATTGTAACCTTTGATTTGGCCCACCATCCAAACTTACAGAATAGTGAGAATGATGGAGAGGGTTGGGGCGAATGCCTTTAAGACATGGATCATCATTTCTAATTTGACGTAACATTTTTTGTTAGTACGAGGTGCCTTTCATCGCTGCTTGGAGCTTTAACTTGTTAGTTTTATTGCTGAGCAACTAAAAGCAAACTGAAATTAAATAATTAAATCTTGTAAATCAATCTGATTCTTTAAAATAAAAATACTGTCATTCAACAGATAGAGGACTATGCAGAAGACATTGGCGAGCAGGTCAAGGCAAAAACTAGTGTAATTCTGTTATAATTATGTTTTTGTTATTATTGTATTAAGTTTATTATAAAGTGTAAAAAAATACTGTACTAGTTAATATAAAGCAATGTTTTCTTGTCATTTTTAAATATTATTAAATAAATTAGGAATTTACCCATGGCAACTATGGTATATTTACCTTTGGCCCACTAGCCTCAATCAAGTTTGGTTTTTGGCCCTTCATAAGAAAAAGTTTGGGCACCCCTGGTTTAGGATAACCCTTCTCAAGTAAAATGTGTGATATTACCAATATATAGGGATGATAGCAACAAGTAATGCAGTCATGTGAATGATTAGTATTATTACAAAAGTATTACTAAAGAAACCCATGTTATTTCAGAGGAAATTCCTGGAGAAACCATGATTGTATGTGTCCAAAAAAATAAAAGTATCCAAGTAACTAGATGAATAAATAAACAAACAAACAGCAATTCAAAAAGCAAATTATTTTATAAGCTGGTTCCAGAAGTATTTTTGCCAATAGAGATTTACAGAAAATATTGTTGTAATTTGGTTTATATGTCATTTATAGCTATTTTTTTTGGCATAAAATAACAATGGTGCCATCTTTTCAGACACGTTAATATTAATTTTTAGATACAAAGATTAACCCCAATGTTTTATAAAATCTATATTTGGCAGAATAACTTCAAACATTAAAAACATTTGTTATTCTTACCAATTGTCTTTTTGAGAAAAAGAAAAATGCTTTAAATGGCCATATTTTTATATAAAATTTAGAAGAAATATTACCTTGACGTTTGTGTAATGTGTAGGTTACACTTTACTATAAGACTAATGTATTTACAAACATGAACTAATTATGAACAATACTTGTCCAGGATTTATTTATCATAGTTCAACATTTACTAACGCATTATTAAAATCCATATTCATGATTGTTAAAATTAGTTAATGCACTGTGAGTTAACATGAACTAACAATGAACGTTAAAGGTGCTGTATGTAAGTTTTTGACTCTTCTAAAGCATAAAAATACTATAATATGTGTGCAGATATTTAAGAAACATCCCAAGTGAACACACTTGTTTAACTGAAAAACAATGCTGAAGTCAGATATTCTGCTTTGAAAATTGTTTTTTCCATGCCGGAATGCTGTCTTTGTTTAGGTAAATTTAACCTGCACAATGCCAGTTTAGCCAATTATATTTCAGCACTCCGGGTTGCCTTGTTGGAAAACAGCGTATTTCATTCATTTATTCATTCAGAAATGCGTCCCTGACCAAAATAGAGAGTATCAGACGTCAAAATAAGACCGATTCAGTTCCACATGAGGTTATTAATTAGCAAATGATATAAATATTACGAACAGAAACATTAGGTGAGCAGGTTACACTGTAACTGTTTGTCCTAACAACACACTTTGTGACGAGATACGCAGTAATGAGCGGTTTGGTTGTTTGCACCAGATGAAGCACGACAGAAATTTAAATACAGCCTTTCAGAAGCACAGAATATGCACTCACTCACGAAACGGTAAGGTTAAGAATCTATTCAAACTCGCATTGTTAGCATTTAGCACTAAATAAAACACACAAGGCTTACCTGAGGTGCACTGTCATAGGTTTCTGTTGTTCAGCTGTGAGAAATAGAAGCCGTTTCTAATATTCTAATATATCAATTCGAGGTGTTGGTTAGAACCAAAACTCCTTTTAATATGGAGAATATTCCCTCTATCGGGTGTCGTTGCTTTTATTTAGAGCACAGTTTAAATCACTCGCTCCTGTACTCAATCTGGCATCCCGCGTTTGTGTCTGTTTTGATCCAGGAGTGCAATACCTAGTTTAACCACTGGGTGTCAAACTTACATACTGCACCTTTAACTAAGATGAACAAATACTGTAATAAATGTATTGTTTGTTCATGTTATTAAATGCATTAACTAACTTTAACTAATACAACTCTATTGTAAAGTGTTACCAACTTTATTGTAAAGTGTTACGAGTATAAAAATTGACCTCAAACCCATGACTACTTTTTTTTTTTTTTTTTTTTGTTAAACCCCTTGTGAACTGTATACTGCATAATCTAGGCCAGCACACTCCTGTAAACAAGATTTTTAATCTTAATGTGCTTTTTTCTTAGTAAAATAAAGGTTGTATTAATAAAATTGCCGGTAAAACCAATACATTTCAAGTGGTCACCTAATTTAAAACTTTTTTGGCAAACTTTGTTTCCTGCAACTGTGATTAATGTAATTTTCTCTAAGTTAATGAAGCAAATGGGTTAAACGAAATCATATTTAATCAAACCAGGCCTGTTTTAAAAGGTTTATCAGGTAGTGTTAAAAATCACTTTCTTCTATGGATCAAATTAATTAATGGAGTTTTTTTTTATACCTCTGGAACCTGACTGTTTTCTTGGGAAAAGATACCAGCTCAAATAATGACCAAATCATAAATAATGTGGAATAAGTCATCAAATATACCAGCACTTATTTTCAAGTTTACTTTGTCTTTTACTCAAAATACAGTTCATGTGGCCTGATCAGACTGAAGGAGTTACAATCAGGGAAAGGACAAATAAAGGGGTCACACACTCCACCCAGGGCAAGGGGGCCTGATGAGGAAAGAAAGAAGAACCAAACAGAGACGGATTCACAAACTGGCCAGTTTTTAAAACTCCAGTGTAATATAACCTACAGATGAAGGCGTTTGCTAGTACCCCAAGTCAAATGTCCTCAGTCCGTATCTTATTTAATTTAATATTTGAAGTCCACTTTTAGCAGTCTTTCGAGTCCTTTGTCGATCAAGTCAAAGTCTCTGAATTTGATTTGCCTGCTCAACATAGACAGTATTCCAGCACTCCTCTGTTCTCCCTCTGTCCGCTATTGGTCAAAGAGGAGATGCCAGTCGGCTGATGTTCATTGGCGTCTGCTGGAAGACTGGCAGGGAGTTGGAGCAGAGCTGTGCACCAGGAAGTGTCCATGCGCTGTTCCATCCAATATCCACACATAGAAATCCTGCAAAACAATCCATTTGTGTTTTGTTAATTGTTATTTTTTTCGTCTACAGGACATAGAGTAATGTGAAACTTCATGACTTCAAGACGCTTACAGTGAAACGGAGCGATCCGGCTGGCTATGTTTCAGACTCGGCTTCCTGTTCCACTCCTGCTGCCTGGCGCATGCCTTTGATTGACAGGTAGATCTCTTCCTCTGGATCATAGTAATAGAACTTCCTCAAGTAGAGAATGAGCGGTCTGAAACAAAATAAGACGAGTTAGTCTTCATAAACACATTAGCTATGTTTCCATCCATCAATATTTTTTTTGCGCATTTTGAATATGCACATTAAAAACAGTTGATGGAAACGCCAAGATGTGCATCAATTTTGAAAATTGGAAAAAGTCAGGACTTGAACCCACAGCATACCTGCGCTATATATCAACTTGCATACATTTTTGATCCAGGTTTCAAATGAGTACCTGGAGTTCTTGCTTGGCACAGCCACGTCATATTTATATATAAACGCCTATTTAATCGAAACGTTAGAATATACTGTATGTTATGCTTTTATATCTTTGAAATGTAAACATGAACTTGTGTTTTACATACGTGATATGCATATATTGTCATATCTTAGTTATCTATGTGCAGGATCAGCTGGTGCTTTCACATTTGGCTTGATTGCCTGGTTCTCAACCGAGTTCGATTGACGCCCCCACACCCAACCACCCACCAACACACTCAAGTTTGAACTATAAACTTTAAAAATGTAAGTTTTACATGCGTCTGTTTATCATGAATGTAACGTAAAAGTTCAGATAAACAAGATGATTTGTTTTTTAGCTCAAGTTGTGCAAAATAGATCAACTTTCTCTCTGTTTACAACGCGTCAGTGACACATGTCAGAAAAATTTGTGATTAAACGCATAAATACACTGTTTGAGCAACTCATACATGCGTTAGAAAATGAAAATTATTTTCCTTCATGTGGATTTAAAACTTTGATTTTCTTTTTTTCTGAATGCAAAAGAAGATATTTTGAAGTGCTTGTTGGCCCATTGGAAAAAAAGTACTATGGAAGTCAATGAGTGCCAGCTACCAGCATTCTTCTGAATATCTTTTTTTTGTGTTCAACAGAAGAAAGAAACTCAAAAAGAGTTTGAACAAGTGAAGGGTGAGTAAATGATGGCAGACTTTTTGGGTGAACCATCCCCTTAATAGCCGCTCACTTCCATGATTTGGTGCAATATGAACCGTCCCAGAGTTAGCATGATCTGCACACCAGCCCACCTCTTTCAGATGGATTCAGTTACGGTTCCCGGGTGCGACCTCAACTCTACACAAAAAAGGCCAACTTAATTTACAATCTTCCTCCAAATCTACAAGAATGGTAAAGTTGCATGAGCCATGTTCTGCACCGTTCATTTAAACGCATCCAAATTAATTTAATCTGATGCGAAAGCACTTCTAGTGCCATATCTGGTCTGCATTTTTAAATTTGTATATTTCCCCTATACTGTATCATTTACATGTATAATTATATAAAAATGTTATTTGGTCTAGTAACACTAGCAATCCCTTTTATGTTTTCTACTTTTTTAAATTTCTCTATTTTTTAAGTTTAGCAATGAGTTGGAAGCTTCACTGATAAAATATTTCAACTAGAGCTACTATTTGAGTGATGCCAAATATACAAACACAAATTTACACATACAATATGTCTCTCTATCTCTCTCTCTCTGTGAATTGGCATATTAACTTATTTAAAAAAGAAATTACAACAATTAACAATTATATACATATTACGCATATTTTGTAAAAAAAAAAAAAAAAAAAAAAAAAAAAGTAAATTTCTCTAATAACCACCTGTAAATTGAAAAAATAAATATACTGATACACAATTTTGACGTTAACGTTTTGTTTTGAATATGTGGATCTAAGAAATTTTTAATTTGCATAAAACTTGAGAAGTTAAGTTTACTTGCAAGAGCATGTTCTGTTGATATAAGCTCTAACACTCTATAAACTAATATTGAATATTGACTCCGTAGAGCAGGGGTGCTCAACCCTGTTTCTGGAGATCTACCTTCCTGCAGATTTCAGTTGCAATCCTTATCAAACACACCTGTATGGAATTATCCAGTGCTGTTCAGGTCCTAATTAATTGGTTCAGGTGTGTTTGATCAGGGTTGGAGCTGAACTCTGTAGGAAGGTAGATCTCCAGGAACAGGGTTGAGCACCCCTGCCATAGAGGGATCTTTTCATTTATTTAAACGGTTTATTTTTACCCATATTTACTTATTTATTTGTAACTTAACTTCCTTTATTTATATACAGTTGAAGTCAGAATTATTAGCCCCCTAAATTATTAGCCACCCTGTATATACCCCCCCCCCCCATTTCTGTTTAACGGAGAGAAGACTTTTTCAAAACATTTCTAAACATAATAGTTTTAATAACTGATTTCTAATAACTGATTTATTTTATCTTTGCCATGATGACAGTAAATAATATTTTACTAGATATTTTTCAAGACACTTTTATACAGCTTAAAGTGACATTTAAAGGCTTAACTAGGTTAATTAGGTTAACTAGGCAGGTTAGGGTAATTAGGCAAGTTATTGTATAACAATGGTTTGTTCTGTAGACAATCAGAAAAAAAATTAGCTTAAAGAGGTTAACAATTTTGTCCCTAAAACGTTTTTTAAAAAATTTAAAACTGCTTTTATTCTAGCCGAAATAAAACAAATAAGACTTTCTCCAGAAGAAAAAAATATTATCAGACATACTGTGAAAATGTCCTTGCTCTGTTAAACATAATTTGGGAAATATTTAAAAAAGAAATATATATATATATATATATATATATATATATATATATATATATATATATATATATATATATATATTTCTTTTTTAAATATATTATATATATATTATATTATATTTGGGGGGACAGTGGGGAAGCAAGAAAACCAAGATAGGCTGGAATTTTTTTTTCTGGATTATATACTACTATGTATGATCTTGTTAAATACCAATAAAAAAATCAAATAGCTGTTCTTTAAAACACTTTAACCATTAAACAAAAATGACAGTTTTCAACAATAACGAAATGTATTATGAGCAGCAAATCATCATACTAGAATGATTTCTAAAGGATCACATTCAGCTTTGGCAGGGATAAATTGTATTTTAAAATATATTACAAATGAAATCCGTTATTTTAAATTGAACTGGTATTTCACAATATTACAGTTTTAATGCATTTTTGCTAAAATGCAGCTTCAGTGAGAATTAAAAATCATTAAAAATAATACACAGACAGCAAACTTTTGAATGCTAGTGTATGATGAATCTAAATAAGCCAATTAATGTGAAGTGTGAGTGAGTCATACTTGGGCAGAGGCAGCTCCTGGATGTGGTCTATGCGGACGAGCTGTCGGATGCAGAAACGGCACAGATGCTGGAGGGATTTTACATTGCTGAAGCGTGAGACTGGATAAAGCAGCTGTACAGGGGTTGGGGGCAACCCTAAAACACACACACGTACACCATTTCAGTTCTCTGACCTTTCATCTCTTATATTTGGTCTTTACAAATAAAATAAACTCTAACACTTCCGTGCATAGTCCAGCCAAAAGCACTATAGACTAAACCACAGTTGTTGTTTATACTATATATGTTAAGGGCATTTTTACACCAGATATTCACCAAAAAATAAAGCACTCAGCTGGATGAGGTGAAAAATTCTGAAGTGATTCGGTCTGAGAAATCAATCTAAACCAACAAAGCAAGGGTATCCTTATCTATTACAAAAAATGTTACATAAAAAGCAGCAGTGTCTTATTCGTGCATGAGCACATTGCAGACGATAACCAAAAGGTGCCACTTCCTCATAAAATGTTGTGTAATTGCTCTTCTATGTGCATCAAAATAATGATGTCTTAAAAATGCCTATATGCATTTATATGCCTATATGCATGTATGTATGTATGTATGTACTGTATGTGTATATTTATATAGCTCTGAAACAATTTGAGACAACTTTTGATTAATAGGTTTCTGTTTTGAGTAAAATGTTCATCTGTGTTTTATTTTATAAAGTACAGACAACATGTCTTCAAAATTTAGAAGAATATCGCTTAGAGCATTTATTTGCAGAAAATATCAATAGGTCAGTATCAAACATTTCATGTTTTCTGACATTAAGGAGAAAACTCTATTTGAAGACATTTAACATATACTGTAAATGTAAATATATTTTTTGCAAGTCTTCAGGTCTGAAAAAACGCATATTGTCATTTTCTATTTTAATTTAATTGTCATTTGTATTTTATTTTGATAAAATACTGACAACATTTCTTCAAAATTTAGAAGAATATCACTCGAAGCATTTATTTGCAGAAAATTCAATTGTCAGTATAAAACATTCAATGTTTTCTGACATCAGACAATGAGAAAACACTATAGACATTTAACATATGCTGTAAATGTACATGTATTTTTTGCAACACTTCGGGTATGAAAAAGGGTATATTGTATATATTGTTATTTTCTTTAAGTAAATCTAAAAGATATTAGTATTTAATTTTTTTTATACTTAATCAGTTGTTAAATTAAATTCCAAGTGAACAGTTTACGCAGAACAACACCTGCTTATTAATGGCAAAGTCCAGAGAACAAATAATAACTTTGCTTTAATTTTTTTCAGAGCTGTACATAAAACGTATCAGCTCCAACAGGAATGATGGCTAAATAAATGTATAACGGCTGCAGATAAAGAACCTGTCAGTCCATCTTGATGGATGACACAGAGAGAGGAATGTAAACAGGTGCACGCTGGCCAATAAGAGGGCAGTGTACTCGCATGTGGCTTGAATAAAAATATGTTGTTGCACTTTGAATTGTACCATTGCGAAAGCAAATTCAATCAAGAAGAAAATGCAAAATCGTAACAATTTAAGTCCTAATTTTTAGAAACAAAATGTTCCAGGGGTCTGAAAATGCCCTACTGTTGATTGAAATGAAGCTGAAATGAAACATAGCTTAAAACATTGCCTTGGCTGGATTAACTAAGATAAATAATAATTAAAACAAAAACTAATTAAATGACAAAGTGCACATCAAAATACAACTAAAATTAAAACTAAATATAAAAATTAAGAGAATTCAAAAATATTTAATACTATAAAATACATAAATTAAACTAAAACAATAGTGGACTCATTCATTAATTTTCCTTCAGCTTAGAATGAACTGCCAACTTATCCAGCATGCCAACTTATCCAGCATGTTTTACACAGCAAATGCACTTCCAGCTGCAACCCAGTACTGGGAAAACAACAGTGGACTAAACACTAAAACTGCCCCTTACTCCGTGCAGCAAACAGTCAAATAATTGCTGTTTGTTCAAACTACTTATTATTATTTAAATTGAGCTGAAACAACACAATTCTTATTTAATTTTTGTATGCTCAATACACTTACATTTGTAAAACTTAAGTTAACTAAATTCATTTTCTCTCAACATAAATCGATTATGTGGAAGCCAGCATTTGTTACAGTGAACAAGATCAAAAGTGGTGTCCCAATTCCCTTTTAAAAAGCGTTACATTTTTGTGTGAGAACTATTAAATTATTACTATTAAATTAAACAAATTTTTCCCATCCTTTGTGCCCAACCAGGATACTTGTTATCCTTTTGTTGACTATTTTTGCATTTTGTGCACTTAATTTTCTTTTCGATTCAACAATAATGGTTGAGAAACTTGTCTGCCAGTGTCTTATCAGATGAGCAGTATATCTGTAGTCATACCAGGTACACGTGAACGTAGGAAGTAGAGAAATTTCCCATTTTTCGAGTGCATGATGGCTCGCTCAATGAACTCCACCACAGAATGACAGCGATCCTCAAATTTAGGATGGCACCATAAACTGAAGGTTCCTGAAAGGTTAAAGACCAGGAAAAGAAATACAGTGAATAAATGGATCACTTGGAGATGTTTATATTGACTTTTTATTATTACTTTTTTCAAATATTGTTCAAATAAATTGTTTTTCGCAAATTATATTGTTATAATAAAAATGATATAAAGCATAAATATAAATGATATTATAAATATATCATACAGGTGTTAACCACTAGTTCCAACCACAATTAAACACACCTTATCATAATAATTAAGTCCTTCAGGCTTGTTTGAGACCTACAGGTTAATGAGTGGCTGCAGGGTTGGAACTAAACTGTGCAGGGCAATGGCCCTCCAGGAACTGAATTTGAGACCCCTGATATATACCATATGAATAGTTTTATGCATAAATAACAAATAAGATATAAATGATATACAGTTGAAGTCAGAATTATTAGCCCCCCTGAATTACAGGGAGTGCAGAATTATTAGGCAAGTTGTATTTTTGAGGATTAATTTTATTATTGAACAACAACCATGTTCTCAATGAACCCAAAAAACTCATTAATATCAAAGCTGAATATTTTTGGATGTAGTTTTTAGTTTGTTTTTAGTTTTAGCTATTTTAGGAGGATATCTGTGTGTGCAGGTGACTATTACTGTGCATAATTATTAGGCAACTTAACAAAAAACAAATATATACCCATTTCAATTATTTATTTTCAGCAGTGAAACCAATATAACATCTCAACATTCACAAATATACATTTCTGACATTCAAAAACCAAACATAAACAAATCAGTGACCAATATAGCCACCTTTCTTTGCAAGGACACCTGCCATCCATGGATTCTGTCAGTGTTTTGATCTGTTCACCATCAACATTGCGTGCAGCAGCAACCACAGCCTCCCAGACACTGTTCAGAGAGGTGTACTGTTTTCCCTCCTTGTAAATCTCACATTTGATGATGGACCACAGGTTCTCTATGGGGTTCAGATCAGGTGAACAAGGACGCCATGTCATTAGTTTTTCTTCTTTTAGACCCTTTCTTGCCAGCCACGCTGTGGAGTACTTGGACGCGTGTGATGGAGCATTGTCCTGCATGAAAATCATGTTTTTCTTGAAGGATGCAGACTTCTTCCTGTACCACTGCTTGAAGAAGGTGTCTTCCAGAAACTGGCAGTAGGACTGGGAGTTGAGCTTGACTCCATCCTCAACCCGAAAAGGCCCCACAAGCTCATCTTTGATGATACAAGCCCAAACCAGTACTCCACCTCCACCTTGCTGGCGTCTGAGTCGGACTGGAGCTCTCTGCCCTTTACCGATCCAGCCACGGGCCCATCCATCTGGCCCATCAAGACTCACTCTCATTTCATCAGTTCATAAAACCTTAGAAAAATCAGTCTTGAGATATTTCTTGGCCCAGTCTTGACGTTTCAGCTTGTGTGTCTTGTTCAGTGGTGGTCGTTTTTCAGCCTTTCTTACCTTGGCCATGTCTCTGAGTATTGCACACCTTGTGCTTTTGGGCCTACAGTGATGTTGCAGCTCTGAAATATGGCAAAACTGGTGGCAAGTGGCATCTTGGAAGCTGCACGCTTGACTTTTTTCGGTTCATGGGCAGTTATTTTGCGCCTTGGTTTTTGGTTTGGTTTTTCCACACGCTTGCGACCCTGTTGACTATTTTGAATGAAACGCTTGATTGTTCGATGATCACACTTCGGGAGCTTGGGAATTTTAAGAGTGCTGCATCCCTCTGCAAGATATCTCACTATTTTTGACTTTTCGGAGCCTGTCAAGTCCTTCTTTTGACCCATTTTGCCAAAGGAAAGGAAGTTGCCTAATAATTATGCACACCTGATATAGGGTGTTGATGTCATTAGACCACACCCCTTCTCATTACAGAGATGCACATCACCTAATATGCTTAATTGGTAGTAGGCTTTCGAGCCTATACAGCTTGGAGTAAGACAACATGCATAAAGAGGATGATGTGGTCAAAATACTCATTTGCCTAATAATTCTGCACTCCCTGTATTAGCCTCATTGGTCCCCCCCCCCCCCCCCCCAATTGTTTAACGGAGATTAAAGATCTAATTTCTAAACATAATAGTTTTAATAACTCATTTCTAATAACAGATTTATTTATCTTTGTCATGATGATAGTAAATAATATTTTACTACATATTTTTCAATACACTTCTATACAGCTTGAAGTGACATTAAAAGGCTTAACTAGGTTAATTAGGTTAACTAGGCAGGTTAGGGTAATTAGGCAAGTTATTGTATAACGATGGTTTGTCCTGCAGACTATCGAAAAAATATATAGCTTAAAATGGTTTTAAAAAATTAAAAACTGCTTTTATTTTAGGCGAAATAAAACAAATAAGGCTTTCTACTGAAGCGAAAATATTATTAGACATACTGTGAAAATTTCCTTGCTCTGTTAAACATCATTTGGGAAATATAAAAAAAAAAAAAAAAATAATTCAGGGGGGGGGGGGGGGGGCTAATAATTCAGACTTTAACTGTATATTGTGGAATTCTTACTCAAAACAACAACAAAAAAAAATTGAGAAATTTTTACAGCAATTTATTTACTTAAGAAACTGCAAAAGACTGTAAAGTTTAATGTGTTTTATATATGCATCACAATTTATTTACAAAAAATAAAGCAGAAATATTAATAAAACCCCAATAATATCTGCAGTCAGTAAACCTAAAATGAAAAATGTTTTCTTCTATTAATTGATTTTATTCTTTTATTTGATCCTTTTTAAACAGATTTCACTGTTTTCAGTGTAATAGTTAAAAATAGGATGAAAAGTTTTAATTACTAATTTTGATTCTCCAATCTGACTTTTAAGAACGTCTTTTTTTGTATTTGTTAGAAACCTTGCACACTGAGATGCGTATTAATGAATCCGTTGCAAATACTTTTATCCAATTGCAATCAAAATGAAATTTTCATGCAGTGATGCTTAAGAAAGAGGAAATAGTGTGTCCATTGAATTAAACTGACCCTGAACAGAGACTAGCAGTATGTCAAATGTATGGACACATATACTGTACAAAGTGTGGGAAATGTATGAGGCATGTACACTCTCAGAAATAAAGGTACGCGAGCTGTCACTGGGGTGGTACCTTTTTAAAAGGTACACTTTTGTACTTGAATGGTCCATATTGGTACCTCAATAGTATATATTAGTACCTACAAATTTTAAGAGGAACACTTTTGTACTTTTTAGGTACTAATATGTACCCTTGAGGTATTAATATGGACCTTTTAGGAACAAATTTGTACCTTTTGAAAAGGTACCACCCCAGTGACAGCTCGCGTACCTTTATTTCTGAGAGTGTAGAAGGCTACAGCAATCATTATATTACACGCTTTGTTTGTCATAAAGTGCTAAGTGCTTCTAGACAAAGTGGATTCATTTTTGTCAAATGCTGTTCTAGCTTTTGCCTGTCGCTTCTATGGCAGCTCTAAATGATCCATGTTTGCAAAAACCAGAAAAATGTTACCCTATCTGAATTTAATCATGGCCAAAAGTTTTGGAGGCAATGTGTATATATGATTGATTTATTTTTTAATGTGCAAAAATTCAGACAAAAGGTTTGGATTAGTGTGCAGTGAACTTAAAGGAACACTCATTTTAAAAACAGGCTCATTTTACAAGTCACCTAGAGTTAAATAATTGAGTTTTAACATTTTTTAATCCACTCAGCCAACCTCCAGATTTGGCAGGAGCACTTTTAGCTTAGCTTAGCATAAATCATTGAATACGATTAGACCATTAGCATGTCATTCATTTCCTTTGGCTTAGTCTCTATTTCAGAGGTCGCAGAATGAACAGCAAAATGATCCACCAAATATTCCAGCATATGTATTACGTAGCGGATGCCCTTCCAGCCACAACCCAGTACTGGGAACCATTAGCATCTTGCTCCAAAAATTCAATAATTCAGTAATTTTGGGAGAGTATAGTTCCTAGCGTCTTTTCATTTTTTGTTGCACTTAGTGTGCACAATGTTACTACAGAAGAGTCCAAACTGCAAATAGGAAAATTGTTGATATTTAATTAGTGAAATGCTAACGGTCTAATCTGATTCAATTATTTTTGCTAAGCTAAGCTAGAAATGCTCCCATTACCCAGAAAACAACTGAATCGATAAAAAAATGGTGAAACTCAGCTATTTAAATCTAGGCGACTTTGTAAAATGAGCTTATTTCCCAAAAAAGTGAAGTGTTCCTTTAACTGTCATTCTGCAAGTTATGAAGTAATGTGTTTGTCAGGCAGTGTTGTCAACGCAGACCAATCAGACTTCAAACCACATGAGGATGTGGTTTGTAAACGTAGGATTTAATGTGCTTTTAACTGCACATTAAAATCTGATCAGCAAAAAAAAAATTACGCGCTTGTTTATGGCTACGTATATACAAGTGTTTACCTCTGTAGTGCTCCATACGCGTGTGGTGTGTAACTCCCTGTGAGCGAAAGCTGAGGCTGAGGATGTATCGTGGGTCTGAACTGTCCCGCACCAAAAACGAGCCATCTGGCTTCCCTCTCAGCTTCATTTCAGCATCCTCCCAGTTCATTGGCCCCCAATACCAGCCACACTGCAAACACACACAATGACCGATAAACCGAAAGTGCTGGAAAAAAACGAAACTGCTTCTAGAGAAAAGATGCAAAACCCATAACCACAGGAAGCCACAGTCATATTGCACAATCAAATGGATAGTTCACCCGAAAAATGAAACATCATTTACTTGCTCTTCACTTTTTTCTTGTGTGGACCACAAAAGAAAATATTTTGGAAAAATGTAAATCAGGTAACCACCGACTTCCATAGTATTAGTTTTTTTCTACACTTAAAAAAATGATGTCTGCAGAATTTTAGCAAACACTTTATATGTGTTGAATTTAAAGGGCCATGAAACCCCCTGTCTCAGCAGGGTGTTTTCGCACCTCTAGCTTGAAAAAAGTTTGTAAAAGTGGGTGAGTCCAGCTTTGTTTAGGTGGGAGTGTCCAGCGGCAAAAGAGGGATATGTTTGCATGAAAAGGGGAGTTTCAGTACATGCATAAAAGCAGCTTATTTGCACACCGGCAACACAGACTCAGGGAAGATGAACAGTGATTTGTAGAGCAGCGTTTACAGCGGATCTGAGAGCTGTGTGGAAGTGGAGGATTTCTCTCCACCAGATTCCTCTGTCACATTATGTGGTTGATGATAGTGCAGGTCCACTGGACCTTTCAACACAAACACGTCCGCGAATGCAGGGGAAAGTGAAGATGCTCCTGACGAGGCACATATATTATATATAACAGTGTTTCCTCTAGGATTTTTTCCAGCTGTGGCGGTAGGTCTTTTGATCTACCAACTACCTTTGGCGTTATTTTAATGACAAATGGGACGCAGTCGAGATCGGATTTGTGTAATACGAGCATTTTGCTTGCACTAGGATTTCCTCTGTTCGTGCACAACTTCTTGCACGTCCTCAAATATACGCTGCTCAAGTGCAATTTAGCTCATTTACGTAGTGAATTTGTCACCAACCTTTATTAGATTTGCTAGGAATATTTCTGAATGTCTTCATTAGACCTACAGAGCGGCATTAATGCGTCCTGAGGTAAAGTGAAACGGCTATAAAATCCAGCAAGATAAAGTCTTTGTTTGTTGTATGCAGCCACAGAAACTATCTATAAATAAAGTATAATTATGGATACTGTGTTCATCCTAACTGAAAGAATAGAATACGTCGTGTTTGCTGGCCTCACGATGCGTCCTGTCAGTCACCATGTCACCTTAAAGGGTTAAACAAATGACGCACAGCACTACTACGGTTACAGAAAAGTTTGCGCTGTTATAATTCACTTACCTTTTAATACGTTTTGGTGCGATTATAACCCGCTATTTAAAAAAAACAGCAATGTTTTAAATGAGAAGCTGTAATATGTAGCCGTGGCGGGATGAATTTTGACGTGGCGTCCCGCCATGGTAGAATGAATGTAGCGGAAACCTTGTATAAGAATAATAAATACACTATTTTGCCACAAATACTGCATTGCACTGAAAAAGTGGACTGTTGTAATCTTAAAACAGGTATTCTTGTGTACTTCAGTCAACTTCAGTCATTTCACTACGTTATGTCTTTAAAAACTGAAAAACTGTTGACGATACTAAGTAACTTTGCCATCTGAAAAAACATAAACAAAAAAACACTGATCACACACTTACCAAATCTGTAGAGACAGGACAATCAACACGAACTTGAACTGCGTCTTTTTATAAAAGAAGACGAGTTTCAAATCCAGAATTCACCATTTCCAGATTCAAAAATCTCTCTGGTAAAAACATATTTTTGTTGCGTGTTAGCAGACCACTGTAATTCACACATGTGCTGTTGCGTCAGTCGCGTCTTTTACATTCTTCAATCCAAAGAAAGCAGAGGCTGGGTTTCCGTTGAGGTGACAGCAGTGTTTGTGTTGTCAAGATGACTACGGAGAACTTTTAATGATGGAGGAGAGTCTTGTGGTCGCTGTTTCAAGTTATCCAGAGCTGTATGACTTTACAAATTTTGAATATCACATCGTTATTAAATATTACAATTATAACAACATCGACAGCAACACTCGTGCACAATACGGGTCAGTTGATTCAGTCATTTCCTAGTGACATAAAAAAAAGCACCATGCTTATTTTTTTCTTGTAAACATAAAAGGCATCTCTGTGATCGGCCCCTAAATGTGCAACACATATTTGTTAACTCGCGGGACGGTAACATGTGCAACCACATGTGCCTACAGAAGTATTTTGTCAAAGAAGCAAAATTAAAGTAGAATATTTCTGGTCACAGTTTGACACAGACGAGTTGACACAGCACTGATGCTGATGACCTCTGTGCTGCCTGGAACTGCGTCATAAACTCAACAAATGTTGATGGCTGTTGATGATTTAGTGTACAACCAACAAACCAACTTTTTTTCCATTTGGAAAATTACAGTTATTCATAGTTCTTATATAATATACATTTTTAAAACAGCCTATATAGCCTAATCTACGATTTTCTTGATTTTTGCATAATGATAACTCTGCACCAAACTTAGGCTTAAAACTAATGACTTTTATTAAAAATGTTGACAGAGGTTTCGTGAAATAATAGTAACAGCTGAGCATTAATTAAATGCATATTTTCTGTGGAGCGATCGATTTAATAGCCTGATATTTTTATTTTACGGAAGAAAAAAATATGATTGGATGAACAGCATATGCTGGTTCTTAAAAAGGATTCAGTAAGTGTTTTCGTTTTGTAATCTAAATTGTTCATTTAAGTGAATATCTAGGGCAGGGCTGTTTATTTTATTCTTTTTATTTAGTTTATTCTTTATTTCTGTGCTGTTGGAAACACTGCAGGTGCTTGAAGATGCTCTGTTATGTTCTGTATGCTGCTGTTCGCATGTTAAAATAAATCAGTATTTTAAAATGCAATATGTGTCACACAAACTAGACATGTCAATTTTTTTTTTTTAAATTAAATAATATTTTGATATTAATCTGACCAGTTAACGGTATATTCGGTTAACGAGCGGCAGTTGTCGGTTGGCAAAATTAACCAAAATGAGCATCCCTAGTCCACACGCCAGCTGTGCTCTAATCGTGGGAAATGGAAAGAAAACCTTTGTTGCGGCACATTTATAAACAACACTGATGACCCATGTCAACAATTCTTCTACTTGTTTCAATTACGGTTGGCAACACAACGTGGCGTCTCTCTGAACACTGTAACAGGTAAAAGTAGTCTTCGAAGCCATATCATGCATATTAATGAAGTTGGATCTCATTCACAATAGAGCGTGCTGATTGGTTCGAACCAAGTCTTTTTCATGAATTAATGAACAGATGTGCTGAAACCTCTGTACAGACAGCTAATCTCCACGCTGGAATTTACACAATCATCTCATCGCCGTGATGTTGCTTCAAAATTTCTTTTTAAACCCGAAGAACAAATTTGCTCTAAACAACGCAAAAACAACCAGTTTTTAAACTTTTTTTGCGAAATATGTGTGTCCTAATAGTGTTTTTAGCATAGTTGGACATATGTATGACTGTCAACATCTCAAAAAATGCATTTTGGTGTTTTGTGACCCTTTAAACAAACAAATTAAATTTAGTATTGTTTAACTTAATTTGTTTGTTTAAATTCAGCCCAAATAAATTGTTTACAACCACTTAAAAAAAATTTACAAATCCAAGGAATCATCTTTGAATCATTTTTTCAGTGTACTATGGGTGTCAGTGGCTACCAGTTTTCAACATTCTTTAAAATATCTTTTTTTTTTTTTTTGGTGTTCAACATAAAAACAAACTCATAAAGGGTTAAAACCACTTAGTAAATATTGAATACATTTTATTTTTTGGGTGAACTATCCCTTTAAAATGGTTTATAGAAAAACATTCCCAATGATGTTACACTATGTACTCTAGAGTCATTTATCTCTCACCCGCTCCAGCTCTCTCAGGCTGGCAGTGAAGCTACTGGAATCGGCCCCTCTCAGTGGGCACATGACTGGGGGCGGAGCTAGTCTGGCAGGGGCTGGATTCTCCATTGGTGATGCAGCTGAATGAGGAAGTGCCCGGAAGAAAGCATCTGAGAAACAAAAAAAGACCATTTTTAGTTGAAGGCAGCATTAAATACTGAAGCTAGTGTTGTAAAGGACAACTACAGTCCAGCTAATACTTATAAAATCCTACCTAAAAGACTACTTGAAGCTTTAAAACTTGGCAAAATACAAATTGAAACATACTTTAATATTTTTAAATTTTGATATAAACATTTAATCAAATATGCTGCAAAAACTATAATATGTTGAATATGTTGTTAACATTTATATAAACTGCCCTTTTCTATATATTCAAATGTAATACATTGCAGTGATGGTTATTACTCCATTCTTCAGTGTGACATGATCCTTCATAAATTATAATATGCTGATCTGATGCTAAAATGTTTGCTATTTTGAATATATTTAATACAACTGGGCTGTTTAATGTTTAGTTTTTTTGTACATTTTATTTTTTAACGATTATTTGATTAACTAAAAGCAAAAAAAAATGCATTTATATCAAATAATGATAATTTGTAATGTATTTTTTACTGTTATGATTGACTGATTTCAAGAAACCATCTGAACAGTAATGTAGTGAACTACATAACTTGTGTATAATTTTCTTCAATAAGAAAATAATTAAATGTATAATAAACTAGATGGAGGTCAGGGCTAATGATTACATGTTTGACTTTTCAGTGTTGATTTCATTTTAAAAGTTAATTTCTCTATCACCATAAGCTAAGTCTTTGCAAAGCATTTTTAAAAATGTCACTATTATTGCCCAGGAAAAAAATGTATTTCTCAAAACATATATTGAGCTCTTTGTGAGAACATTCCTGATTTTTTTTTTTATAGTGCTCACTTACGTACACAACAGAGCAAAAAACAACATCAAAAGGTTTACATTTGAAAGCAGAATGCACAGAAGAATATCTAATTTAAGAGTTCTAAAAAAAGTGTTTAAGGGTGTGAAACTTATAGTTTCCTTCTCTTGGTTCTTATTTGGACTAAAAAAGAAAATGATACATTCGCTTGTGTACACACAGCATTTCTGAAGACTAAACACAAAGATAGAAAAAAGAAAAAAGCTTGTATGATGTATATTTGTAACTGAACTTACTAAACATCCAAAACAGTGAGTGCTATTATTTATATGGTCATGTGAAAAAATTAGGACACCCTATGAAAGCCTGGGTATTTTGTAAGGTTTAGTAAATCGTTGCTCAGCATTTTGAATGAGGCTTGCCCATTCTAAACCTCTGAAATTTATTTTAGTGTGCTCCTGACTGTTGAAGTGAGAGTGAGCACCATGGTGAGAGCTAAAGAGCTGTCTGGCCTTCAGAAAAAGAATTGTAGCAGCCTACGAGACTGGTAAGTGATTTAAAAAGATCTCAAAAGATTTTGAAATGAGCCATTCCACTGTCCGTAAAAATAATCTACAAGTGGAGGGCTTTCATAACAACTGCCAACATGCCCAGGTCTGGTCGTCCCAGCAAGTTTTCTCTGAGAGCAGACTGCAAGATTCTAAAAGAGGTCTCCAAAAACCCTAAAATGTCTTCACGACAATGACCCAAAACATACCAGTAAATCAACCAAGGACTGACTGAAAGCTAAGAAATGGAGAGTCCTGGAATGGCGAAGTCAAAGCCCAGACCTTAATCCCATTGAGATGCTGTGGGGTGACTTGAACGGAGCTGTACATGCAAGAAACCCCTCAAACATCTCACAGCTAAAATAATTCTGCATTGAAGAGTGGTCTACACTTTCCTCAGACTGATGTTAGAGACTGGTAGATGGCTTCAAGAAACATCTCACTGCAGTTATTTCAGCCACAGGGGTAACAAAGGGGTAGGGTGTCCTAAGTTTTTCCTTAGTTATTTGCAGTTTTGTAGAATTTACATTCACAGAAGATCTTGAAAAGTTTTTTTTTTCAGATTAATTATTTAGTTAAT
The DNA here is from genome assembly GCA_903798195.1 of Danio kyathit. NCBI lineage: Eukaryota > Metazoa > Chordata > Actinopteri > Cypriniformes > Danionidae > Danio > Danio kyathit. Next base: position 15,274,601 of record LR812529.1, on the reverse strand, counting down.
CTTTCTGCATTGTTAAAATTGAGATCAAACAATCATATATTAAAAAACCTTATAAATTACCCAGACTTTCATAGGGTGTCCTAATTTTTTCACATGACTGTATTATTTTCATTTTACACCTTCATTTTGATAGGTCATATAGAGGAAAGAATAGAGGATCTGGTTCACCATGATCAGTTGAGCTATATGTGTCAGCACACTAACCACAAGCGACCACAAACAGTTAATTTTACTTGAACTAAACATGCTAAGTGTGAACATGCCCTTCACCACATGCCATATTTCTAATGAAATACTAAATAAAACTGCCGATGTCACAGTTGATGCATATAATTTACCATATCTTTAATATTGCCATCGCAACCCTTTATATCTTACACAATTCTAAACATTAAAGGTGCCATAGAATGGAAAACTGTTTATACAAGGAAGAGTTGAATACGGAGCCTCAAACACTGTTGTTTCCTCCTCATAGTAATCATGTCTGAACAAATGACAAATAAAATTAGAACATAACACTTTTGTGCTGTCAGAGTTGGTTATCATTAAAATGTAAAGGGTATTCTTTATTTTATTTTGCCATTACAACCCACCACCGCAAGCAGAAAAAAGTTACGTTACAGCCATTTCTGTTTAAATTGAATGTTGAGATGACATTATTGATCATTTTCCATGTGTTGTCTAGATTGATCACAAGATACTGTTAACCTTAGATAACTGGAAAACCTCTACTATCTAGTACAGATAGTTAAATATTATGACCTATTTACGCAGAGTGTGGCTTTTTGAAAATGTCCTTCCATTCAGTGTGTAACAGAACTCTAAGTAAATGAAAACAGCCAGCTGAGGGTTAAATTCGAGTCGAGGGTTAGTATCATTTGCGTTTCGATTTCGATGACATCGCCAAATATGAACCCCTGGATCCGGTAAAACATGAACGCACCTTTCTCTTAGCCAAGTGTGGGGGATCATGGGATTGATCATGAAGCAAAGATTACTATCACTAAAAGATGGAGATTCGGCTGTAGGGTATAAAGGATTAAAGTTCACTTTCACAACAATACCATTGTAAAACCAACCGTGTGCTGTGTTTGATCCTGTAATTTTTCTAATGATTAATACAATAACCCACCCTACAAAGCAAGACTCACTGGCCGTTCGTTATTAAAGGATCAGCAAAGACTATTAATGTATGGGACTTTATCAGTAACTGTTACACAGTTTATATGAACCAGTTTCTTCTTCCAGTTTCTTCTTACATTGTTTCTCCTTCCTACACAACCTGTAAGTTTGATTAAAATGGTTGCCTCGTTTTCTGTAGTTTGGAAAATATGTATTCAATTCTGTGTTGTAACTTGTAATCGCTCCGCACTGCTTATAATCGCTTATCTAATATAGATCAGTGCTTGTAATGTATCCAATCACAGCAGACTGGGTCATCGGACCGATCACAGCAGATTAGCGTCACACAAAGGAGGGGTTTGGAACAAATGAATCGCTGAACAAATCATGTGGTAGTCATTGGGATAATTAGGTAAAAATTAATGAATATTATAAGACAATAAAAGTGTGTTTTTACCTTGCATGCATATCAGCCTGTTGTTAGAGAGCGCAATAACCAAAATATGACCTTTTATAATGCATAATAAGGGCTCTTTAATATTGGCTGTTTACAAATTGCAGGAATGCATAGATTGGACTTTTGTCCACATTGAGACCGGTCTTGCAAGCCAGGTCACCTAGGAAGAACAGTCTAGAACAGGGGTGGGCAAACTCGGTTCTGGAGGGCCGATGTCCTGCACAGTTTAGCTCCAACTCTAATTAAACACACCTGCTTATAGATTTCTAGTGATCTTGAAGACACTGATTAGCATGTTTAGGTGTGTTTGATTAGTGTTGGAGCTAAACTGTGCAGGACATCGGCCCTCCAGGACCGAGTTTGCCCACCCCTGGTCTAGAAAGATTGCTGTGATTAATATAATATGTGCAAAAAATTTACAAAGATACTTTGCACAATACAGATAAAACTCATTTGAAAGATTTACAGCCAAATAAAACTGAAGTTTAAGCCTTCATTCCAACTTTTATGTGGATGTTTACTTTCACCATCCTTATTTTCACATACTTGTGTTGGAAACACCTAAACGAGTTCAATCTCTGACCTGTAAATAATAGTGAATAGAAAAGTGCTGTGCTTCCCTCATCATTAATTTAGCCGTAGTGACTTCCGGGAGTTCAAACAAAAAATGCACTCAAGTCTGCATTCAGTGTATCTTTGATATCAACAATTTATCTTTCTGTTCTTTTACGCATTCTCTGTGCTTGTTGTCATAACACAAATCATGTCACCATGGGTACAGTTTCACTTTCCACTGTGGTGCTGACAAAGGAGCTCTTTAGAATGTTGTTTTTTTTTAACACTCATTTAATGTGAACAGCCATATGGATCACGACCAGATAGTTCTGTTATTAGGGACCCCTTATTTATCTGAAATTTACTTTTAATTACAGAAAAAAATAAATGGCCAGCTTTCGCTTAGCCTGCTGTTGTGAAACCTGTCTCACACACGCACTCTACAAGTGTGGCTCAGTGAACTCTGCCTAAAATTCTGACCCGGGGTTGGTTTGTTATTATGTTGTGCTGTACAATACTCCCATGCAAATACAGCTGCAACTCCCCCACTTAAGTTGAAACTATTGTCATTTGACAAGGCGTTTACTTTACTTTTATCTGTTAAAGGAGACCTACAGTATTATGTCCCTTTTTACAAGATGTAAAATAAGGGTGCTTTCACACCCAGACATTTGTTTTGGAACCCATCTCGTTTGCTCAGCGCGGTTTATTTGGCACATTTGAATTCAGCAATAGCGCTCGGATATGCACCAAATCAATCGGGCTGAGATCACCTGAATGAGGTGGTCTCAACTCGATTGAAACAGACTCTGGAGCAGATCGATTGTAGTAAGAAAACAAAACGATCCAACGAACTAACGAACCAGGCTACATTACAGTGTATTATGGCTATGTATTGGCTATATGAAGAAAGAATTATGAGTAGGGCGGGATGTTATCATTCAACCCGGGTAAATGTGTGTTTCATGTCGAATACGAAAGTGAAAGCATGCTGAAATATTACAGAGTGCTGTTTATCCGTTGGGAAAATTGACTGAAATCACCATCTGATAACTTTTCCATATTTAATCTTGTATTAGGCCTATTGTTTGGTCCATTTCTGCACTGACACCTTGAAAGAAAAATCAACGTTGATCTGCTTCGTGCATCTGTTCTCTCTATAATTTAAGCCTAATGCATAATTCTAGCCAAAGTTTTTATAGATCGATTCAATAGACCGATTTTTACAAAACTTGACAACTGAAATGAGGCTGTATAAGAAAGTCTTACCTCTCTGATTTATGTCTGGTGACAATATCTGTGGGTGTCAAAATTAAAGTGCACGTTTTCGCTTATAACGTCTTATCATAATTTAAAATAATGACGTCACAGCTGAGCAGAATCCATGGGACTCTAAAAAATAAACCCTGGAACTCTGACCAATGTGAGGAAAGTTTACTTGCATGTGACTTGTTTGAACTGTTTTGGTCCATTTAGAAACTTTGCCGTGTAAAAGCGAAACCTCACCAAGAAAAAAAATTACATTGTAACATTGGTAATCCCTGTTTTGGAACAAAACAATCGATCTACAGGTGTGAAAGCACATTAAGGGCATTTTTACACCTGCCTTATTAAGTTAGATTAAATAGAGTTCATTTTCCCTCTTGGTGCAGTTCGTTTGAGCAGGTGTGAATGTAGCAATCGCTATCGAGTGTGCACCAAAAGTGGACAAAAAACCGTACCAAGACCTTCTTGAAGAGGTGGTCTGATTACACTTTCAAATGAACACTGGAGCAGCGGTTCTTTTGTGGTGAGAACATGATCTGAACTAGAACAGACCCAACCGCAAAAAGTACTGTGCCTTTTTGGACTAATCCAGCTGCCGTAGTCCGATGTGCTGTGCATTATGTGGAGGAAAAATATTTGTTGACAGCGCTTTACCAACAATTTTAAACCGAGAGAGAGGGAAAAACATTACCTTATGGATCATTGGTAATATTTCCAGAAGATGACCATGTCGCAGTTTGGCAAAATTAATTCACACCTCTTCCAGAAGTGACTTGCGATGCGCCTTCGCCACTTGCAATGCATTAAAACATTGTTTTCTAGCCGCAGCCGTGCTTCATTCTTGAAATATAAAGTAGTAGTGTGTATATAAACAGTAGAAATATATAGTAGTATAGTTTGTCTAAAGTGATGTATACAAACTAGTATACTATACCAGAGCAGTCGTCCCTCCATAGTTTGTTTACTTCCCGCACGTTAATTCCTACCAATTGAAAAGCAGTTTAGGAAATACGTTCAATAACATCTGGCCAATGAGTGATGTGCATTTTGGTTTTTTTCAAGATTCAAAAACAAGACTAATGTCCTATGCTAATTAGGGAGAGATTGTCACTAATGGGTGGGGGTTTCCCCCTCTGATGACATGTACAAATGGAGTGTTTCCGCAGAATGTTTTTATCAAGTGGTATTTAAAAAAATTAAATGAATACATTTTTACCTTTAGAAGCTGGTTATATTTACAGACTGTTGCCAGATAACTGTTTAAACCCCTTATAAAAGTGATTTTTGCATAATAGGTCCCCTTTCAAATATTTTTTGAAGTACTTCAGAGTACATCACAGCTCCTGCATTCACACCTGACAGTAGATATCTGTTTGCGGTATGAACCGCTGTGAAACAGACAATCAGAGCAGAGCTCATCGAAAAACAGATCATTTAATTTTAGTCACAATAGGGTTTTAAATGGACACATAAATGAATTTCTACACTTACCAAAGCCACATACCTTCTATTTAGATATTAGTGATTTTATCAATGCAATCTATGACACCTTTAAGCAATAGAACTAAAACACAGCTTAAGGCACCCTCTCAGTCACACTTCCTCTTTTTACAGACACGCAGCCTCCTTCCTCCACACTCTGAAAAGAACTGAGAAACGAAACCATGCGGTCAAACCAAAGCCTTTGTTAAGCAAAGTGATACATGCTCTGGGTGCCATGTATTGTCTTTGCCTTTTGCTTTCTCAAAAATATTACAGTTACATGAGCACTTTATTCCATTTCCCTTTGCGTTTCACAGAATAAAGAAGTGCAGGAAGGGCAGAAAGAGAGACGGTTCACAGAAAGGGAAGGGGAGGTTGGAGTTCTGCTCTCAGAACCGGAAAAGATGCTCAAAAAACACCCAGCGCCCCTCCACGGCACCCAAGTCTTACCATTGAGGCTGAGACTATGCTGGATGGTGGCGTGGAGAGGGGGAGGAGGAGGAAGAGGCAGAGGGAGAGACTGCAGGGATGCCCCCATTACACTCACTAGGAAAGGCCCAGGCTGCGGCCCACCTATATCGTCTGGAAGAGAGCAGGAGGGAGGGTTCAGAGCCAGGATGAGGAGGAGGAGATGGTACAAAAAAAAGTAATGGAAGTGTAGACAAAAGAGAAGGTTAAAGTCAGGTGCCACGAATGATGAGTAGGAATCTGAATATGACCGAATGCAACTCTAATATGACAACAAATAGGACGACAACAGCATTCATAACTGAATATGAGCAATTCCATGCAAATATCAACAGTTTTCACCAAAATAACGAATGTTGTCAGTGTTTTCAACAAGTGATGCTTGCTGTTTGTTCAAACTACTTATTTAAAATGAGCCAAAACAACACTATTCTTGAGTTTTTTTGGTTGGGACAACTTAATTGTTTTATGCTCAATCCACCTACATTTAAAAATCTATTAAGCTAACTTAATTTATGTTTCCCCAACATAAATCACCTGTGTGGAACCCAGCAGTTTTTACAGTGTATTAGGGCTGCATGATATTGGAAAAAATGGACATTTTGTTTTTCAGCGATATACATTGCGATATGAAATATATTTCACCAGATGAATTGAATAACCCTTTTTGAGAAGAATTCCCTATTTCAGAATGTTTTGAGTGATTTGTATAGGGGTTTGCATCTGCATAAATGATTAAAATGAACTTTAAACTAGATTTTTAGGGAGGGGGGGGGGGGGGGGGGGGGGGGGGGGGGGGCTTTATATTTGTCGGGCAAGTCTTAATGGCAACACAAATATTTAAAAATCTAATGTAAAACAACACTTGGCAGTCTTCACTATAAAAATGTAATTTTTTTTGTCTTTCGTATGACAATGCAAATTAAACATTGAGAGATAAACAGTAATGTATTGTTCATTGTTAATCCCATCCCCTACCCTCTCATTCATTAACTCAATTAACAAAACAACAATAAATAAATACCAAATTAAGTAAATTAAATATACATAAGAACATGACATCAGAGAATAACTGGATACAGATGGGAAAAAATAATAATAATATTAATAATAATTAATAAAAATAAATAAATAAAATCTTCTAATAAAATGGTAAATGTTACAGGTTGCCTGCACCAGGTGTAATAGGCTGGCCTTTGATGTAGTCAAGAAAGGAATCTCAAGTCTTATAGACTATTTCAATGTGGTCATGTCATTCGCCCCTGATCATTTCCTGCTTGTTATCAAACTATTTCATAACTGTAACAATAGGCAATTCAAATCATAACTTAATGATAAAAGCTATCATAACAATATCAATATGTGGCTCTTTTTGGATTCTCGGAAGCTCTAGAAATTAAAAATGTAAAACAGGAAATAGGTTGGCACCATTGTTTTGGTTTACATCCCTCAAAATGGTATATAAAAGGAATCTAGTGAGCCAGAGGGTGAACATCTCAGCTTTTCACGTCTGATACAGTAAAAAATGTCCAGTATCCACTTGTCATGTGTAGGGGGAAGTGTGTTTTCTCTTTAGAAATATGGCACGCCTGGCTAAAATTGTTGTAAAGGCAACAACCTTGCTGTCACAGGTCCAAGGGATACTCCAAAGAGGGCTAGCAAAGGATCAAGTTCTATATTGATTTTGAGGAACTTTATTGAATGTATTGTAAAAATATAATTTAACTAGTCTTTGTTAAAGCTACAAGCGCTTTGGTTTCTTGTGCCTGTATGCTTTAAACTCACTTGATATGTTTTAACAGAAAAAAAACAAAACAAAAAACAAATGCAATTAATAAACTTTGCTAATATCTCCAAGCTCCTGGTCAACAATAAGCCATGCTTGACATTGCAGATCCAGTGATGTGACTATGGCCAGACAGAATCTGTGGACATTTTTTTTTGCTATTTCTGCAGAGAATTTTAAAAGTATCATAACAAAAACTTAACAAATGAAATAAAAAACAATACCTTTTTAACTCTTATTTGATGTTTACAATGCAAATCCAACGAGATCCACTTAATTGGTAAACAAAGCAAGTTTCTCATATAATATATCTACTAAACGACAGAACATATTACTTTACAAACTATATTGTACATAAATCATATGAACATTTAAATATTAGTAAAATGAATTTAAAAACTGGATGAATATAAATTTACACAAGTAAATACATAGACTCAATGATGGGCTAAAAATCGGAGGAAATCTGCGGATTTCTGTGCGCGCAGATTCCGTGTAGGCCTAGATGTGACTACTGTGGATGCACACATTGCGATATTGTAGCATGATGTAGCATGCACTGCACTTTAACAAATCCATACTTAAAACAATACTGCCTACGTATCGCTGTCAACATTGCCAATTTTACATTGTCTTGTTTTATTGTGAGTATGTTGTTGTATCCTGCACTGTCTGTATTTTGCACTGTCTGTATTTTGCACTGTCTGTATCCTGCACTGTCTGTATTTTGCACTGTCTGTATCCTGCACTGTCTGTATTTTTGCACTGTCTGTATTTTGCACTGTCTGGAGCCAGCACCTAAGCTTTTTACTCATCATAGCACACGTGCTGCTGCTGATGTGACAATAAAAGTGATTTGATTTGATTTGATTTGATACTGAAATTATATATTGTGCAGCCCTACAGTGTATATACAAAAAAGTAAATGTCAAATTTAATAAAAAGTTAATAAAATAAAATATTATTCTTCTCTAGAGAGCTAACTCTGATCCTTTTGATTCGTATTATTTTCTTCGAATTGTACAAATAAATTCACAGAATTTCTACATTTTTTATTCACATCTGTTTTTATTTCCCTCATTTAAAATATAAAACATGTTTGCAGATCATATTTTTACATAATCATATTATTCTTATCTCATAACTCTGTGGTTAGTTTTTTTGGGGAATTATAAATGGACGTTTCAATATACTGTAACTTATACATTATCTGTGATTTTTCAAGTTTTTCACTGCAGATGTCACAATGCTGGGATTGCAGCTATATTAGCAAAATAGAGACTTTTGGCAGATTTTCAATATAATAAGTAAACTGGAATACTGGAACTAACATGAGTATATTTGAATAACATGCTATTTTGCATGTCTGAGCCATTAAGCAGCAGGACAAATCCTCCAATTATGTGACAATATCTGATCCTCTTACAGCACTTGAAGACTAAGACAGTGTGACAGGAAGACTAAGACAGTGTGACACGAGGAACTGAACATGGAGAAACAACACCGACATCGGTAAGAGTAAACGCATCACATTCACATCACTGAAAAGTTAATTTCTTCCCAGCTGAGAAAAAATAAATGTTGAGTCATTTTTACTGTAAATCAATATTCCAGGTTCAGTAAAATGCAATCATTCAGTTTCATTTATAAACTGTTGATTTTCAGCCAAAAATGAAAATGACCTCATCTGTCACGCATGTGGTTTTAAACCTTTAAGTTTCTTTCTTCAGTTGAACAAAAAAGAAGATATTATGAAGAATGCTGGCACTCATTGACTTTCATAGCAGGAAAGAAATTACTATGGAAGTCAATGAGTGCTACAGTAATATAAAATAAATAATAAAATATTATTTGTTGGATTTACTAAATTATTTTTTAAAAATGCAAACTATTTATATGAGCTGATTTAAAAAAAAAAATAATTTAGTGAAGTTTAAGTTTAAATTCAGCCCATATAAATTGTTGCAACCACTTAACATAAAACATTTTGGGAAAAACCAATTAACCATTTTTTTCAACACAAAAAAATGCCGAGTTGCACACAATTCCTTCATGTTGTCCCAACACAAATCAATTAAGTAAACCTAATTGTTTTTAAAAATTTAAGTTTGTTGAACATAAGTCAATTAAGATGTCCCAAAAAAAACCTTAAGAATTGTGTCGATTCAGCTCATTGTAAATAAGTAGTTTGAAGAAGCAGCAAAAATCTTTTTTTTCAGTGTATCAGCATTTTTCAAAATGTCGTCATTCAAGAGTTCACACTTAGCTGATGATTGATAATAAAGCATATTTGGCATGCTGTCCCGGGAGAGAGCCATGAGCTCAGAATATCCGTGAGCCCGGGGCTCCCTCCCGTTTGAAGGGCGAGAGGAGAGTTTGAGCTCAGGTAGGTCTCGAGAACTCCCCCACTTGTAAACTGCTGAGATATATCTGACTAAGAGTTGCCTTAGGATGCTATTTTGAAGTAGTCAATTTATTTATGGTGTATGTCTTTGGATGGCGGGAGGAAACTGGAGAACCTGGGGAAACCCACGCGAACATGGGGAGAAGATGCAAACTGCACAGAAACGCCGACCGGCTCGGAGAGGGCCGAACCAGGGGTGTTCTTGCTGTGAGGCAACAGTGCTACCCACTGGGCCACCATGCCACCCTATCAGAGAAGGGGAGGAGTAGGGGTGTAAGGGGGGATTCTTTAAGACGAAGATGACTGGAGTAGAAAGCTTTGGTTATATATAGTGTCAGTATTCATCTGATTAATGCGAATGAACGGAGCTAATGCAGTACCAGCTGTGTTCAATCATAACGTGATCCTCCCGAAATTAGTTTATAAATAAACCACACTTTGTGTTTTGTACATAAAAAAGAAACTCAAATATGTATTGAACACGTGAAGGACGATGACAGAAATAATTTTTAATTTTTGGTTGAACCATGCCTTCAAGCTAATATGAAACTTTTAGTTGGGAAAAAACACTTACTGATCTTTTCAGTTTAAAGTTGTGTCCCATTTTAGTTTCAACACAACAGTGTAAACTCTAAATATCTGTGGAAAATTATCACTGTAATATTATAACAGAGATGCTTCTTGGTGACGTGGAGCTGATCTGCGAATCACAGAACATTATGTTAGCTGACCAATCAGAGCCTCTCGAAGGCGGGTCTTCAGAGGAACTAGGAAAGATGACAGTCCTTTTCGTGTTAGCTGAGTAGCTGTATATAATTAAAGTGGGATATATGGAAAAACTAACATGATTTTTTTTACAAATAGAGCATGAGCACACATTGCTTTGCATCTTATAAACACAACCAAGCCTGAAGAATACACTCTGGATCACCCCTTTTAAAAAAAAACTCCAGCCCCAATCAACAATCAGCCCCATTTACTTCCATTTCAAGAAAAAAAAACAGTTAATCGCAACAAACATGACACAAACTGTCAACTAAGTTTAACTTGTACTTAAACCTAGAATTATCCTTAAATATACGAGAACTGGAAGACTTTTATTACAGTATGTCGATGTACTTCCAATGGGCTATATGCACACAGACTTTTAATTTTCAGCCAGGCAGAAAACGGCTTCCGGTGAACTGCCTTTACATTTCAAAATTGTCACGTTTAAGATCTGATTTCTTTAAAAATCAGCGATCTTCACTGCCTGTTAGATATACGATATGAAGTGGCAGTCTTCCAGCACTGCATTAAATTTCCAGTCTTCCAGCACTGCATTAAATTTCATTTCCCCCTACCATGTCTTTAAAATATGACCCCATTTTTAATTTTTTCAATGGAATTTCTGCCCTAGCCTATTGCTACTGACGGCACTAGTGGTTACAATGGTCCTTCATCTTGTTTTACGCTTGAACAAATAAATGAATGCTTAAGTCTATTTAACTGAATGTATTGTAATTACATTACAACATCAGTGCTGTAAAAAAACCTTGTGAAATTGTAAATAGTCACATTAAGCTTTGACCGGAATTTTATCGTTGGCTTTAAAACTCTAGCTGTGCATAGAGCCCGTTGAAACATAATATTGAGTAGGAGGCAGAGCATTCTTTTTGCGAATCATTCCCTCAGAGCCAACTAACATGGATATTTACATTTCCTATTGGAAGGAAATGCGTCAATAGAGCCATCATTTTAGTACAGGGTAGCGCTCCTTTAAAATAAATGTGGAACCAAGGTGCAGTGGAGGACTGTCCATCCAGAGCCCCACATATATACACATATATACATATATCTCGAGAGTTTTCCCGGTGGTCAGTATGCAAATATTTTTTTAAATTATGAAAATTAGAATTTTACATCACTTTTCTACATCGATGGATAAGTGACCGCACAGGCATTGCTGACGAAAAGTGTGTGTTTGTGTGCATAGAAATGTATTATCCTCCCTGCCTGTTAAATTTGATCTAATCTGTGTACTGAAACACACCCTCTCTCCTGCTTTAACTTCTCATTCTAACAGAGGGAGCGAGTCGTTAGTGAATGAATCCTCATTATAAACGACTTGTTCACTTAGCCGACAATAATACAAGTTTCTGGCACCGCAGTGTCTTGTTGTGCGATTTGGTGCTATTTTGCCTTATGGTGAATGCAGTATGTGACGTATTATCATCAATAACGTTACTTGTTGAGCACAAAAGTTCGTAACATACAAAAACGTAAAAAACTAAATCTTACCTATGAAATGTGATGCCTTTATGCTTTGTTGTCTTTGTTTGCTCATTACTAAACCCGTACGCAGCGCCAAAGTCCAGCATTTTCAAATTGGCTTTGCGGTTGACTTGTTCGGTTGAATGACATTTGTGCTGGGAGCACTGTACAAATGTGGTAGCGCTATTGATGCATGCTCAGGGTCCGTATGCGATATCTAGTGTATATATCTATGGCAAACTAACAGTAAAAGGGGCGTGGCTAATAATATTGTACCGTCAAACTGACGTCAACAGAGAAGGACCGCCACTCCAAACGAGGAAGCAAATGGTCAGACGTTGATTGAAGATTACCAAAACAAACATTTTCTTTCTGGCAATGCTTTAATTTGGGGCTGTACAATATATCGTTTCAACATCGATATCACAATGTGATCATTCGCAATAGTCACATCGCGAGTATAGGCAATGTTGAGTCTGGATTATAATTGATCATTTTGCAAGTGTTTTTTGAGGCCTGTGAATGTGTGAGGGTTTTAAAAGCATTCAAGCATAAGAAACTGTACCGTTTGACGAATAACGATTGATTTTATTGAATTGTTTTATAAAATGAAGACTATGCAGTATTATTTTCACATTTGATTATTCACTTATTGTATACCTGAATACAGTTTGACTCTGAAAACAATAAAATGCTGTTTATTTCATTTTTATCTTTTACTTTTATTGAATTTATCCATGCTTGTAGTTTTTCTTATACTTTATGTAAATACATTCCCCTACAGAATCATCCCAATCAATCTAAAATTATAATTTTTTTTCCAAATAGTTATTCAACAAATCTAGTGAATTTGCATTCCTATCGCAATATACAGTTGAAGTCAGAATAATTAGCCCCCCTGAATTATTAGCCCCACTGTTTATTTTTTTCCCAATTTGTTTAACGGAGAGAAGATTTTTTCAACACATTTCTAATCATAATAGTTTTAAAAACTCATTTCTAATAACTGATTCATCTTTGCCATGATGACAGTAAATAATATTTGACTAGATATTTTTCAAGACACTTCTATACAGCTTAAAGTGACATTTAAAGGCTTAACTGGGTTAATTAGGTTATAGGCAGGTTCGGGTAATTAGTCAAGTTATTGAATAATGATGGTTTGTTCTTTAGACTATCGAAAAAAAAAGTTAGCTTAAAGGGGCTAATAATTTTGACCTTAAAATAGTTCTTAAAAAATTTAAAACTGCTTTTATTCTAGCCAAAATAAAACAAATAAGACTTTCTGCAGAAGAAAAAATATTATCAGACATACTGTGAAAATTTCCTTGCTCTGTTAAACATCATTTGGGAAATATTTAAAAAAAAATAATAATAATTTTGACTTCAACTGTAAATCACCAGGTGAAAAAATATCTCAGTGTTAGATTTTTCCAATATCATGCAGCCTTGGCTTAATTGTTCACCTTAATAATAACAACGGGCACCAGCAACACAAACATTGTAAATTTTGATTTCACAAGGACTTTAAAACCTCTTGCCTGGATTGGAAATGTGCATCGCATACTATTTTCCTAAACATGATCAAATAATCATAATCATCAAAACAAAATCAGCTTCAAACGCACAACAATAATAATCCCACATACCTAATTCTCTTTATTCACTCACGGGCGCTTCGTCATATATAAAAACACAAAGCTAACACCTATAATCTCCAATATTGAGATTATTTCAGTCTTCACTCTGTTCGACCTCACTACAACACAGAGCTGATGACCTGGAAAACCACTGCGAAGAGGCTTTTCTTTATTGCAAACGGAACTGTGTGCCTAAAACTGGTGAAGTCTAACCACAGCTAAACTAACACAATAACTCACGTTAAGTGGCGCTTCTGCGAATTTTATGCTTGCAGGATACAATCAGAGACTTCAGTAACCATGAAATGAAAAGAATGAAGTCCAAACATAAAAAAGGGGAAGTGAAAGAAGAAGGTGAAAGAAAATGTCTTTCAGTTGAAGTCCTACATCATCGGCCTGTGGTTTGATTCCAAACTTTTTTTGAATACTTTTGAACAGGACTAAATATCACATGAAGATGCATGTCAATATCAAATCAAGATTCTATATTTGAGATGAGTTTTCTATTATCATTATTAATGTTCAGAGTTCAGAAAGGATCATTTTAGTGAATTATTTGGTTGACAGATGATAAGGTCCTTTGATTAAGTCTGGGAAAGATTTGCATTTACTCTACAAATGATTGTGGATTATATTTTCTCAATTACATATTATGCTGACCAGATTCTTATGTATTTAATGTTAAATGGAGAAATGATGGACACTACTGTTCAAAAGTTTTAGATTTAAAAAAGAAGAAATGAATAATGAATTTAAGGAAAACATAAAGGATGCATTAGATTGCTAAATAAAATGTATTTATAATTTCTATTTATCAAATAACTTTCTATTCATCAAGGAATTCTGCACAGATGGATCGTTTTTTACAAAAATATTAAGCAGCATAGCTGGAGATATATTAAAATATATTTATAATTATAATAAATAAATATATTTATACCTTTATAAATATATCAAAAAGGTTATTTTTAAATATAATAATATTTAATAATGTATAATAATAACTATCACAGTTTAAAAATAGCAACAAATATAGAACTTTAATCCGTCAAAGTTGAAACAATTTGTTGTATTTTTGTCTTTTATTCCTTTTTTTAAATGTCTATTTAGTTTTTTTCCCTAAGTTAAAGTAAATGACTGTTTTAATAAACATTTTTATAGTTTTATTAAATACTATAAACCTGGTCCATCCTGCTTTAAAGAGCATTTCAAGAGTTCAGACTTGGATATTGCTTGATGCTATTAACAGGTTTAGCATGCTGTGCTGGGAAAGAACCGTGAGCTCTGAGATAATTGAGCCCAGGGTTCTCGCCTGGTCAATAATGGCCGTTTCCACTGAGTGGTACGGTATGGTTCGGATCAGTACGCTTTTATGGCCGTTTCCACTGTCAAAATGTACCTAAAAGCGAACCGTACCGTATCACTTTTTTTAGCACAACAAAAGGGTACGACAACGCGGAGCATGACGCACAGCTGACTGCTATTGGTTTACAGAGAAACGTCACTAGCGTACACAAGCAGAAGAAAAAAACAAAGAAACCACCATTTTTAAATACACGGCCGAGACATTACATCGTAATACAATATGCATATAATAACGAGCCATGGTGGACCCGAGCTCAAACAAACTTTGTTGTGTCTTGATGGACAGCCACAAAGCCAAGAAGAAAAACATGTGCCGTGGCCTGTTTTTGTTTTACAAGGCCGTCTAAAAGTGCAAGCGGTTTCACGTTTTCCAGAGAGCTTGTGTGCACGTCTATATTTGAAATAACGAACTTGAGCTGATGATAATAACGTGTGCATGGTTATTGAAGTGCTTCTGACATTCGATTCTTTCAGAAACAAACAAAGGTGAAAGTGAAGTGCAAAAAAAAACAAAGGAGAAGCCAGAAAAAACAAAGGAGCAAATGATTCTTTCAGCAACCTGTATGTGTTCATATATGTTGCATTTATTTATTTATTTTTATTTATTTTATATAATTGCAGATGTTACAGTAGGCTATTTCACACTGTCCTTGATTTGCAGTTATTATCTAATTATGTTAATAGAAAAGTTAGTAAAGAACATTTATACACAAGTATTTATGTGTATAAAGCATCTGTTTTGTGAGAAGTACGTCTCGTATGATATGTGAATGACCCATACAGCTTTACTTGAATAACGTCGACTGAAACTGAAACTGATCTGTCGTACAGCACCATTGGTACCCTTTTGGCAGTGGAAACAAAAGCCTGATAAAGGTGACCCGCACCGACCCATACTGTACAACTCAGTGGAAACGGGCCATAAGCCTATAAGGGGATCCGAGATCAGGTAGGTCTCGAGAGCTCCCCCTGGTAAAGGGAGGTAAAGGAGGAGATGGGGTGGAAGGGGGGATTATTCCAAAACTAATATAAGGTAGTAGGGTGCAGTAGGTCTATTTATTTAATTTAAATTTAAATCGATCTGATTGGATTATTGCTGATTACGGATGAGAGGTCAGCCGCAATCAATCATATCACATACTCCTCTCGAAATTAGTTTGTAAAACTTCACTGAAAATCGTTTTTAAAAAATGGACAACAAAACTGCAGCACATGCTGAATATAAACAATGTTATTATACATTTTCATAGTGATTAAATTATAGCTGTTGTTTTTGGTGTGAATGGGCATGAACTTTTAATGGTGTTCGATAAAGCAGTGTTTCTCAACTATGTTCCTGGAGGACCACCTACACTGCATGTTTAGGATGCCTCCTTTGACTGTTACACTCATTACACGTCTTTCAGTCTCTGCTAATGAGCTGATGATCTGAATCGTGTATTTTGTTAAGGAAACATGTCCATGTGCAGAGCTAGTGGTCCTCCAGGAACGTGGTTGAGAAACACTGTTTTAACTAACACCATTAAAAAAAATCTTATCCATGCCAAACTTGAAACACTAATGTATAAAATCATACTCATAGAAAGACTGGCATACAGCAGGTAGAAGTGACAGCACAATACATAAAGGCAATATACAAGGGACGGGTTACTGGAGACGTATTTTAAAAAGAGTGAAACGGATGGAGACGTTAAAAAGAGAAGAAATGGAGGCGATGAAGAGGTGTATAAACATTAGTAGAGAAGCTCACCCAGCAGACTGAGACTTCGTCGAGGGGGAGGTGGAGGAGTGGGAGGATGAGGAGAGTTTCTTCCTCTCTGTGAGATGTCCACATCAACCAACGACACCGTCTCTCCTGCAACCAAAACCAAAGAATAACTTTAGGACAAGAGCTGTATCAATGACATCAGCAAACATTTGTTGCAATAATACCTAAAATGAGCCTAATTCTACTAACATTTGCCATCCACTAATATTAGCACTCTTGGTATATATGAACCAAAAGAAAAATGCATCATTTACTCAAAAGTTTAACAAAAAAAATGATGCTCTCTCTGGCTATGTTTACATGCACCCATATAATTCATTAATCAGATTAATTCCATTCAATTTGATTGGAAAGGGTGGTTTATTTCTTTTCTAATCTGATCCAACAGCAAAAAATGACCATTTAATTGATCGAATCCAACTATTTTCTCAATTGTATTCAGAAGTCTCTGGAGCACATGTGCAGTGCAATTGGCCAGTGCATATTTTAATAAATGCATAATAAAGGATGTAAAACCACTTGCTGTTTATTTTCATTAGGTTGCTTAATAAAGCACTTTGTTTTAGAAATGTACTGTAACTTAAATATATTGTTAGTCCTATAAATAATGTAATTAAATAAAATATAGTAGAAGAGAAATATTAGAAATAAGACCTGAAAGTATGAAAATATATAAAGAAATAATAAAATATCTAATAATAACTCATAAAAGAGACAATGGAGATTATGAAAAAAAGTACAGGTATGCATGTATGTTTGTACAGTTGAAGTCAGAATTATTAGCCCCCCCTGTTTATTTTTTTCCCCGTTTTCTGTTTAATGGAGAGAAGATTTTTTCAACACATTTCTAAACATAATAGTTTTGATAACTCATCTCTGATAACTGTTTTATTTTATCTTTGCCATGATGACAGTAAATAATATTTTACTAGATATTTTTCAAGACACTTCTATACAGCTTAAAGTAACATTTAGAGGCTTAACTAGGTTAATTAGGTTAACTAGGCAGGTTAGGGTAATTAGGTAAGTTATTGTATAATGATGGTTTGTTCTGTAGACTATCGAAAAATAAAAATTAGCCTAAAGGGGCTAATAATTTTGACCTTAAAATGGGGTTTAAAAAATTAAAAACTGCTTCAGTCGAAATAAAACAAATAAGACTTTCTCCAGAAGAAAAAATATTATCAGACATACCATGAAAATTTCTTTGCTCTGTTAAACATCATTTGGGAAATATTTAAAAAAGAGAAAAAAATTTAAAGGGGGGCTAATAATTCTGACTTCAACTGTATGTACTAGGCATGGGACAATGACTGGTTTCAAGGTTTACTGCGGTTTGGAAAAGTCAAGGTTTTAAAATCGCTAAAATTTTCTGTTGTACCATTCCTAAGGTATTTGTAAGGGTTTTTAATGTGTTATTTTAAACGTGTTCAAAAGAAATCATTGTTTTTGAAACTAATGAAGATAGCAGAAATCATTGATTTATTTAAATTATTTAGCCTGACATGTTTACTGCTCCAAAATATTATAAATGTTTCCTAAAATAAAATGTATGTTGTTCACCAGGGAAAAAAGTTTATTTTATTTTATTTTTACCCAGACATTTAAAAAGAACATATTTTAGAGCATATTTTTATGCAAGGTTATCATACCGTCAGAAACTTTTACCGGCCCATGCCTAGTATGTACAGTAGTCAACATTTAAATCGGATCATAAGTATTTTAAAACTGTCCTAAAACAAGAATGGTTGTTGTTGGTGTTGTTCAATAGATTTAGGACAACTTTGATGAAAGGTTTTGATCCACTTCAAATGTTGACTACTGTAAATTGCAAATATTAATACAGTGCTCAGCAAATATAAGTACAACCCCCACAAATCTCTTATTTAAATTAATATTTTCTATAGGATGCTTTATAATATTATATTTGTGCATATATATTAGATTAGTCAGTACTGAAGCCAAATCTAGAGCTCAAATGTATATGTTAGGAAAAAAATCTTAAATAAAATTTTCAAAAATAGCAAAAATCAATAGAAACAAAAAAATATACAATTTTGTTGCAATGTTGTAGTTTTTTTTTTTTTTTTGCAATATTTTGCATGAATTTAAATGTAATATATTTCCATTTCTAAAGATGTTTTGTGACTAAAATATAATTTTAATAAATATATCTGTTTAATAAATCTGTTTTGTTCAAATGCACCAATATATATAACCTATATTCACTGAGAAATTGATAAAAATATTCATTTTCAAAATGGGGTGGGCTCAATTATGCTGAGCACTGTGTGTACGTATTTATGTATGTATTTTATGAATTATAAAGTAAGAGTTGCATGTATCAGTCTTGCATTCACTTAACTAAATTTAAGAAAAGGCCATTCATGACTATTAAATTGTTTTATTATTAATGCGCATAATGAACACACACATGCGGAATGGACTTTTGGAATTAATTTTTTTTTAAAAAAGATTAACTTTTTGTCTACATTGAAACAAATCTTTCTTAAACACAAATGTTTTCGGTATCGAATGTAAATATTTGTATCAGAATATATATAAAACACATTTAGGCAGATATTTGAATCAGATTACAATATTTAGAATACATGTAAACAGATCAACAGATGAAAATTGGTGCGTGTAAACAGCCACACAGAGAACAAACAACTGCAAACACAGCTAAATTAAAAAAAGAACTACTCTATGAACTCATGAGCAGAGTATATTATCTATAGTATAAGTGTATTATTATCTTATTGATATTTTACTTATTTTAGTAAACCTGAATGATAAGCAACAGGAAATTGTTCAACCATGACCTCCTTTTTCACTGGAGATTCATATGAGGAAACAAACTGGTCAAACTCTCTCAGCCATTCACCATAATGGGGAAATCCAAAGAATAGGGCAGTGAATTTGAGGCAAAAGGTTGTTGAGCATCACATAATTAGAAGCAGCTTTAAGAAAATGGCAAAAACCCTGAAAATGCCCACTTCCACCATCAGGTTTTAAAAATGAAGACATTTCAGCCAACTGGAGGTGTTATGAATTGGCCTGGAAGAGGGTGAGTGTCTATTAGGGCTCTGCAATTTAAAAATATATATCGTATGAACAAAATAAAAAGTCTATCATTTCATATTATACTCTATTTTTTATATTGTGCTGTCACAAAATACATTGTTTACAATAATACTTTTTCATAATTTACATGAGCGCAAGATTTACAGAATTTAGACAAACAGAAATATCAGCATCATGAGAAAGCTGCAAACTTGAAAGTACGATGTTTACATTTCCATTTTATTCAGCAATATTTTATGTTGGACCTGCAGTCTTTAGTTTTTAAAAAGTGATTTATATTTCATTCACATTTATTTTACATTTTTTATTCTTAATCAAACAATTGCCCTGAAGTTCTTAATGAAGTGAGAAATATGATCATATGAATGAGTGTATACTTTTTTTTTTGAGTATACTTTAAAATGTAAAAAAAAGAACGATTTACATGGTCAATGTATATAAACTATTAATTGATTGAATTTACAGAAACATTACTATATTGTGATTTATATTGTTATCAGGAGATTACTTTTGTTGTGATATGAGATTTTTGTCATATTGCCCAGCCCTAATATCTGTCTTTACCAAACCATTAGTAGGATGGTTCAAGTGACCAAAAAAATCTCTAAGAGTCAAAGCTGTGTCTTGGGGTCAGAAAGTTACCTAAACTACAATCCAATGTCACCTACATCACCGCTAATAGTTTAAAAAGGTCTCATTACAAAAGCCTAGACTCTCATACAAAAACAAGTATCTTCAGTTTATATATACACAGTGCCTATAGAAAATCATCATACCCCTTTGAAATACTTTATTTACAGCCTGAAATCAAATCGTATTCCAAATAACTTTTCAAGACTGACATTTTTGGTACCATTTTCCTGACCTGTGCCTTTCTGCAACTTTGTCCCGAAGGTATTTTGAAAGCAGAGTGTAATGTGAGTAATGGTATAGATTTTCACAGGGTGTGATGATTTTCTATAGCCCTTGTATATATTTTATGAGCAAAAACGTTATACAATTAAGACATCTTCCCCAGCCTTCTTGGCTCATATTTACCAAGGATGCCAATACTAGTGGAGGGCACTGTATTTCACTGTGTGAGCTCATAATGTTTCTGCATTTAATGTATTTCAAGGAATCCTTTAGCTTCCACCCCATTGTGTTTCCTTAAATTTATATTTACCTGTGAAAACGGGAGTAAAAGAGGCTGCAGAGAAAGCACTTTGTGCTCTTGTTAGTCCAGGTTGGCTGCAGAAAGAGAATCATCATTTAAATTATTATACTTGGAGAAAGACAACACACTCATTACATTAGTTCTGTATCATTAGTTTATCATACTATTAGTTTAATACATTCAAAGTACATACATGATCTTATTATAAATGTCTTATTGCTCATTCGTGTGCACTCACCTGTGATCCTTGGAACAAATTAAGAACTATTCCACAGCATTATTTTTTAAAGTATAAAGGGTTTAAGGCAGGGGTCTCAAAATCCAATTGGGGGGGGGGGCTATTTCAGTGACTGACAATTCATAGAAGGACTGTTTTAACATTTAATCACAAGAAAAATATGGAAACCTGATGTAAGTAATGCATCTTAGGACAACAGACATGACGTTTATATTTTAAGGATTACCTGTCAGCAGTGATGATGGAAATCAACAGGTTTATCCATCACACAGCTGCTGAAATATATCTGTGGCTGTTGTGTTTGTGTGGCCGAGCATTAGACGCACTCAGTTATTCTTCCACAGAGTATATGCAGTCAAAACTCCAGCTTTTTGTTTCTTGTTGTACATATTGAAGGGGTAGTTTAAATTGCTATGACAATACTACAAATAATAAGCATAATAATAATTATTATTATTTTGTTCCAACAAATTTTTGATTAACCAAAAGTGTAACAGATAGTGCACGAACAGCTGCACAGCAGCTTCATTAGCTTTCTTTTTTGTAAAACTACAAAAACTAGGGGGAAAGTAATAGGGTGTACATATTCATATTTACTAACATTTTCAATTCAACCAGCAGTACAATTTTACTAATGTACATAGTTTTTGTACAAATCTTAAGCATATGAAGAAAATCTATTAAATGATATCATGTGTAAGCCATGATGAGAATTACACCTGTATTGTGTTGTTCAAACACTTCTTCATGGCTTCTAAAACTAATAATTCAATGAAACTTGAATATTTCAAAAATGTATAGAACTTTAGTAAAAAATAGAGCACTAACTGACGTATATTTCAACGTCTAAATTAGCCCCAGAAATAATCTGCATGTACTCTTTACTGCACATTGAGGGAAACCGAAAGCAAAACTAATCCTAAAACTAAAAGTAAAATAAATGTCCTTTAGGTGGTGAGTCAAAACCACAAGTGGCTATATGTGACTGCACAACAATGATTGTGGTTCAAACATATGTTTTAGTGGGCTGAATCTCCTTTGTTTTTGACACCAGTTGAGGAGGAGGGGGCCATAAATGCCCCTGCAGGCCGGCAGTTTGAGATCCCTGGTTTGAGGACTGCCATGGCATGAATTGTGTTTTACACTATCAGAAATAAAGGTACACAAGCTGTCACTGGGGTGTTATCTTTTAAAAAGGTAGTTTTTAACTACTTTAGTAACTAAAACTTCAGTTACTTATATGCATCTTTAAAGGAGTAGTTCACCCAAAATGGTATTTGCTCAATATTTATTTACCCTTAAATGGTTCCGAACCTTTATGAGTTTCTTTATGCTGTTTTGCATAAAGTCATTGAAGTCAGTTATTTGAAATGTCTTCTTTTGTTTTCAGTTGAAGAAAGCAAGTCAAACATGTTTGAAACATGAGTAAACAATGACAGAACTTTCAGTTTTTGTTTGAACTATCTCTTTAAAGTACCACCATGAGGCCTTTAGGTACAAAAGTGTACCTTTTAAAAAGTTACAACCACAGTGACACAATCCATGTTGAAAAGAAAAAATTTATGGGAAATCTTAAATATTTGTCAAATTTAAAACTGCACACACACAGCGGTTAAAGGCCATAAAATGTTCTAGAATAACATCTATTTTTAGTATGCTAATAATATATATGCTAATAATATAAAATATGTCCCTAAGCAGTTTACGATGGATATTTAGAAAGTGGTAATTTTTTAATAGCAAATTAAGATGTTTTTTGTTTACTATGTGAAAAAAAGTACTTGGCCTTAAAGGGAAATATTTGTACTTTGTCCATATTAATATGCACCTTTTAGGGGTAGATTTGGTACACAGTTGTCTCTTTAAATGTACTGATCCAGTGGCAAGCTGTTCTAGACTGTAAAATGTGATTTTTCAAAGCTGTAAACAACACCAAAGTTCACAGTTTATTCCTCATATTTTTACTAAATGTACCCTTTAATACAATGCATTTCAAAAATTAAATCTTTGATACTATTTTGCAGTTTATATGACCGTGTATAAGACTTTGTAACAAATGACAGAAATTCAAAACAATTGGTGTTTTAGGTTACCATCCACAAAGTTTATCACGTTCAAGATTGAAAAAAGTAAAACTTTTTAAAAAACGTATTTAAATAATCACTTTGCTTTGAAATTCACATTTGAGGTGATTGTATGTGGTTTAATTTGGTATGAATGGAAACATATTCAAATTGTTACCCTTGGATATTTTAACTAAAATTATTTTAAGGTTCTCTTGTAAACACCCAAATGACAATCTCTAGTAAATGTTGTTCAAAAGATCATATCTATAAAGTTGCAAAAATTAAGAAATTGGATTTACTGGATTTATGTGTTTGATTTATGTGTTGATATTGGATTTATGTGTTTGTATTTGTTTTATTCTATAAAAGACTTAAAATAATTCTTATCATTTTAAAACTACTTTTGTAGGCAGAAAGTTTGTCAAAATGACCAATGTTTTCATTTGTGGTTATTTTAATATTGATTTCTTTACTCTTCTGAAGTAAAAACTTATTTTGTTGTCTATAAATCTATATAAACTAATTTTTACAAATGGCATCTTTTTGTTATTTTGATGGATTGTCATTTTATGCTCTAAATGACAACACTTTTATTATAAATTTAGAATAAATAAGTCATAAGTAGTTTGCAGCACAAAACCTGTTTTACTCAAACACATAACAATAAATCATTAGCTTTTCAAAAGTAATAAATGCTCTCTTAGATTATATTTCCCCTATAATCAGCTGTAGCCTATATTATTCTATTATTTATGGCTTATATGATCTATTTATGAGAAAAAGTACATTTAAAAATACAGTTTCAACCATGCTTGTTTTGGCAGAAGACTCACCTGCTCGTGTCTTGTTCTCCACCGATCGCTCCAGACATGTCAACTAAACTACCCGCAGAGGATATGGAGAACGTGACTGAAGGTCTCTTGTCCAAAAGGTTGTTAGAGCCACTACAGCTTTTAGTTCTGAAAAGTTTACTTAGTCGGATTTTAAGCGAGCCCTTCCTGGATTTCCCTGGTACTTTCAGAGTCTTCTCTCCCCCGCTCGCTGCGGAAAGATGCGCCCGGCTCGAACTCCGGGCCTTCGGCGTGGACGCCTGGCTGGAGCACGGCGTGTCCTGGCTGGGTTCGGCTTGGGAAATCACCTCGGGAGTCAGTTTGTCAGCGGTCGGAGCCTGGGGCCTGTTGTTTACTGAGTCTCGCAACAAGCAACACGCTGGCGAGCAAAGTCCCCCGGACACCCCCATAGCTTGCCCGGACAGAACTGAAGGGAAACACTTGAGCGCGAACGCGCCGGGCTCCGCGGTCTGGGACTCGGGCTTCTGACAGGCGTTGATGCCCAGGCCGTTCACCTCCTCTGACCCGAGGCCCTCCAGCACCAGCAGAGCATCGCTGGTCTCGGTCGGGTCCTCTCCCTGCCGCATCCCCGCCGAGCCTAGCACGCTTTGACAGGAGCAGTGCTGCAGCTCGCCATCCTTGAGGAGAAATTCAGGTACCGGAGCAACTCCCAGCTCGCCGAATTTCCTCGCGAGCTCCAGAACTGGACCTTCGGGGAGCTGAAGCTGCAGCTGCGCTGTCATCGAGCTCGTTTTGTGCTCCACAACCGGCGGCCAGTCCTGTTGGTCTGTGATCAAGCGATGCCGGTGGCAGAGCTCGCCTCCATCCGTATCCGTAGCAACCGCTGGCAGTTTGAGCTGTGGATGCAGCGTCCATGTAGGCGGATGCTGAGCGTCCACAGCGCCGGACTCGGAAGCGAGTACCGCTTGGTCCTCAAAAGCCCTGCGCTGATCCTCCGACTTGTTCTCGGCAAATCCTTCAGAGTCTCTCGATATGTTTCTGAATACCAACAGCTGAGGCCCCATTCCACCTCGGTGGGCGAGATCGTACCCGTGGGCCTCGGCTGAATGGAGAGGAGGCGGCGGCACAGACAGCGCAGGTCTGGTCGCCATCACTCCCGCGTCAGGTGCCTCCGTTCCGCTGGCCTGCGGAGCTTTGTTCACGGCCGAGATGTGGCCGTGATTCTGCGTGCATTCAAAGTTCCCCTTGATAGCCACTGTCAGTCCAGTGCCCGACGACAGATTCCCATTCTCCTCGTCCAAGCGGTCATCCTCGGCCGCGGAGACCAGGCGCATCAAGACAAAATCGGGAGACATATCTTGCGCGTTGTTCATTATTATTCCTCAATATACTGAAGGAATGAGCGATATCGGCGTTTCACATTGCTCCAGTCATGAGATCTCGGTTGTGTGATGATGATGATGGTAATCCTCTTGGTGTTAGTTAGCCCCCTCACACAGCGCCAGACAATTAGTGCATATAAACTCTATTTCAGTCGCTCCTTCAACATTGCGCACGTCCTCGTCTCATTTCGCGTCCGGCCTTAAAAATCTCCACGGGTCTTTGTAGGGTCATACATAACGCTTCGTTTCACGCAATCCTAACGGCGTCTGTGGTCACATTACTGTCGAGGCCCCACCCGCCCGCTCACTTCCGCAAATTCGATGCGTTTCGTGTTTGGTCTTATCGGTGCCATTGCTGTCCACTTGGCTGCAGGCTATGTGCTGTCCCCCTTAGTGACGTGCACCGTGCTGTAATGTTGCTTTCATGTCATTTAGCGCGCTGTTGTCTGGAAGATGGCCTGGCCAACTGATGTTTTATGATGCATCAATTGCAATTGCATCGCCTTTCAGACAAACGAAACTATTCTTGCATTACGAGTGAAAGACGATATCATTATTTTTCTGACGACTCTCATTTTGACATGCTAAAATTAAAGCATCATGCCAAACGCAATGTTTATAAATACACCCAAAATGTGCGTAATATATATATTTTATTATAGCCATGTAAACAGTGTAACTTAATGATTTATTATCATTAAACATTACACCGGCTGTTTTAGACAATATTGATATCAATGCAAGTAGAAAAGTTTTTAGCATTTAAACGAAAGATTAGTTTTAAAAAACATTTTAATTCATTTATATGTTAATCTGCAATAAATCAGCAGAAATAATTATTTTACCACTTTGCTAAAGCACGTTATATAATATGGAAATATGAATATTTTAAAATAACCGCACATGATGTAAATGCTCATAGATGCCTAAAGAGAGAGAATACAGTTATTGTTTACATTCACCCATTGTTTTGTGGTCAAGACTTTTCATTTGCTATGTATTTGTGAAATGCAATTTCATTGATGGACCGAACGGTGTCGCTATACACAAACATTTACACATGTTCACACAGCCCTTTAAAACCTGCCATCTCATAACACAAAGAGTTTATGAATTTTATTACAGTCATGGGTTACGCAAATATCCAGCAGAAAATGTGTCTTCACAGTATGTTATCTGAGAGTTATCACATGCATTCAAAACATCATCTCTAATTAAACGCACACAAAGCTGTTGGACACTGCTGAACATTCTCACATATACACACACACACATATTTATCCATGAAAACCATTTAAGCAGTTTGGGTTTTGAGAACTGTCCATGTCTGTGTGTGGATGCACATATATGTACAGGGGCACACAAACAGCCACAGCCTCTGCAGTCTTAAATGGGGGTGGGGCCCCACAGGAATGAGTGTTGAATCTCAGAGCCCTGTTGCCATGGCACCAAAACAAGGATTCGCCTGCATTACCCAGTATGACTGGATTTGTCTGAATCATCTCTCTCTCTCTCTCTCTCACACACACACACACACACACACACACACATATCTTTGACAGACGTTCATTCATGTAGTACACATGTGCAACATGTTTTTTTTTCTTTTCTTTATTTGTCTGATTCCCCTCCTCCACAAAATGTTTGCTATCAGAGTTCTATCAGAGATTAACATTGCACTTCATCTGTCAAGCAGATGCAGACTTGCATGCACATGTTCACAGATGCACAAAGTAGCACAAACATACAGTCCATAAAAGACCACTCATGACTGACCCAGCCGGTGAGTGTTGGGTTAATCCACAAAGCGGTGAGATTCTGATGCATACCCCAACAGAGAGGATTACCCTCCCATCCTCTCATCCATCAGCCCATCCTCATGCACATGCACTCATCATAACAATCCAACATTAACAGATGTGCCTCTCTCAGCACTCACCACTACTGGGAGATTGGGAGAGGGAGCGAGAGAGATGGGAGAGAGGGAGAGATTTAGACTGCAGAGTATGTGAAGAGGTGAGCGGAGTGAGAACCAGGGGTATTCCACATGTTGTCGGTTTCTAGTTGATCTCTGTTTCTCTCTTCAGTTTCTTGCCGACTAATTAACTCCACACAGGCTGAAGATCTGGGTCTTCATGGTCCCGGACAGTATCACATCCTGGGTGGACACGACCAGCTTATTTCAGGACGCATAGAACTCTGAGTGCTGCCTACCCTCTTGAGCTTCATATTCAGCTGTGAAAACGAGTGTCCGTGTATGAGTGCACACTTATTTTGCGAGTGAGGCACCTTTGGGAGAGCGAGGGAAAAGGAAAAAAATGGAGTCCTGCATTTTGAAAGCATCTTTCAGGACGTGACAAAGCGCCAAGCTGATCCTTTCCATCGCAAAAAGCTTAGGAGAAGCAGTTGCTAAAAGTATGGGCCCATCTGCTGGTGTGCTACCTCTACTTCTGCTACTGCCTACACTACTTTCTGCTCAGCTCAGCACTGTGTCTGAACTCAAGGACACCTCTAGCTTGGAGTTCACCCCAACACCTTTTCTGACTGACCCAAATATCACAGCAGGAAGAAGCTTGTCCCCTAGCCCCCAAGCCACCAGTCTACCTCCTGTAACAGTGGAGGACCGATCCGCTGCAGAAAGCTACCTCTACAATGGCGATTCGTCCTCCTTGGCTGCCTCTACCTGCACACGAACTTTCCAGCTGCCCGTTCGGCAAGGACCTCCACCTCGAGACCTTCTCCCTCTCTTGCACCAAGCCATAGCATCTCTGACCAATGCTGCCAACTTTCTCAACCTAATATTCCAAGCTAGTGAGCTGAGAGAAACCAGTGTAAGAGAGGACATAGAGTGGTACCATGCACTAGTCCGGACTATGCTTGAAGGGGATCGGCCAGGCTTGGTCAGACGAGCTTTTCTAACATTTGACGCCGACCCAACAATCCAACAGCCCCAGCTGGTGCTCCGTGCCTCCAAAGGCACAACCCAAGACATTCTCCTGCAGGACCTGACATCTGCTTGGACCAGCTTCCGTCCTCCTGCCCCTGACCAAAGCTGGTTTGATATATTCAAGTCTAGCTCTCCGCCCCTCTATGCCTTGTCTAAACGGGTTCTTCTAAATGACCTAAGCACCCTAGACACTCCCAAGTGGGCACGTGGGGACAGTTATGTGATCAATAGCAGTGGGGTTCAGTGGGGTGAAGGTCCTTTCCTTGAGTGTGTTGATGGTCGTTTTTTGCCAGGGTGGTTACTTAGCCTTTCAATGCCATTTTATGGGTTAAAACCAGACCTTAGCCCAGAGTTCAGGTCAGTACACTTTCTTTAACTTCTTGTCTGAATGTTTTCTCATTTGTTTACTCAAAATGCCTTTCAAAACTGTATGTGTCCTCCTGAGAGGATAGTTCATGTAAGAATGGACATTCTGTCATCTCTCTACTCTCTTTTTTTTCTTTTTTTTACTACCTTAATTTAGTCTGTGGAGTACAAAATAACACATTTCAAAGAGTGTTTCAATGTTTTTGCATATACAAGGAGAGTTAATGAGGCCCAATTTTAACCTATTGGATTCCAATGACTTCTACTCTATAGACAAAAAAAAAAGAAACTAAGTAATTAGGTTTGCGAAGACATGAGAGTAAGTAAATTAAAATAAAATTGAAATAATGTCCATTTTTGGTGGACTATCCCATTAATTTATTTACTTCCTTCAAGTTTGCTATTATGACTGTTACTTTGTTGCTTCTCTTTGTGTTCTGGTGGTAGGGGTGTGATTCGTGTCGACGTCAACATTCAGGGATATAGCGTGGATCAATGTGCCACTGGAGATTCCTGGTTTGCAAACACACACCAGTGTAATCAGACCAGCATGGAGGTAAGAGTCAACTGACCGGAAGCTGACTTACTGTGGGTCTACAAATGGTCATGATGTCAACCTCCAAGGTGCATGTGATCAAGTTTCATGAAAATTTTGGTAAATTTTAGTTTTGAAAGATTATTTAAAGGGAGTCAAAAACGAAGTCAGTTCTCATCATCATGTAATTCCAATCCTCTACTTGCTTTCTTTTGTGGAATACTAGTTCATATAGAAACCATAATGTAGTTAATACAGTTTATTTGTTTAATTATAGCTTATACAGCAAATAATATCAATCAACATTAGAACTTTACTGTTATTTAAGAATAAAAAATAATCTGGGTATTTAATATGATATTAAAAGATGCTTAACATAATTTCATTGTCATTCAAGAAATTATGTAGACTAGATGTAATTCTCTTCTTCATATGGTCAGGATGAATTAAAAAAAATAGCACCATCTGGAAGAAGAAACAGAAAGAATTTTAATCTACAATTAATACAATAGTACTTTATAGGCCATATGTTCAGAGGATGAATTTCATTAACCAAAGGACAAGCAGTGCTAAAGCACATTTAGAGATCAATTTAAAACGCTTGACTAAATGTCAAGAGAACATTGGTGGTGAATTGATTTATTTTTTTCTCTTTGAGCATGCTTGATTCACCACTGTTTTGTAGCTGTTAGGTTAGCTTTAGAATGTAGTTATCGGCTTTGATCTCTTTTATTCTGTAAATTACACAACAGTGTTTTGGATTCAAATTATTTATAAACTGCCACAATTTAGATTATATGTATACATAGTCACGTCAAATGATAATTCACCCAAAATTCCTTAATTCTGTCATGTGTTCCACTAAAGAAAGTCAAAAAATGACAGTTTATTTAGTATTGTTTTGGTAGGAAGTCCACTTTTTCAATTCAATTCAGTTCATGTTTATTTACAGTATACAGTATAGCACTTTTACAATGTAGATTGTGTCAAAGCAGCTTAACACAGAGGTTCTAGTACATTGAAACTGTGTCAGTCCAGTTTTCAATTCAATTCAGTTTAGTTCAGTTCAGTGTGGTTTAAATTTCACTGTTGAAAGTCCAAACACTGAAGAGCAAATCCATCAATGCCCAGCCAAGCAATCCAGTGGTGACAGTGGCGACTTTTAACTATAATACTACATGTTTCATAAGACCGTTTCCATCTGATCTGTCATGTCTCTCTCTCACTCTCTCACTCTGTACATTATTAAGCTTAACACATCACCTGCTTCACTCCTTAAATTGCTGGCCTGGCCTGTTATATACATTTTCCATTTCCTGTTCCCACTGTTTTCCATCATCATCCTCCCACTTTCATCCAGACCTTCTATTTAAAGATGTGAGCACTGGGTGCAGGATGATCTGAAGGATTAGACTGATAATCCTGTGATGCTCACATACACAACCCCCCCACCACCAACCCACCCAACTCTGACCCCCAAACAGAGAGCAGAAGCTCAAACACACACACCCTCAGACTCAGACCCCCCCTATTCATCCTGACCTACCAGAGCACAAACTCACAGGTGTTGACAGGTTAAACAACGGCAGGATTTGGCACACTGAACGAATTTAATGAGAATTGACTTGATCCGCCTATAAATGAAAGGAGCAGAGTATTAATAGAACCCTTTTTGTGGCATGACAATGCATTAATTGTATGAAATATTAATTTGACATGATGTATGATATATTTACATGGGTATTTAAAGAAATAGTGGACTCAAAAATGAAAATTTTGACGTCATTTATTTACCATGAAGTGGTTCTAAACTTTTATGAATTTTTTTTTTCCTGTTGAACACAAAATACGGCATGTTGAAGGATGTTAGAAACCAGTAGCCAAACGACTGTGCAAGTCAATGGCTATTGGTTATCAACACGCTTCGATTTATTATTTTTCTCAATAGTTATTCATGTATTTCAGTAAAACAGTAAAAAAAAAAGTGCAAATACAAAACTGAGTGTTGGTTTAACTGAAGAGTAACGTAACACTACCGTGTACACATGTTCTATGTACTTACTACAGTAATAACAACGAATCATGCACAATTACATGCAACTAATCATAAACAACTTTTTTATCGTAAACCTAACCATACAATAAGTACATGTAGTTAACTAATTATATAACAGTACAGAATAACTGGTACTTTACAAAAAAATCTGTAAATTTTACCTTAAAAAAGGCAGCTGTGGTTGCCAGAACTTCACTGCAAAAAAATATGGTAGAAACCATTAAAGAATTTTCCATAATTTTTAATGGTAAATTACTGGATTTCATTCATTAACGGTATTATACACCAGTGTTTTGACGTACAAACATCTACATGTCATATCTTTGTTACACAGACAAAAACAACTCATATGATGAATGATTGCTCATATCAAACAACTTCAGAGACATACTAATATATAGGAGACACTCAGGCCTCTACTTTAATGATCTAAGCTCAAAGTCTAAAGCGCATGGCGCAAAAGCATTAAGGGTGTGTGCGAATCCGCTTTTGCTATTTTAAAGACGGAAAAATACGGTTTGCTTCCTGGCTCATGGTCTAACAGGGTCGTGCTTATTCTCTTAATTATGGGTGTGTTTTGAGCATAACGTCATTACACCAATTAGAGTCTCATCTCACATTCCCTTTAAGAGTCAGTTGCGTCATGCCATGACGAATTTTCTATTTACATAGTGGACTTTGTAAATAGAAAAAGTAGATGCTTCACTAGCGAGAAAACAGTTAAACAGACCATCTGCAGCGCAAGGATAAAGAATGAGCCGCCTCCATTTGGCCTCTTTACTTTCTCTTTACTTTACTTTTACTGTTTACCTTACTCCTTTACATTCGCGGAGTAAGGAAATGGTGAAAAGTCACTTCACTGAAACAATTTTAAGCACAAAGATTTGTTTCAAAATTATTTCTAAATTCAGTTATAATTTTCAGCAAACAAAAAAATGAACAATAATAACCAAGTGTGGTCAAAAATGAGTTATATCCAAACACACGGCCTATTCTTATGCCCCATATGGTGATGCATAGGTCTCAAAAACTCGACAGGTGGACAAATATAAACTTGTTTTTATTCAAACAAATATAAATATGCATATAATAAATAATACTGCTAATAATATACAAATGCAAATTGTCATGAGTAAACAAAAAAAAGCTTTTAGTTGGTCAATGGTGCAGTCTATTTTAGTTCCTCTAAATAGCAACACGCCAACAATGCGCCTTAACACACCATTTTTAGACCGGCACACCCATTAGTCCACAAAGAGGTGCAAATGGATTTGCCATTTAAACAATGTGGCGCACAATGGAAAATTAGGGTTGCACTGGTCTGAGAATAGCAACAGATCGCGCCATACACATCTTGCGCCTTATTGAGCCAGTGTATGGTAGGGCCCTCAGTGTCTTTAACACAACTACTAAACATCATAGTAACACACATAGAATAAAACATTATTTTTCAACATTAGATGTAACACAAAACTAACGTACATCACTGATGAGAAAGAAACTAAAAAGGAGCACAGTAATTTCAACAAAAAAAGCATTAAAAAGTGAAGTGTCATGCAGGGAATCCTGTGAAATTAATTTTACTGTTAATCAGGTTACAGATTTTTACTGTAGCATTTTTATAGTTTTTTTAACCATTGAAATTATGGTATTTTTTTACAGTAATTTCTTGACTGCACTTGTTTAAATAAACTATTAATCAAAGATTCCTCAAAAACATGTATTAATCTTAATCTTAGAAATGCCAACATTTATTAGATAAATAAATCTAAACTTGTGTTTGTTAATATAAATTAACATTAATAATAATAGTCGTACTTTATTATACTTTTACTATAATAAAAAAAACAAATATACCGCTAATGTTAGTTAATGTTATCCACAGCATTACCAAATGTAAACTGATGGGACCTTATTGCAATGTTTACAATTTAGTAGATATAATCTATTTCATCAACAACTTTGTGAAGTATTTTATGTTAATTAACATTTAAAAAAAGGTCATATTTAATGTAACTAATGTACTGCTCCTTGCTCGTTGTGAATTCACTAATGTTAATGAATCTTGTTGTAAAACGTATCAAGTGACACACATAGTGTAATATAAATAATATACATCCTCTCACATAATGCAATGTATATATGCCAAACCCTGTATGGATTTCTTTTTTCTGTTGAACACAAAAAGAAGATGTTTTGAAG
The DNA here is from genome assembly GCA_903798195.1 of Danio kyathit. NCBI lineage: Eukaryota > Metazoa > Chordata > Actinopteri > Cypriniformes > Danionidae > Danio > Danio kyathit. The sequence continues at coordinate 15,241,209 of LR812529.1, read as the reverse complement.
AATATTAGAAAGCTGTAGCCATTCATTTCTGTAGTAGGAAAGAAAATACTAGGGTAGTCAGTAGGTACCGCTTTGCAACATTCTTTGAAATATCTTCTTTTGTGTTTAACAGAAGAAAAAAAGCTCAGACCGGTTTAGGAATGAGTAATTTTTGTTGACAATAATGTAATTTTTTGGCTGAATTGTCCATTTTTGTGTCTCAGCCTGATTGAATTATGATAAAATAGAAAACAACATAAAAATGTATGCGGACAGTGATGGATTTCCTTGAATAAAAAGATCAAGCTCTGCCAATAGAGGTATTACCCTTCCATTTAGGATTTAGCTTAGATTAACTCAGAGTGAGTCTGATGTGTGGGTCAGCCGACTCTCAGATAAACCGCTGATGAGAGACTGCACATGCAATTAATGGCAGAAAGCAGAGAGCACACCATCACACAGAGCCGCTGGCAGCTCATTCCCTCTTTCTAGGAGCAACAATTTTCTTTACTGATGAAGGTAAAGCAGATGAGCAGACAAAAGTGTATGACTTTTCTCTTTTTCTCCCAGTGTGAGCCCATTCCACAACAGGGCTTCCGGATGGGTCAGTACTGCTGCCGATGTAAAAAGGGCTACTACAGTCCAATCTCAGACATACAGAACAAAAGTAAGGAATCAATTTCATCGAAGGAGTTGCTGCACGTTGTCTGCTAGAATAATTGAAGGACTTTTAACACTTAAATTTTTTTTTTTTTTTTTTTTTTTTACATAAAACACAATGTAAAAAATGTTGGGTTCCACACAAACGATTTGTGTTGGGACAGCATGAAAAAAGTAAGTTTACTTGTTAGTTTTTAATTATTTAAGTCGATTGAACATAAAACAATCAAATTGTCTCAAACCCTCAAGAATTGGGTTGTTTCAGCTCATTTTAAGTAAGTTGTTTGAACAAACAGTGCAATTTCCAGGTCTAGAAACCACACTAGTGCAATAAAATATCTTATTACATTACCTTATCAATAAAATAAAGAATATCTCAGTTTTTGATTGTTATAGTGTATTTCAAACTTTTGTTGTCTTGACCATTTTTGGCCCTTATTGAGAACCATTGGTTTACAGTCGGTTGAGACTTCTTTTATTAGATTATATATAGTTAACAGGATGCCTTTAAATCAAGGGTGGATTTAGTTATTTGGGGCCCTAAGCAATTCCAGCTATGAGGCCCAACAGTCCTACTATGCATTCCTAATATGTATTTTTATTTATTTTATTTTGTATTTTTTCTGTCTCCATGTCTTTTCTTCATTTATTTTTCTTAAAATAAAATAAATAAATAAATAAGTAAACAACTTTATTGTAAGAGTCAAATTTGCACAAACATACATTTTTAGAAAAATGAAACATTTTGTAACACCCTAACTACATTATATATACTGTATGCTATATACAGTTGAGGTCAGAATTATTACCCCCCCCCCCCTTTAAATTCCTTTTTCTTTTTTAAATATTTCCTAAATGATGTTTAACAGAGCAAGGGAATTTTCACAGTATGTAATTTTCACAGTATGTCTGATAATATTTTTTCTTCTGTAGAAAGTCTTATTTGCTTTATTTTGCTTAGAATAAAAGCAGTTTTTAGTTTTTTAAAAAAACATTTTAAGGTCAAAATTATTAGCCCCTTTAAGCTAAATATTGTTTGATTGTCTACAGAACAAACCATCTTTATACAATACCTTGTCTAATTACCCTAACCGGCCTAGTTAACCTAATTAACCTAGTTAAGCTTTTAAATGTCTCTTTAAGCTGTATAGAAGTGTCTTGAAAAATATCTAGTAAAATATTATTTACTGTCATCATGGCAAAGATAAAATAAATCAGTTATTAGAAATGAGTTATTAAAACTATTATGTTTAGAAATGTGTTGAACAAATCTTCTCTCAGTTAAACAGAAATTGGGGAAAAAAATAAACAAGGGAGGTTAATAATTCTGACTTCAGCTGTATAATGTATAGGTATAATTTATACTTCTAAGTATTTATTGGGGCCCCCCAAAGTTCCAGGGGCCCTAAGTGGCTGCTTACCTCACTTATTGGTTAAATCCGCCCCTGCTTTTAGTATAATAGTATATAATAATATCTAATATACAATATAGTATATAATAATATATAATAATAAGAAAGGCAACAAACATGCTTTAACACTTTTTTGTACATTTCTTGTGTGTTTTTTCTGTTTAGTTTTTTCAATAACAGTTCTTTCCCATAAGGATCAATACTTTTCTAGTTATTCCCAATTTACTGAATATGGACACAGGGTTAAAAAATAATAAGCAAAATACTTTTTACAATAAGATTACCTGATAAATATAATAAATCAGAATGTAAACATGTATACGTGTATTCCTTTAATAAATAATTTATGACATTTCAAGACTTTTATGAGTTTATCAGGTCCAAATTACACTTAATATTTCCTTTTATATCTGTTTTCCAAGACTGTAGGAATTTTAGTTTTTCAGTGCAAAAAAAGTCGGTGAAAAGAGTCAATAAAATATAGTAAATAATGATTTGTCATTTTTGCGTTATATATCATCCAATACTGAGAACCAATGGCTTTATAATATAATGTAACCTCTTAGGGCTTAAGTGTCCACATACATAGACAGCACATTTTAGCTCTTAAGTGGTTATTTAAAATGCTTTGAATGTTTTATATTTTGTCACAGACATACAGTGTCATCCTGCAACTGTTTTGCTGCATATGAAATGTCCCAAACCCTATTTTTAACTGTCCAAAATGGGAAAAAATGTTGTTTTTACTCTCTTATAGTCAAAGCCAGTTCAAACAAAATATTCTGTGTTATATATGCATTAAAAAAAATTCAGGAAAAAGTGTTTTATGTAAATTCGGACCACGAGTCCACATATATGGACATAATTTTTCTCTAAAAGTGCATCATATCAAAAGATGATACTTATATATTAATATAATATAATATAATATAATATAATATTCATTCTTTTTTCTTTTTTTTTGCTTAGTACCTTTATTTATCAGGGATCGCCACAGCGGAATCTACTTATTCAGCATATAAACACCCATGCCCTATCATTCACTCACACACACACACACACACACTACAGACAATTTAGCTTACCTAATTCACATATAGTGCATGTGTTTTAGACTGAGGGGAAACCGGAGCACCCGGAGGTAACCCACACGAACATGGGGAGAACATGCAAACTCCACACAGAAATGCCAATTGACCCACCTGAGGCTCGAACCAGTGACCTTCTTGCTGTGAGGCGACAGCGCTACCCACTGTGCCACTGCGCCGCCCTATATTATATTATATTATATTATATTATATTATATTATATTATATTATATTATATTATATGGTAATATATAATAACAACTGAATACAAACAGGCTGTAATAAACTTTGAAACATTTATATACTCTATTTTATTCAGCTTGCTGTGTGATTAATAACAATTGCCTCTCTTTATGAATGGCACAAACATCATAACCAGTCAGACTAATAAGTCTTTTTTTTTTTTTTTTTTACTTATAATGCAAAATTAATTACACTGTATGATGGTTATAGGTAAAAGAAATAAGTGTATTACATTTAAATCCAAAACAGCTAAAGAACCACTGAATTTATTTTTAAGAACAACAAATGACGATGTTTGTTGTTACAGGGAACAACCATGAGAATAACACCCGAGCTTGTTACCCAGAAGTCCCTGTGTGTGTGGCCTGCTGGCCCGGCTGTGCTGAATGTGAGGATGGAGCCCCGTGTTGGGTGCAGGAGGACTGGCTCCTGAGAACGGCTGTTCTGGCTGTGCAGGGCCTCTTCATGATCCTCGTGCTAATCAGCATGCTGGTGGCATATCAGTGCAGAAAAACCAAGGTCAGTTTTCAGAACATAATTAATTAATATGGAGAAAATATGGCATCATTTACAGGGGCTATACTGTATGTAGAATTCAGAAATTGATGTTATTAGTCACACTGTTGACCGTTAAGTGAACCGCAGACAGAAAGTTATTGCTTACAGCTGCAAAACTTTTTAATTTTAGTACTTAACCAACCAGTGTTCAAAACTGTAACCCCGTTCACAACATTGAGCTTGGAATAATGTTATGTTATTTGAGTGGCACCTGTTTTCACAGGAAATATGGGCTTGTTGCCATTCGTCTTTGCAACAGTACATGACGTATGTTTATATACAGGAGTCCTGACTATATTGCAGGCATTGATATTCAGGTGGTGGTCATTGCCTTTTATCACAGCAGCTGGAATTAAACGGTGAATTGTAAGAGGGATCAAGTTCTAATCAACTTTAATTAGATTTTTGGGTTAAAAGAACAATTTTCTTACATGAAGTTAGACATTGTAGAGATATTGAAATCTAAATTTAACGCTAATATATATTAAATTCATCCTGATGTTAACAGTTTTAGAACAAAGTATAACAATAGTAATTTGATCAGTTTGATGTTATATAAGCTAATTGTTCGATTTGTATGCCATAGAATGAAACTCTGAATATAGGCATAGCTGAATAAGAAGATTTGAGTACATGAAAATGACATACCATGAGCCTCAAACTCCATTGTTTCCTCGTTCTCATGTAAATTTCGTGAGTATAAAATCTCATTGAAAACAGATCATTCGGAACATAACACTGTGACGATCCACATAAGATCATTTATATTTGATTCACCACAACATTTTCTTGTGAGATTACAACAATGATATTTTTTACCCATATTTTTAAGTTTATCTAAGCTTGTATTAAACATACTATGTACAGTGCCTATAGAAAATCTATACCTTTACTCGCATTACACCCTGCTTTCAAAAGACCTTCAGGATAAAGTTGTAGAAAGGCACAATTTTAAAGAAGTAAGTAAGTATGTATATAAGAGTGTATTTATATAGCACATTTATTGTGTATGGCCATACACCCAAAGCTGCTTCACAATCATGAGGAGGGTCTCTCCACACCACCACCAGTGTGCAGCATCCACTTGGATGATGCGATGGCAGGCACAGGACAGCAGCGCTAGTGCGCTCACCACACACCAGCTATAGGTGGAGTGGAGAGACAGTGATAGAGCCAATTGGGTGGATGGGGATGATTGGGAGGCCATGGTCATAAGGGCCGATGGAGGGAATTTGGCCAGGACACCCCTACTCTTTTACGAGAAGTGCCATGGGATTTTTAATGACCACAGAGAGTCAGGACCTCGTTTTAACGTCTTATCCGAAAGACGGCACCCACTGACAGTTTGGTGTCCCCTTCACTTTTACTGGGGCATTAGGACTCACACAGACCGCAGGTTGAGCGCCCCCTGTTGGCCTCACTTCCAACAGCAACCTAGTTTTCCCATGTGGTCTCCCACCCAGGTACTGACCAGGCTCAGCCCTGCTTAGCTTCAGTGAGTAACCGGTCTTCGGCTGCAGGGTGATATGGCTGTGGCCATAAGAAGAGCTACAAAAGCTTCTCAAAGGCTGGAAAAGTTGTTTGAAATGTGATGTGATTTCAGGCTGCATTACAAATAAAGTCATTATTTCAAAGGGGTATGATGATTTTCTATAGGCACTGTATGTGAGACACTTATTTTGAAAAATTAAAGAGGCAGGGAGAGTAAAGGATCAGTTTTGTAAAAAATCTGTTCACAGCTAGTCAGAACACAGAATATATGGATAAAAAGATGTAAAAGGCATGTTTAAATGCATCTTTTGTTATTTTAATTTGTATATTGAGAAATTGCCACATAGGTTTGTAATGAGGCAACAAACTTATGTACACTGCTGAGTATAAGTGTTTAATGCATGTTTATGCATTGTGTCATATCACTCAAACCTTACTGTATTTTTACTTGAGTTGAAGAACAGCAATGAACTTGATCCGTTTTTGCGGAGATTGATCTGTGTTTTCATATACGTTAAACAAAAAAACACTCGGTCACACTTTATTTTGATGGTCCGTTTGTTGAATTTAAGTTACATTGCATCTACATGCCAACTAATTCTCATTAGATTATAAGTAGACTGTTGGGGTTAGGGTTAGTGTAAGTTGACATGTACTTGCAAAGTTTCTTATAGTCAGTTAAATGTCTGTTGAAGGAGCAGTATCAGCAGATATTAAGCTGACAGTCTACTAATACTCAAATGGACCATCAAAATAAAGTGTTACCAAACACTCTAAATATACCTCTGTCAGCCCTTTTTGTCAAGTATAATTATAAGTTAAACTATATTTAATTAATAACAAATAACTCAGGAGCAGAAAGGGAGGAGCAGACGTAGTTGCCTAAAGATCACTCACTCCTAATGTGAACCTCATCTGGACCTCAGTTGAAATGATTGTCGCTTGACAAGGCGTCTACTTAGTTTGGTCAAATATTTTTTGACACATGACATATGATATTTCAGAGTACTTCATGCTGTGTGTGTGTGTTTGTGTGAGAGAGAGAGAGAGAGAGAGAGAGAGAGAGAGCGCGAGCGCGCAGGGACTGACATGCGGAGCGTCACAGCAGAGCTCATTAATATTCACAACCTTTCCAATTATGGTCAAACCCTAACTTTTCATTCTAGGGCATAGGTCTCAAACTCAATTCCTGGAGGGCCGCAGATCTGCACAGTTTTGCTCCACACAAAAAAAAGAGTACTGAAAAATCATACTTAAGTAAAAGTACCATTACTTGCCTAAAAATGTAGTGCAAGTAAAGTAAAAGCATCTGTTGTAAATATTACTCAAAGTATGAGTAAAAAGTAGACCTTTAAAAGTACTCAAGATTACGCTGTAAAAGGCTGATGCATTTACATGTAATTTGTGAATGTGTGTAAACGTAACATTCTGTTGTGCGTTTAGTCATTTCCCAGCAGGCAAACAATGTCATAAGATGTTAATATTAGGTTAGATTTAGGTTTTTGATGTCAGGTGACCAAAATTCAATGTCTAGCCAGCGTCTAAGGACAACGTTATTTTGATGTCCAATAATGACGTCTAATGATGTTGATATTTGTTCGATTTTAGGTTGTTAGAACGTGACCGAAATCTAACGTCAAGCCAATATCTTAAACCAACGTCATATTGATGTCAGATATTGACATTTATTTGGCAGGTATGGCAACCAAAATCCAACGTCTGATAAATGTCAGAGTGGTAACGACCACACAACTTCAAGCTGTAATGTCATAAGACATTGATATTTGGTTGATTTTAGGTTAGACATTGGACATTGACGTAGGCCTGACATTGAGTTCTGACGTCAAATCCATTTTCATTTCCAAACAAAATGTAACATCCCCACGACGTTGGGGTACAACATCTGTCTGACTTCATGTTGACGTCTTGTGCCTGCTGGGTGTTTAAGGCCATTTCGGTCAGTAAACATTCGTCATCTTCTCATCAGTGACATGCATCTAAAGTATGAGTCAATGTATGTAAAGATTTTGGACATCTTCTTTTAATGCTTCCAAACAGTTTGCTGCATTTATAAATCGCCCATGACTTGAGGTAGTTCATTATGATGAGATTTATCTTCTATGTTCGATTTGATTGGACAGAAATCACAGGATTGATTTTTCTAATCCTCATAGACAAGAAAAAATAAAGTAGTGACTGTAGGTTAAAGGAAAGTAGTGGAGCAAAAGTACCAATACTGCACTAAAAATGTACTCAAAGGAAAGTAAATGTACACATTTTTAAAACTACTTAGTAAATTACAATTTCTGAGAAAAACTACTTGATTACAGTAATTTGAGTATTTGTAATTAGTTACTTCACACCACTGAAGAGCCATAGCTATGCTATTGCTAATTTTGAGATCAGTAAGGATTTTTTAAGTAAATTTGCTCTTGGGTTCAATTTGCAAAAACTAAAGTGAAATAACAAATTTCAAGTCAGTGGAAATGTGTGTTTTAATTAAACAAGTTATGCCAGATGTACTAATTTGTAACTTACAAGTTTTATTTAAATTATTTAAAAAAGCAGTGTTCCTTTTGCTAAAACACGAACTTGACATTACTTGATTAATTTGAATAAATATAGACTCAAAATGGAAGATAATCAATTAACCTTTACTTTATTAATTTAGGAGTATTAGATTAAACATCAAGTAAATTTTACATGATATTGAGAAGTTAATTGTATCTGATATAAGAATGTCAAATTTACTTGAAATTTGTTAGTGCAAATTGTAACAAGGATTTTTTAAAAGTAAATCTTTAGAGTTATTTTTTTTCAGTGTACTGTCAGTTTATTATCTATCTGTTTTTTTTTTTTTTTTACTGTAATTTACAACACGAATACAGACAATATTTCACTTCAAGCTATTAAAAATGTCAATAAAAGTAAAGATCAAGGTCTCATAATGCAATTCAAAAGCATAAATAAATGGGAGGGAAAAACATGATTCACAAAATAAGGATATTTTTTACCTGTATTTGTTTCAACAAGCTCTGCAACTCACCTGCATTCTCTCAGCAATGTGAAATTTGAATGTTAGGATTTGATTATATGGATCTGGCTGTGTAACTACTACTAAACTATAGATAATAATATTATTAATCTCTTTGCATGTCAGATATACGTTACAGTACAGAATGTTTTTCTTTTTAGCTTTATCCTTAACATTATAAGCATAAAATGGAGAGCAATAGAAGAAAGGCTCTCAGGGGCATGCGTAAAGGTTACATACTTAAGTTATTTTCTGACAAAAATGTCTCCAGCAACATGGTCACTGGTTCGAGTGCCAGCTGGGTCAGTTGGCATTTCTGTGTGGAGTTTGCATGTTCTCACTGTGTTCGTGTGGGTTTCTTCAGGGTGCTCAGGTTTCCCCCAAAGTCCAAAAACATGGTACAGGTGAATAAGCTAAATTGGCCTTAGTGTATGTGTGTGAATAAGTGTGTATAGATGTTTCCCACTACTGGGTTGGAGCTGGAAGGGCATCTGCTGTGTGAAACATTTCTGGATAAGTTGGCGGTTCATTCCACTGTGGCGACCCCTGATGAATAAAAGGACTAAGCCGAAAGAGAATGAATGAATGAAATGTCTCCAGCTTTTTACATACAAGTCTGTCTGCATTGACTATCATAGACAACCTAGGAAGCTGGGGAGAGTCTTATTTAAATAATGCCATTTATTGGAATTCAGAAATGATTAAACAATTGTTCCCTTGAATATAAACTTACTTCATTTGCTTAATATTAAACATTTTCTTACTGTATGCTAAATATCCAAATAAAAATAATCTGATAAAATTTGTGTTCAATTGGATCTACTTTAGTGAGATATGAAATGAAAATGTTGTTAACATTTATTCCTCCTTTACTTGCTTCAAACCTTTATGAGTATTTTTCTTCCATTAAACACTAATGAAGATATTTTGAAAAAAGCTGAAATCCTGTAACCATCGACTTCCTTAATTGTTTTTCCTACAATAGAAGTCATTGGTTACAGGCTTCAAAATATCTTTGTGTTTAACAGAAAAAAGAAACTCATAAAGGTTTGGAAGGAATTGAGAGAGAGTAAATAGTGAGTAAATATTCATTTTTAGTGAACTATCCCTTTAACCGGCGACACAGTGGCGCAGTAGGTAGTGCTGTCGCCTCACAGCAAGAAGGTCGCTGGTTCGAGCCTCGGCTGGGTCAGTTGGCATTTCTGTGGGGAGTTTGCATGTTCTCCCTGTGTTCGCGTGGGTTTCCTCCGGGTGCTCCGGTTTCCCCAACAGTCCAAAGACATGCGGTATACAGGTGAATTGGGTAGGATAAATTGTCCGTAGTATATGAGTGTGAATGTGTGTACGGATGTTTCCCAGAGATGGGTTGCAGCTGGAAGGGCATCCGCTGCGTAAAACATGTGCTGGATAAGTTGGCGGTTCATTCCGCTGTGGCGACCCCGGATTAATAAAGGGACTAAGCCAAAAAAAAAAAAATGGATGAATATCCCTTTAACCCTTTAACTGTTTTTAATAATGACTGTTCAAGTCATTTAAAGAATGACTGTTTTAAATAATAGTTTACACACACAGCATTGTTGGTTTACAAGAAAATCAAACAAACACAATCCTGTTGCACTACTACACTCGATTTTGGTTTTATTGTAAAAAAACAACAACAAAAAAAAAAAACAAGAAAACATGTTTAATGAGAATCTGAAATATTTTATGGCATACTTCAAAAAATTTAAAAGGTGATTTAGTATTCAAAAATGTTTTATTTTGAATATTCTTTTAATAAATTGGTCTTACAGTTCATATTTTCAGATTTTTCATTGTATATGTATTCATTCCGGTACTTTTACCATAAACCGACATATCAAAAATTTAGTAGAGGTTGATATTTTAAAGATTATGGCATGTGTTGAAAAAAAAAGTTAACTAGTTAACTTAAGTGTGTTAACTAGCGACATTAGCCCCCGGTTTCACAAACAAGGTTTAAGGCTAGTCATGGATTAAATTGCATGTTTGAGCTGTCTCAACTGAAAATAATTTGCAGTGAGATGTCTTAAAACATGTCAGTGTCATTTTTTGTCTGCAGGTGCACACCAGTAATGTATTTTTCTAAGGCTGTTTTTAAAAACGTGGCTTAAATAGCCTAATTTAACTAAGGTCTAGTCCTGGCTTAAGCTAAGCTCTGTTTGTGAAACTGGGCCTAGGAGTTAAGAAATGCAATCCAAAAATATTTTTCTTGGTGGGACAGTTAAATGGTTAAATAATTTAGTTTAGAAAGATCAAACGTAAAAAAAAAAAAAAAAAAAAGCTAATTTGTATGTATAAGTAAACTCTAAAGATGCAAATATGTGTGAAATAAAATCTAAATAATTCTTTCTGTAATTTCTTGAAAACTAAAATGCTTAATCTCATAACTGACCCGTTCATAAACAAACTGTTTTTCCTTCATTGTGTTGCCTTAAAATAAAACATTCCAGAATGCCATATGGAACTATAATACAATAAAACGCACTGGTCCTCTGGGACTAATCTATTTTTACTCTCTCTATTTTTATATGTTCCTTTTAAAAAATCTAGCTTAATCTGTTGTTCTACCAATGAGACTCTTTAATATAAATAAATATATAATCTCTCTATACTGTATATGAATTGTGTACTGCATTAGACTAAGTGGGAATTGTCATTTTATTTACATACTGTTGTCCTTTTTTTGCTTTAATTGTTTCTGTTGGGAAATGTAAAAATATGAATAAAAACAAATATGAATAAAAACAAATATGAATAGGTGGCACGGTGGCTCAGTGGTTAGCACTGTCGCCTCATAACAAGAAGGTCGCTGGTTTGAGTCCTGGCTGAATCAGTTGGCATTTCTGTGTGGAGTTTGCAGTTCTCCTTGTGTTCGTGTGGGTTTCCTCCGGGTGCTCCGGTTTCCCCCACAGTCCAAAGACATGCACTGTAGGGGAATTGGATGAAGTAAAATGGTCCTAGTGGGAATGCGAGAGTGTGTGGGTGTTTCCCAGTACTGGGTTGCAGCTGGAAGAACATTCGCTGCTTAAAACATATGCTGAAACAGTTAGCGGTTCATTCCTCTGTGGCGACCCCTGATGAATAAGGGACTAAGAAAAATAAATGAATATCAAAATATTATTTCAAACACACTTCAGGTCTCATATGTGTACCAATGTCAGTAATTTTACCTCTGCTTCGCCTTTCCACTTCTCACCTCTCCTTCTCTCTGTTTTTCTGCCTCTCAGCGGATCCGATCATCAGGGCTTTTGCTGCTGGAGATGATCCTGTGTGGCTCTCTGTTGCTTTACTTCCCAGTGAGTGTGTGATTCAAATCTTCTTTTCAGATTACGTTCACTGCAGCTCAAACCATAATAGCTGAGTGGCACTTTAGAGGCGGAAAATGATCAAGAAAATGACACAATTTATGGCTGCTGGCACGCTAAGCAACTGCAATAGCAAAATGATATCAAATTAAATATGCGAGATAGGATATACAGTTGAAGACAAAAAATTATTATCCCTCCTGTGAAATGTTTATTATGTTTTAATTATTTCCCAAGTGATGTTTATCAGAGCAAGGAGATTTTTTTCAACTGTATTTATTTCATATTATTTTCTTTTGGAGAAAGTTTTGTTTCTTTTAGTTTGGCTGGAATAAATATTTTGTCTTCAACTGTAAATATGGTAGCTTTGCTAATGTTGCAAACCATACATACAGTACACTACCTGACAAAAGTCTTGTCATCGATCCCAGTTGTAAGAGCAACAAATAATTACTTGACTTCATGTTGATCATATGGAAAAGTGGCAGAAGTTAGATTTTTCCGATGAATCATCTGTTGAACTGCATCCCACTCATCACAAATACTGCAGAAGACCTACTGGAACCTGCATGAAAACAGAAATCAGTAAAATTTGGGAAAGGAAAAATCTTGGTTTGGGTTTACATTCAGTATGTGGGTGTGCGAGAGATCTGCAGACTGAGGTATCAAGACATTTGTGCTGCCCATTACATTACAAACCACAGGAGAGGGCACATTCTTCAGCAGGATAGAGCTCATTCTCTTACTTCAACCTCCATATCAAAGTTTCTGAAAGCAAAGAAGGTCAAGGTGCTCCCGAATTGGCCAGCCCAGTCACCAGACATGAATATTATTGAGCATGTCTGGGGTAAGATGGAGGAGGCATTGAAGATGAATCCAAAGAATCTTGGTGAACTCTGGGAGTTCTGCAAGAACGCATTTTTGCCATTCCAGATGACTTTATTAATAAGTTGTGTCATTGCCGAGATGTATGGATGCAGTGGTCCAAGCTCATGGGAGTTATACACAATATTAATTCTTTTTCCACTGCACCATGACTTTATATTCTATATTGTACATTATTTCTGTTAAGTGACAAGACTTAAGTGATCTTGCTTTTGTCTAAGCAAATTCAGACCTTAATGTCCTAATTAAATAATTAAAAATCAAGACATGATCATATTTTATACTGGTAAAATAAGCATAATCTAAAGGCCTTTGCCTTTCATATAAGCCACTTCTGATACCAAATGATCAACTAGAAGTCAAGTTATTATTTGTTGTTTTTAACACTTGGATAAGACTTTTGTCAGGTAGTGTATAACATGATAGCGTCTTATATTGTTTACTTATATTTTATATATGTATATTTTTTATTCAGCATAGATGCATTGATCAAAAGTGACAGTTAAGAAATGTATTTGTGACATGATGTTGCTAGTAAAAATAAAAGCAGTACTTTATATTCAGAATCCTAAAGAAATAGTCTCCAGTAGATTCATAATTCAAACATTAAGCAGCACAAAAAAATATTGATATTAACAAGAAATGTTTCCCAGTTACTGAATTAGTTTATTGGATCGAAATGATTTCTGAAGGATAATGTGAAACTAAATACTGGAGTAAATGCTGGAAAATTGAAATACATTAGAAATATTGACTAAATAGTTACATTTTAATAAATGTATAATCATGCATTTTGTTCTGTAATAAGGAATAATGTACATCTAGGCAGTTGTTCTCATAGAACAAAGCTTGATAGGCTTATCAGCAGCCAAACATGAAGCAGTATTCTGCTTTTTACATGGCTACTTGCCACAAAACAAGAAGGTACCAAGCTGTCAAGAACTGCAGCATGACAGACAAGCATAGAAATATGCATATGAATGTATTCACTGACGTTCCTGGATAAGCCTGAGTTATTAGATACAGCTGATTGTGTATAATATACCATGGAATGTTGTGATCGACCAATCAGAATCAAGTATTCCTGTGAGCAGCGTAATATTTAATAATATTATAATACTTCAGGGAAAAAAATAAAGGAACACTCCACTTTTTATTAAAATAGGCTCATTATGTTACAAGTCCCCTAAAGAGAAACAGTTGACTTTTATCATTTTTGAATCCATTCTGCCAATCTCCCAGTCCGGCAGGAGGATTTTTAGCTTAGCTTAGTTTAACATAAATCATTGAATCAGATTAGACCATAAGCATCTTGCTAAAGAAAATTCATAATAATTAAGCATTCTTGGGTAATAAGTAAGGCCAGACAGAATCTGCAGACATTTTTTGCTATTTCTACGCAGAATTTTGTTAAATGGAATGATTTTGGGAGTATCATAAAAACTTAATATATGAAATACAAAATAATACCTTTTTAAACTTTTATTTAATGTTTACAATGCAAATCCAATTCGATCCACTTTATTTGGTAAAAAAAAAACAAGTCTCTCATATAATATATCTACCATATATCTACTAAAAGACAGAAAATATTACTTTACAAACTGTATTGTAAATAAATCATATGAATATTTTCATATTTGTTAATAATATTACTGAAATTCATTTAAAAACTGAATAAATATAAATTTACACACATTTACATAAGTAAATAAACAGAATCAATGATGGGTTAAAAATCTGCGGAATTCTGCACATGCAGATTCTGTGGGCCCAGTAATAAGCAACTTTGCTGGTGAAATTATATTATGGAACACCTGAAAATAGTCCACAGATAACTAGATAACCTGCTGCAGCCATGGTACAGTATGAGAGTATATTTCCTAGCCATATCAGCCTAGAAAATGGCAACTTTTCATTTTCCATTGTCTTAGTACACAATGTAACTACATAGTACTCAAGCTTTTAATAAATAATTAAAACTCTTTTTTTTTGAGTCAGAAGCTAATGGTCTAATCTGATTCAATTATGTATGCTAAGCTAAGCTAAAAGTGCTCCCACCAGACACTGAAAACAGCTGAATTACTTAAAAATGGTTAAACTCAACTGTTTAACTCGAGGGGAGTTGTACAATGAGTCTATTAAAAGTGAAGTGTTCCTTTAATGACCCAAATTTTAAATGCATTCTGACATTAATCCTCATGTCAACAAGGAAAAATAAAATTCAGTTGTAAATATAGAGTTTATATTCAAAAATAAGCATTTTACATCTACCATCAATAATTTTGTTTGCAGGTTTTCATTCTGTACTTCAAACCGAGTACTTTCCGGTGTATTCTCCTCCGCTGGGTTCGTCTGCTCGGCTTCGCCATTGTTTATGGAACTGTGGCACTCAAGATGTACCGGTGTGTGTAACACTTCAGTCCTGTCATCTTAGATTCATCAAACTCAACCCTCCTTTCTAACCGTGTCCTGTGCACCTGTCAGACTCAGAGTTGTGGAATAGGAAACTTCTCAAAACATTCAAAGTTGCACTCACAAACTGTTTGATGATATATATAATCCAAAGTGTGATCAAAATTATTAGAAACCTCAAACATTTGATTGCTGGTATAGTTTAATCAGTAATTAAATTGGTCAATTTAGAATTTAAAAAGGATGGCTACTGAGATATCTTGCACTGTAAAAAGTGAAATAGACTAAGCTGAAGGAAAATGAATGAAGGAAAGTAAACCTGTTGCCTTTAAATGAGTAAACGAAACTGTAAAGTTGACTTAATTTTTTATAATTATGCACATAGTTCATTTACTTAATCACTTTTTTTAAGTAATGTCAACTAATCATTTCAAAAGCTAAGCATTTACTAAATATTTCTGAGTAAAATAAACTAATTGCTTTTAACAGTGTGTTGGCCCCAATATTTGACCTCCTAGAACAATAAGAGCAAAAACTGCTGACGCTTTTATTTTAATAAGTTATTTTTTGTTTGTTGGTCAAAGAAAAAAAGTATAAAACAGATGAATTTTTGTTCTCATACATTAGAATAAATTTGGTTTAAAAACACATTACTGTGTCATTGTGGTGGTACCTTTTCAAAATTTACATTTTTGTATATTTATGTACTAATAGGTACACTTTAGGTATTAATATGAATTCTTTAAAAGATTAGATTTTAATTCTGTAATATCAATTAATTACTCACCCTCCCACTTTCATTCATTTTTGGAAAACAAAATATTTTAGATGACATCTGAGAGCTCTTTGACCCTCTATAGACAACAGTAGTCATGAGAGGTTCAAAGTCCAGAAAAGGAACCAAAAACATTGTCAAAACATTCCATGTGACTTCAGTGATTCAGCTATAATCATACAAAGCTCAGAGAGAACTTTTTTACACACAAAGTATTTGTTCACCTATCTTTCCCACATCAGGTCAGGGTGTGCTTTTACTAAAGGCTCTGGTATATTTCAAACATAATCAGCGAATGAACTGATCCTGCCAAATTGTTTCAGCAGTTTGAAACAGCTCACCAAAGCCAACTTTTTGCCAAGTTCGTTTTGGCTCCTAAATACGTTCAAGCTACTATTGGTCCTTGACGATTATGCAGTCTATTGGTGTGTTCTAGAACTTCACCATCTTTGACATGCAATTTTTTTTAATTCTAATTCCACAGGGGTTGAACAGCATCCAAAACAACAACACTAGCCAGATAAATACACTGGAGAGTCGAGTAGCAGAGCTGGTACAGATATATCCGCACCTGTAAAATCACTTGATTTTAAAGATTTTATTTATTTATTTAAGGATGTGGCACATGGTGGTGGCACTTCCTGTAATGTACCAGATGTTTACGAAACTGTTTTTCTCTCTCAGTTGCCATTTTTGGGTTTAGGGGTGTATCAGAACAGCTCAAATAAAGAAAGAAAACAAATGTGCTTTGAAATGCAGGGGCCGTAATGGCAGTATGCTATATTGCCATTTGACTTTACAGTGCAACATGCAAGTGTCATATTGTCCGTCGTAAACACACATCCTGATCTGATACAGGCACTTTGTATTATTACAGTTGAACCAGTTAATCAAATGGAATTTTTTGACAATGTTTTTGGTTTCTTTTGTGGACTTTGAACATTTCACGACCCTTACTGAGGGTCAGAGATCTCTTAGAATTCATCGAAATATTTTAATTTTTGTTCTATTGATGAATGAAGGCCTCAGGAGATTGGAACATCGTGAGGGTGAGTATTTAATTACATAATATTTTCCTTTTTGGTACAAGCAGACCTTTTGAAAAGGTACTAAAACTGAAACAACTTTTCTACACTGTAAAAAATGCTGGGTTCCACACCATCAATTTGTATTGGGACAACATGAAGGAATTCAGTTAACTCATTAGTTTTTATACATTTAAGTGGATTGAACATAAAACAATTAAGTTGTCCTCAGAAAACCTCAAGAACTGTGTTGTTTCAGCTCATTTTAAATAAGTAGTTTGAACAAAATCCAAATGTCATTTTTTGAGTGTAATGTTGTTTATTCAATGAAACGCAGACAGCAAAATAGGCCATCTCATCTTTGACACTTGAATTATTTGTTTATTGACTTTGAAATATTACATAGGACACATTTAACTCTGGAAGTCATAATAATGATATAGAAACATAATTAAACTAATTAAAGCCGTCGACTACACTCTAAAATACGACGTTTGCTGTTTGTTCTAACTACTTCAATTAAATGAGCTGAAAGAACACAATTCTTGAGGTTTTTTGGGCACAACTTAAATGTTTTATGTTCAATCCACTTGAATTTATAAAAACTTTTAAGTTAACTTAATGTTGTCCCAATACAAATCGATTGTGTGAAACCCAGCATTTTTTTTTTTACAGTGGATGCTATCAATTGTTTCAGGCTTCTGAAAGTGTTCCTATCACGGACTGCCCAGCGAGTACCATACATCACCACCACCGGAGTGCTGAGGATGCTGGGAGTGATAGTGCTCACTGTCAGCTGGTTTCTGTGCGCGTGGACGGTGGGTGTCCTACAAAACCGAGACCGAAACGTCCCACTTCTCATCATATCCACTACCTCAGAAGGACAAGGCTTCAATGTGTGTGATCTAGACCGATGGGACTACATGATGGCAGTCGGTATGTAATGTCAAATAAAGCTAAGTAACACATACAGTACAATTATTAGCGCTCCTGTGAATTTTTTTATTTTTCAAGAATTTCCCAAATGATGTTTAATAGAGCAAGGAATTTTTCACAGTATTTCCTATAATATTTTTTCTTCTGGAGAAAGTCTTATTTGTTTTATTTTGGCTAGAATAAAAGCAGTTTTTATTTTTTTTTAAAACATTTTAAGGTCAGTATTATTAGCCCCTTTATGGAATATATTTTACGATTGTCTACAGAACAAACCATCGTTATACAATGATTTGCCTAATTAAGCTTTTAAATGTCACTTTAAGCTGAATACTAGTATCCTGAAAAATATCTAGTAAAATATTATGTACTGTCATCATGGCAAAGATAAAAGAAATCATTTATTAGAGATGAGTTATTAAAACTATCATGTTTAGAAATGTGTTGGAAAAATATTTCCCTTAAACAGAAATTGGGGAAAAATATACTGGGGGGCTAATAATTCAGGAGGGCTAATAATTCTGACTTCAACTGTATATTTTGGTTTATTCTGTTAACTTGCTGATGGCATTTCTTATTTCAAACTTTTTTCTTGTCTATAAAATAGAAATAAAAAAGCACAAATTCATCATTGTGGCACATATTCAGCATATCACAAAAGACTGGTGCCAGTGTAGTTGCTTTTCTTGGGTGTCTGGCAAAGAGATTAATTGAAATTGGGGCACATTAGTAGATCAGACAAATGAAAGGATGAATGGTGCTGGATAATTTAATGTTCTTTGAAGCATTTAGTTGATGATTTGAACACAGTTAACCGCTGTCATTGGATATGATTCTGCATTATAACCACTACCTACCATACTAATAATGCAGTACAACAAATAACAATAATGTTACCGCTTCATTGTCATAAGTACATGAAACACTGACCTGAAACGACACAGTAAGAGATGAAATAGATTTGCACAATCATTCTGGCACTTTCAGAATGACTTTGGATGTTCAAAGACAGTTTATACAACAAGCCTTGCATTATTTATTCTGCCACCATGTCTTTTAATACATAACATTGTCCGTTTATATATATATATATATATATATATATATATATATATATATATATATATATATATATATATATATATATATATATATATATATATATATGAGCAATATCACATGAGTAGCTGTGTGATATGGCTGTATATCGGCACTGGTGGGAGGCATGCGTTGGCGGCCGAGTGCCTTAGTGTTGATATACAGCCATATCACACTGCTACAAAAACAGTTTGATGGCATAATCGTGTGTATAAAAAAGAAAATCAAAAACGAGAGTCTAAAAACCCTTTGTATGAGGAACTACTTTCTTTTGCCGTTCATTCACATCTGCAGCTGCATCAGAAGAGCAGAAACCGTTGCTCATTCACCAACGTCAATTTAGAGCTAGTGTTTGATTCTCTAGCGTAATGTTGTAATGTTGATGACAAAACAGGTGATTTTGCTCACATTTTAAGATTATAAGGCTGAACAGTATGAAATGCCATCAGTCTACAGCGATTTCCCAGTATTTCTCTGTTGCAATTGGGAGTTCACACCCTGAAAAAGCCAAAACAGTGCAAACACTACTGAATTAGTGTTGTGTTTGCGATAAGGATAATCGTTAAACACATGCGGGCATTTCTTCTTTCTTTTTACTGAACTAGTCTGCAGTAACAAAAACAGAAGATGCATTAGAAACAAACAGATGGCCAACCAAAAAGTAACTCAAGGTTATACAAAGAGTGGCCAACACAAAATACACACATTCCTGATATGCGAGTACCACCTCACACTCAATACACTACAATTATATGGTATAAATGCAGCACTGCAACATACAAAAGAGAGAGATCGACTTAAAAAGTCACTTACCTGTTTAATAATGATTTGATCAGCTGTAGTTAGAAATTACGCAGTTTTTCTTCTCTAAGGGCTTATTATGCGGTCTCTGTTGCCATCTTGTGGATGGACAACATCAACCGTCTTTGCTCTGCCCAATGACAGGCACTCTGAAATTATAAATATTTAAAATAAGCACTATCCTTTTAAATTAACTGCATAGTTGCAATTCTAAACATTAAGTGGTCCAACAACTGCAATATTTGTCAAACTGTGGAATGTCTTCTGCTTGTGCTGTATGTGGGCGGAGTACTACACAAGGATGAAGGGTTAAGAGGCTGGACGAGTGGTGTTATTTGCAGAATATCACACAGCTATCAGCCAATCAGATTCAAGAACCAGACAGAACTATTGTATAAATATATATATATATATTTTTTTTTTCCAACACATTTCTAAATATAATAGTTTTAATAACTCATTTCTAATAACTGATTTATTTTATCTTTGCCATGATGACAGTAAATCATATTTGACGAGATATTTTTCAAGACACTTCTATACAGCTTAAAGTGACATTTAAAGGCTTAACTAGGTTAATTAGGTTAACTAGGCAGGTTAGGGTAATTAGGCAAGTTATTGTATAACGATGGTTTGTTCTGTAGACTATCGGAAAAAAATATAGCTTAAAGGCGCTAATAATTTTGACCTTAAAATGTTTTTTAAAAAATTAAAAACTTTTATTCTAGCCAAAATAAAACAAATAAGACATTCTCCAGAAGAAAAAATAATATCAGACATACTGTGAAAATTTATGAAATTGATTAATTTATATATACTGTATATACTTCACTTGACCTTTAAGATTGATCATGATCTTTGTTTTGTGTTTTTAATCTAAAACACATTCAAATGCAATTATTAAATTATATTAAATATTAATGATCAATCTTTTTTAAAAGTACAATTCCCGTTATTAACAAACCATTAATTGGTACTTACTTTCCTAAGTTGCTGCTTATTAATAGTTAAGCTAGTAGTTGGGTTTAAGTATTGGGTAGGATCAGAGATGTAGAATAAGATCATACTGAATATGTACTTTATAAATGCTATAAAACAGTCAATATCTTAAAAATAGGCAGGTAACAATAAGCCTCTAGTTAATGGTGAGAACTGGTCCCTATACTAAAGTGTTACTACATTAATTTAAAAAACATAAAGTATTAAACTTAAATGAGTAAAAAAAGGTAAATTCTTTAAGAAATTCTTAAGTTTTATGTAAAAAATGACAAAATATTCTATGCAAAAAGGCAAATATAGGCATTTTATAAAAATAAAAAAAAAAAAAAAAAAAAAAAAGGCAAGTATGCACTTATTCACTTTTTCATATGACAAGAAAACAAAAGATAAAACTGCATAAATGTGCCAAGTTCACAATATTTCAACATTAAAGCAACTAAAGTCAGGAAAAAAAATACTCATTACTGCATGTGACCACAAAGAAAAACGATAAAAAACAACAACAACACAGGCTCATTCTGAAAACGTACCTCATTATACATTTCGAGAGATTGTGAATTATGTAGCCATAGCTATGTATGGCTGCAATTCGTCTTTAAAACAAACGATATGGGGCGGTATGATACCGCCAATGGCTTGTTTCTTTTCGCACTACTAGCTGGATTGCTTTTGAAAACACTGTCGGTTGGGTTTAGGGAATAGGGTGTTTAGGGAGTTTGGTAGGTTGGTCTGACAGCAGCCTCAGGTGGATTTACGCGAGAAGAGCAGGTGTGAATGGCACTCGCGAGAGAATTTTGAGAACTGCATACACAGCGGCCTCTAGCAGATTTGCAAAAACAAAAAAAAAAAACAAAAAAAAATGTAGCCCCTGGGATGTATTTTGCGACCTTCAAAAATGTATATAGGGCTATGTATCAATAATGAGCCTGGGTTGCAACAAAAAGCATTTCATGTTAAAATATAATTGTCTTTCTCTCTCAGCGGAGCTGTTGTTTCTGTGCTGGGGGAGTTTTCTTTGCAGCACAGTGAAGACTGTACCTTCTGCGTTTCATGAACCACGTTACATGAGCATCGCCATTCACAATGAGCTACTGCTATCCTCCATGTTTCATCTGCTCAGGTAGGGGAATGAAGCTGTTCTTATTTTAAGGGATAGTTCACCCAAAAAATTAAAATTACCTCATCAAAAAACCATATGTAGTTTTAAACCTCTATGAGTTTCTTCTGTTGAACACAAAAGAAGATATTTTAAAGAACGCTTGTTGCTGGTACCCATCGACTTTCATAGTAGGAAAAACATTACGATGGAAGTCAGTGTGTACAAGCTACAAGCATTTTTCCAATGATCTTCTTTTGTGTTCAGCAGAGAAAAGAAACTCTTACAGGTTTTGAAGGGCGAGTAAAGGCCCCTGTATACTTCAAACGAAATCCAGCCACAACAAAGTTCATTTTGAGTTTGTTCCAGCAGCTCACCAAAGCAAACTTTTGCAGGAGTTCATTTTGGCTTCTAAACACCATTGAGATACCATTGGTTACTTTCAAACTTCTTTTTGCCCTCGAAGGAAGAATGAAAAAAAACTTTGTTTGAAGGCCCTAACTGATGGCACAATTTTCTTTTTTGGGCAAACTATCCCTCCACCATTAATTATAAAAGGTTATTCTATTGATGACTTTGTCTTTTCAGATTTGCCAGACCGTCAATTCATCCTGACTGGATGCTCTTGCTGTTCTTCACTCACACACATGTCACTATTACTGTAACACTCGGCCTGCTGTTTGTACCTAAGGTATTGTCAACAATATTGTTTACTTATTATATAAAATTATTTTAAACTGCTCATTAATCCTTTTTAAATAACATTTAATTATAGTAGGTTAGAGGTGTCAAGCTCCTCCAGCTTTAATGGTTTGTGTCCTGGGGTTGGAATTAAACTCTGCAGGGCTTCAGCCCTCCAGGAACTGAGTTTGACACCCCTGCAGTAGATGAAATATTTTTCATAAAGTTATCTATAGATAAGTTCCTCACAATATCATTAAAAATAGATTACAAGCAAGTGTCAAAGTGCCAATTTTTGACTATTGTCATCTTGTGTCCGTGTGAACTCAAAATTTTGCTAGCATGGGCATCACGGTGGCACAATTGCCTCACAGCAAGAAGGTCGCTGGTTCAAGCCCAGGCTGAGTTAGTTGGCATTTCTGTGTGGAGTTTGCACGTTCTCTCCGTGTTCACGTGGGTTTCCTCCGGGTGCTCCGGTTTCCCCCACAGTCCAAAGACATGCGGTATTAAGCTAAATTGGCCGTAGTGTATGGGTGTTTCTCAGTGTTGGGTTGCGGCTGGAAGGGCATCCGCTGCGTAAAACATATTCTGGATAAGTTGGCGGTTCATTCCGCTATGGCGGCCCCTGACTATTAAAGGGACTAAGCCGAAAAGAAAATGAATAAATGAATTTTGCTAGCACACATTGTTATTCTTTAGGTGAACAATTAATCTGTGCAAGTTAATACACAAAAAAAGTTTTGGTAATCTTCAATCAAAGTCTGACCATCTGCTTCTGCATTTGGAAGAAAGGCGGTCCTTCACTGTGAATGTCAGTTTGACGGCTTCAGCCACAATATTTTTAACCAAACCCCTCTTACTCTTAGTTTTCTATGAACAATTGCACATAAAGCAAGCCCCACCTCCTACTTAATATTCCATTTCAGTTGGAAGTTTATTAACATATGGAAATGAAAGTCTCAGTAACTGCTGGTTCATGAGGATTTTAACAAAAAATTATGATTTTGTGAAAACAGAAACCTCACGTGCATTACCTGTTCAATCTTAGTGCATGCCTAAGTGCTTGACAATAAAAACAATTCAATTCATCTTTATTTCTATAGCGCTTTTACAATGTAGATTGTGTCAAAGCAGCTTAACGTAGAAGTTCTAGCAATTTAAAACTGTGTCAGTCCAGTTTTCAGAGTTGAAGTTCAGTTCAGTTTAGTTCAGTGTGGTTTAATTTTCACTGCTGAAAGTCCAAACACTGAAGAGCAAATCCATCGATGCGCAGCTCCACATGTGCAAAACCAAGCAAGCCAGTGGTGAGGAGCAAAATTCATCAATTGACAAAATTGCAGCATAAAAAAAACCTTGAGAGAAACCAGGCTCAAAATTTCAAAATTTCTTGCTTAATGAAACAGTGGCAAAAATATATGTTGTATTTTATTCTGAAATTCTAGTTTATTACAAATAGTAAGCAAAAAGTTGTTTGGATGTGCATTTTTCTGGTGATTTTTAAAACTTTGCATTGAAGCATTCTTTTAGGGCTAATATTGCTCAATACCATTTGTGCACTAGACGAAAAGGGTTTTACTCTTAAAAAGTAAAATAGCAAGTATGCAAAGTAGAAGCATGTTGTGTGTCCCAAGTACAAATCAGGATTGTTATTTGTTACAGTTCCTCCATATGTCACGACCAGGCAGAGAAGAAATAGCTGCAGAGGTATATGAGGATGAGGTGGACTTGCGACGTTCGTGTTCTTACCTCAACAGTAGCTTCACCTCGAACTGCTGGAGTGACCAAAGTTTGGACCCTGATGACATTCGGGTAAAACACCTTGCCCTGAAACTGCCCTATTAGCACATGCGTGCTCACACTTCCATATTGAAAAGCACACTTCTGTTAATAACACAGTTGTCACCTTTTTATTGGGGTAAATTATAAAAATAAACAGTCTAAACTCTGAGCAATAAATGGGAAATAGTGTAGCAAGGAGTTGAGGGGAAAGAGAGGGGTAACAGGATTGGAACATGAACTTGGTCAGACTTCCCCAAGAGCCAATATGAGCTCATGAGAGCCTTTGACAACTCTATTATTGAAAATCAGTAAAACTAAATGACCTTGTGTTAGCCTTCTCCTCCTCCTCTGCCTTAATTTGCCCTGTTTTGAAGTATGACCCTGAAACTTGTTGTCTTTTGAACATCTTGTTTGTATAGTACATGCCATCACAAAAGCTGTCCTACTATATTGCTCCCTATAACTTTCCTCAACTGAAACCCTTTTCTCCTCTGCACCAGGATGAGCTGAAGAAACTGTATTCTCAGCTGGAAGTCCACAAGACCAAGAGGATGGCAAACAGCAATCCCCACCTTCCAAAGAAGCGTAGCTCTCGTCTCAGTATTGGACGATCTCTTATAAAACGTATCTCTGAGATCCCAGAAAGTTTAAGCAGACAATGTAGCCGTGAAGACAAGGATATCAGTGCTGCAATAGGAACTATAACGCGATCGGGATCTTATTACAAATGTCATCAAACCACAAGTATTAACACTATGAATGAAACTTTAATGCAGCCTTCTCCAAAGCTGCGGAAGTCCCATAGTGCCTATGATTGTACCCCAGAAAAAGAAGCCTCTCTATTAAACTCCTCCATGAAGAGATCAACAGAAAAGAGGGCCTCACAGCATTCTGATGCAGGATCTATCAATGCAACACTACTGATCTGCAAGTCTGCCAGTGCCCACAATCTATCGCTAGATACTAACCTTTTACTTCCCGAGCCCACCAGGTTTCAAAAGTCACTTAGCGTAATAGAACGCAATGACCATCGCTCTGTGACACCTTGTAGGAGCATTGAAAATGTGTCGATTGCGATCAAACCTACCCCAGTAGAAAAACCGCCCAAGCTGACTGTGGATGTTGACATAAAGAGGCAGACTTCTAGTGCCTTGCTGTCAGAGTCCTTTGACAAGGCAGAGGTCTGCCCATGGGAGGTTCCAGAGGAGCTCCCTGCAAACAAAAATCTAAAACATGTCACATATTCAATCTCAACACAAGAAGAACCAAAATCGCCTGGTGCTCTCTCATCACCAACATTGCTATATGTTTGTCCGTGGGAATACCTGCCACCTCCTTCTCCCCCTGCAATTGAAACTGGGAATGGTATTCAGTCAGAGGTTGATTCCACAAAACCCAAACCTCCAATATCTTGTAGTGCTCCAGGGTCACCACATACAGTCTCTGGCAAGCCAAAAGAATTTCGGGTTTTCTCTTTCCGCTCCACTACACAAAGTTTCCTTGCAGCAAAGGGTGTTGAAGAACTTGCAAGAAGCATGAGCAGAGAGACAAGCCTACAAGAAAGTAACGTTAAGGAGGGAACACTACAAAAATCCCAGTCTACATCCATGAGATTATCTCCAGGCAGTGCAGCTTCAGACAAACGTACCCCACATACACAAAGACGGGCTATGACTACTATAGGAACAAAACCTTCCCTTGTGAAACAAACAGCTGTACGGCTGCCATCTAATGATTCTCCTGAAAGGAGCCCCAAGCATACTGCTCCAGTTCACGTCTGCCCATGGGAGTCAGAGGAGGTGATCTTGGAAGTCAAAAAGCAGAATGACATAGCATTACAAAGACAACTGAGTGACAAGAAAGGATTGACTGTGACAGCAAGTAACGATGGTTTCAAGCCGTCTGAGCTACAACTTAAGTCTTTATTAGTTGTTCCTAATACAGAAGTGTGTCCATGGGATGTCCCAAAACCTTTTCATCAAAGTAGCATTTCTGAAGTCTGTCCTTGGGAGGTTGTGGAAGTCGAGCAATTGCAAACCAAAAACATGAATACTGATGTCTGTCCTTGGGAAACAGACTGCGACCCTTCAAGGGTTACTGAAGACAAAATATGCAATACCACTGTTGAAGTACCTACGTCTGGAGACACCCAGAAGCAGGTAAAAGTGAAGCCTGAAACATCCCCTTCTGATGTACCAGACACAAATATACCCAAGGTCAAACAGGGATCCATAAAAATGTCAGATGAGACAAAGCCTGGTGAAAGGGTTATTTATGTTAATACTAGACAATGTCAATTGGAACAAGAATCAGCGCAGAAAAGAGGTTTTATGGAAACAAGTAAAACACTGAAGCAAGAAGAAAGTGATTTTCCTGAACCACCCCCGCCTGTAACTGATGTATGTCCTTGGGATTTAGAGCCTAATACAAAAGACAATACAAAACCCTCTTTAAAAGAGACAATGACTAAGAAAGCAACTGTTTGTCCATGGGAGGCAGAGGATTCTAAGAAGTCAGAAGACAGGGAAAGTGCTACAAGCAAGGGGTCAGCAATAGTAGATCAAAAACAAGAAAGTGTATATGCAAATGTCTGTCCATGGGAAGCAAGCGAGTCTGTTAAGACCATACAGAAACAAGATAGTATCAGTAGAAATGTCTGTCCATGGGAGACACAAGAGCCAGTGAAGACCTTGCAGAAACAAGATAGTGTCCGTACAAATGTTTGTCGATGGGAGACAGAAGAACCTGTCAAGACCTTGCAGAAACAAGATAGTGTCCGTACAAATGTTTGTCCATGGGAGACAGAAGAACCTGTCAAGACCTTGCAGAAACAAGATAGCGTCCGTACAAATGTTTGTCCATGGGAAACAGAAGAGCCAGCCAAGACCTTGCAGAAACAAGATAGCGTCCGTACAGATGTTTGTCCATGGGAGACAGAAGAGCCAGTGAAGACCTTGCAGAAACAAGATAGCGTCCGTACAGATGTTTGTCCATGGGAGACAGAAGAGCCAGTCAAGACCTTGGAGAAACAAGATAGTGTCCGTACAAATGTATGTCCATGGGAGACAGAAGAGCCAGTCAAGACCTTGCAGAAACAAGAAAGTGTCCATGCAGAAGTTTGTCCATGGGAGACAGAAGAGCCTGTAAAGGCCTTGCAGAAACAAGACAGTGTTCTTACAGATGTTTGTCCATGGGAGACAAACGAGCCAGTAAAGACCTTGCAGAAGCAAGAGCGTGTCTATTCAGATGTCTGTCCATGGGAATCAAACACATCGTCGATTCAATCGGTGCCACAAGACTCCCTTCATACTGTCCCAACAAAAAGTCAAGAAAGTGCTCAAGAATCTGTCTGTCCCTGGGAAAATAACATGGCAAGACCAGCAACAGAAGCCAGCACAAGTCAAACTGTCCCAGACATAATCAGAACACACCCTTCAGACATACAGACTGCAGAAGAGTTACGGGTTAACCCTCCTCTAGCTAGACGTGATGCATTGTGCCCCTGGGAAATGGAAGGGGGCCGACAAGAATCTATAACCATGCATGATAATTTAGATGTCTTCACTTGGGAGGAGACAATCCCAGAGGAAGATGATGGTGATGCAGAAACTGCTGCAGAGGCCTTCATCTTCCCTCCAGACCTGTAACCCACAAGGGAAGTATCATTGTGCTTTATATACCTTGGAAGACATTGTAACAAAATGGACCACTGGTTGCATTCAGGCTTTATGCAGAATGTTCCTCCACTGCAGTAAGCATGCTTTACTGACAGTTATTTAAGGAAGGATTCCTGCTATTGCAATTTTCTCCCTAGTCAGCTTAATAAACTGCATCTGGAGACTGACTGATATCAGGACAGAACTGCTCTCCTGTGCACATTCCCTTCTGGCCTTACATCACTACAAACCCTATTTAATTTGGTATTGTTATGTGTGTATTTGTGTTTGTATGGCTGTGTAGATTATATTGTCTGTAAAACCTACATCACAAACATTTCCTTGGTGGAACATTAAGAAGGTTTATTTTCATGTATTTTCAGTAAAAAACAAACAAACATGACACTAATATTACCAATTAACTAAGTGAAGAAAAAAACTGCCCTGGGGTGCGTTTCTTAAACAACAACATAACTACCATAGTACAATGCATAATTTGGGGAAAAAACGATGTAGTGACGAGTGTTTCCCAAAACCGTAGTTTATCTGTCGCAGATCCATCATTTGAACCACCTTATGCCGAGTTCAGACTGCATGATTTTTAAAGTAGTCGTGTCACAGATATTTTCACACTGCATGACTATCTGGGCTAGCGTTTTGTTGCTGCTTTGTTTACACTGCAAGATGGATCGGTGACCGGGGGTTTCACTCTGCATGACTTTACAATAGTAAGAATCGCCGACAACTTTGTCCAAACTATGTCTCACAACCAAAAACACATAGTATATCTTTTGTTATTAACTACATAATGAGAATGAAGCCTTTAATGGGGTAGAAAATGTACATATTTGCTCACCGGAGTTTGAAGGGAATTAGCAATTTCTCCTCAACTTTTTTATTTTTTGACCCGGTCAAAAAGGTGTGGTATAGCTGACATGACACGTCAAAAAGACACGGGTGCTCCTGCCAAATTTCCACTAGTTTTTTCTCCATCTCTTGGATCCAAATAAACTGAAAATAAGCACTTTTAAACTCCCGCTGGCCTGCAGGTACCCACGCTAGTAAATGCTGCTCTCTCATTGTTTGTAGGTAATCGCTGATGTTATTTTCAGTCGAAACTCATTTCACGCGGCATGATTTAAATCGCCAACAGCTCCAGATATTTAGCATGTCAAATATCTCACGGCCATCGGAGACTCATCGCGATTCTCTCAGATTGCGTCTTTGATAGTTTACATTGTGTGATTGTTACTCGCGTGAACGAGCACCGATTTGCCTGTGATTTCAGGCATTTGTTGACGATTTCTCAAAACCTGTCGGTAAGTCAAAATCGGGGCAAAAATTATGCAGTCTGAACGCGGCATTAGTTATAACGTAAAACGTCCATAACAACGCTCTAAACGGGGTGGAGTAACAACATTAGAGAAAATCTTTGCTAAAATTTTTTAGCAAATTATTGTTTTACACGCATACACTTTAAAAAAAAATCCAATAATAGTTTTTGTAAAAACATGCACTCATTGTCCATGATCTCATTAATACACTATCACGTTAATGGTTTTAATTTTACGACAGCTAGCTCTCTGCAGATCTCACATGGTCGCCCACTGAAGCTAAGCAGGGCTGTGCCCGGTCAGTACCTGGATGGGAAAAAGCTAGGTTGCTGTCGGAAGTGGTGTTAGCAGGGGGCACTCAACCTGTGGTCTGTGTGGGCCCTAACGCCCCAGTATATTGACGGGGACTCTAAACTGCTCAGAGCCATCTTTCAGACGAGATGTTAAACCGAGGTCGTTATAAATCCCAGGATGTCCTTCGAAAAATAGTAGGGGTTTAACCCCTGCATCCTGGCCAAATTTGCCCACTGGCCTCCTAACCATCCCCATATCATAATTGGCTTCATCACTTTGTCTCCTCTCCACTAATTAGCTGGTGTGCGGTCTGGCGCAATATGGCTGCTGTCGCGTCATCCAGGTGGATGCTGCACACTGGTGGTGGTTGAGGAGATTCCCCCCAATAATGTGTAAAGCGCTTTGAGTGTCCAGAATAGCGCTATATAAAAATGTAAGGAATTATTATTATTAAGAAATCATTAATGATAAAATAATAATAATAGTTACCACTATAAATGAAAACCCTTAAGCAGGTCGCACACCAGAAGCGGCGCTCGGCGACGCGCCTCGCAGCGCCACGCATTTCAGAATTCTAAAAATAGATTTCAATCAGAGTACACACGCCGGCGCCGCAAGTCGGCGGCTGTCCGTGGCGCCCAGCCACGACTCAGGACACTGTTCATATTTCTGTCGCGCCACAGAGCGCCATCTGATTAGTTTCGTTTTAAATAGCCTGCAAATGTGCGCGTCTGGTGTGCGATACTTTCAACTGTCATGTGCGCGCCGTGTCGCGGCGCTGAGCGGCGCATCCGGTGTGTGACGGCCTTTAACGTATGCTATATATTTTTGTTTTCACAAGTTTTGGCAGCGTAACAGATTCCGCTTTTCATAGGTCACCTATGGCTTTCGTCATGAGTCATGGCTGCGTTCAAAGTGGCATTAATTATTTCGAAGTGCACTACAAAGGAAACGCAATTGTCAATATGAAGATCGCTAAAACTGAACTGTAAAAAAAACTTTGAAAGCAAATTACACATAAGAGAAATGACTTCAATGTTTTTAGTTTTTTTTAACAATTTCGAGTAAATGTTGAGACGTTCTAAATAGGGTTAGGGGGGATAACTGGGAATAAAACACAGACAGGAACTATGACTTAAACTACAGTTCTAGAGGTGTAGTTGCAAACGTACCAATATCTATGCAAACATACAAGTTTGCGAATGTTGGAACGTTGGAACAATGAACTTGGGTAACGCCAAATCAAGGAACTATGTTTGTAACGACAGAACTTGCGACCTTAGTTGGCTAATGATGGTTTTTTGGAAACACACCCCTGCATGATGTTCATGACAATGTTGTAAACAGCTTTTTAGTGTCTACCTTACTTTTAGACCAACAATTCCACTATATAAATACAATTCTATAAATGTTATACGTTTAACCTGTATTCAGATCAAGGCAGGCATAAGAAGGCATCAAGCATGTTTAAGGATAGACAAAACAAATACTATAGAAGTCCATGATTACCAGTTGCCAACATTTTTCAAAATATTTTTTTTGTGTTCGACAGTAGAAAAAAAAAATCAATCAGGTTTGGAAGAAGTGATGGGTGAGTAAATGACAAATGTTTTATTTTTAGGGGAAATACCCCCTATAAAGTCAAATTTAATTCAATTCATGTTCATTTTAATAGCGCTTTTACAATGTAGATTGTCAAAGTTGCTTAAAGTTCTAGTTAAGTTCAGATTTCAGAGTGATACAGGCAAACTAAGTTTTGGACCTTCATTTATGGTATCAGGGATCACAAAATCTGGTAGCTTTAAGTCCTGGGGCTATTGTTTTTCAGTCGGGCTACCAAATCTAAACAGTCACCGGCTAGACAGATATCTTCATAGCCCGCTGGGCACGGTGAAGATATGTGTGTATGTGTGTGTGTGTGTGTGTGTATGTATGTAGACAGACAGACAGATAGATAGATAGTAGCCCGACTGAAAAAGAAATAGCCCCGGGACTTCAGGCTACCACAATTTGCGAGCCCTGGGTTTGTAATGAACCTGTTGTGATTTAATAACATTGTTTACAGCATTTTTTTTGTACAAATTTGTTCACAAAACAAATACGGTCATGTGGTTTAAGACTACACTGGATAAAATTTACACCGTAACGTGTATAATAAAGTGACCAGAAAAAAAATAACAATAAATCATGTTTTTCTGCAAACATCTCTTGGATAGCTAAGAATAATCTGTAAATATGAGGTTTCTTTTGTAGAATTTTAAGCCCCCTTGTGTGAGCATGTGAAACTAAATGTTAAGGGTTTCCAAAACAAATCATTATGTACATGTTTATTTGGTGACACTTTATTTTGATGGTCCATTTGTTGAATTTAAGTTACACTGCATCTACATGCCAACTAATTCTCATTAGATTATAGTAGACTGTTAGGTTGGGGTTAGAGTTAGTGTAAGTTGACATGTACTTGCAAAATGTATTAGTCAGTTAAATGTCTGTTGGAGCAGTATCAGCAGATATTAAGCAGACAGTCTACTAATACTCTAATAGACCATCAAAATAAAGCGTTACCGATTAATTCAACCTAATTACATGCGGCTTTCTTCTAAAAAATAATTACAGACTTTAGCAAAGGTGATGACCGTTAGACTGCACTAATAAATCCTAATAGTTAGATGTTTGAGTTATTCTGTCCTTTTGAATGTACTTGTAATGTTAGCTTTTCAAAGCAGGCGGTAATCATAAAGACTATGCTTTTGTATTACGATTTTTTGTATGAACCAACAGTCGGTTTTCAACAATAACCAAAAGGAAGTTTCCATTAACTTCTTTCAGTGTAAAAACTGTGACATTTTATTTTTATATTCTGAGTTGAGCATTCTGAAATAAACTTTTCAACTCTGCACTGTTGATTTTCATCAATTGTCTTAACGAAAATGTTGAACACTCAATGTAAAAAAAATATATATATTCAACATGTCCAAGTGCAGATGGAATAAGGAAAGCAAACTGCACAAAAGATTTATAAATACAGCATTATTTATTTTGATAACTGGGAATTGATCTGTACAGGCACCACATTCTGCATTATTTATTCCACTGAACTGCCTTTGGCTTCGGTATCTGATAATTCACATCTTCAAACTCTTCACCGGACATCAGCCTCGGTCCAGGAATCATAACGGTCTGTTGAAATCAAAAATGAATTCAAGCATTCCACATTTTGCTACAATCCAATCATGTGTTAAATTCTATAAAACGTGTAGTCCTTAACATCACAAAAGCCAGAAAACTCATTTACCTTAATAATGGGATCTTTGGGTGGTGCCCATGCTGGAACGATCTTGCCATGAAGCCTCCAGCGCCCGTAAGGATTCACCAGATGTCTCTCCATCACCAGATACTCCAGGACATCTCTGGGTTCTTCCTCATCTCCAAGCATCAGCCGGCCAAAACGGTCATAGATGGCCAGCGACTGAAATTAACATCACGATTAGAGAGCTTCTAGAAAAATCTCATTCCTAAGACTCAAACTTAGAAATAAAGTCTTGGTGTTAGCAAACAGTATGAGACCAGTAAATCTGGTGAAAGTGAAGTTTTGAAGTATGCAGGGGTGCAAACTTGTGAGGGTTAGAAAAGTTGTTGAAAAATGCGAGAAAAGCTCAAAATCCTTCTAATAACTTGTTTCAATACATGCAAATACACTGAGAGAATGCTAAACATTCAATTCTAAATCAAAACGCGAAGAAAAAATGATTATTATTTTACAGAAAGTGAAGAAAAATGAAGAATAATTTAGTGCCTAAAGCTGTGTTTCCCAACCCTGTTCCTGGAGGCACACCAACAGTACATATTTTGGATGTCTCCGTCATCTGAACTGTTCATGTCAGGTTTCAGAGTCACTTCTAATGTTCTGATGAGATGAGTATTGTTGGTGTGCCTTCAGGAACAGGGTTGGGGAACACTGACCAAAAACTAGAGGTCTGCATTCTCGTGGCTGTACAACAGGAGCTGCGGGACCCGACCTGATTTCATGCGGTGCGGGAATAAATTTTGGAATAAAACATGGTAGCGGTCGGGGTCCCACTTTATATTGTGTCGCTTATACCTGTGAACTTACATGGTAAATAGATGTGTAAGTAGTATGTAACTACAGTGTATGTACACACTGGTACAGAGTATTTACTTGTGTATACTGGTGTAACTACACTCATGTAACAACCAACTGAATAGTATGTGTAAGTACAAATGTGTAACAGGACATTGGTAACAACACTAGGAAAGTACACATCTGTAACAAGAATTATGTAAGTGCATTGTGTAACAACAATATGTACTTGCAGATGTTTTCCCACTTCCACACCTGTTTGCAGATCATGTACTTGTGAACACTGTATGGCAGACCTAATGCTGCATTAGAAGGTTTCACCTTGTGATACCAGTGTACTTGCATGGTAAATCCACAGGATCCACTCAATATAAAGTGTAAAATGGTCACAAATTACTGTTCATACATTCATTCATTTTCTTTTCGGCTTAGATGGGTTGCAGCTGGAAGGGCATTCACTGTGTAAAACATATGCTGGATAAGTTGGCGGTTCATTCCGCTGTGGCGACCCCAGATTAATAAAGGGACTAGGCCGAAACGAAAATGAATTTTATTTTAAACTTTATATTGTGGACCGTTCCTGTGGAGTTACCATGTAACTACACTGTTATTAAAGTGTTGCATAGAAGATATTTCTACAAGTTACACAGTAATTTGTGACCATTTTACACTTTATATTAAGTGGACAGTTCCTGTGGAGTTACCATGTAAGTACACTGGTATCACAAGGTGAAACCTTCTAATGCAGCATTAGTTCTGCCATACAGTGTTCACAAGTGCATGATCTGCAAACAGGTGTGGAAGTGGGAAAACATCTGCAAGTACATATTGTTGTTACACAATGCACTTACATAATTCTTGTTACAGATGTGTACTTTCCTACTGTTGTTACCAATGTCCTGTTACACATTTGTACTTACACATACTATTCAGTGGGTTGTTACATGAGTGTAGTTACACCAGTATTACAAAAGTAAATACTATGTAAACGTGTGTACATACACTGTAGTTACATACTACTTACACATCTAACTACCATGTAAGTTCACAGGTATAAGCGACACTTAATATAAAGTGGGACCGCGGTCGGTAACTAATTTGAGCAGCGGGCAGTCTAACAATATAGCATTTCCAAATCCCAACGTTATTTTGGAACAACATGTTTGTCATTACACATAATGAACGCATGACCAGCGCTTTCTGCATGTGCATTTTATTCGCACAGTCTGTGCGCGCATCATCTGCATAACGATCCTCAGAGCGGGCAAAGTGAAGATGCGCTGTCCTCGCATTAGAAAACCCACATCAGGCAAGTCTGATGTATTGGAGTCTTTTTCATGCGCCATGGATGCAAATGGAAAAAAAATGACCCTTTGTGTGGTGTGATTGGAACCTCAGGTTTAAGGCGCTACTCATGTCTCATCACAAAGGGGCAAACAAAAATGACATTAAGCCTACAGTCCTTGCACAACCTACACTTTATTCTGTTCTCTTTCGGTAGTACCCAATTTAACTGTGGAAACCAGGTTTAAATTTAGTGGGAATGGTCAGGCCAAGTTGAAAATTATTCTAAGCGGGCAGCGGGTGAACCAAGGCTGAATATACGGCTAAATATGCGGTCGGGTGCAGAATAAAACCTGGCGGGAGTGGGACGAAATAATTAGTCCCACGCAAACCTCTACCACAGACTGTTTGTTAGATGACACCAAACACTGAACTCAAGCCACAGTGCACCGTGAAAAAGCATCATGATACGGGGAGTGTGAGAATATCAATTTATATAATCTAGTTAATATATCAAATTAACGTTGATATATATATATATAAAACTGAAAAGGTGCCCAGGTGTGAGATCCCAAAGTGATGCAAATGCTAAAGGCAGGGTCCCAACGACTGTACCTTTAGGTGCGTTCGACTTCATGCAGCGCTGCACATATCAATCGAAATCCGTCTTAAAGTGGTGCATGCTGGTTAGAAATTTAGTCCGGATTGATGCTGTGCAGAAGCTATGTGACTGTCACATGTGGCATCAAAGTACCGCGACAGAGCTCTGAGATCAGACGACTGATTTAGCAGGTGCAGCATATGAAGAGCGACTGTACGAGCTCTGATGACGACACCGATATTACACGAGAGGCCGAGTTCACCGCATGACAACAACCACGTGTGTTTCGGGTTTATTTATTGGACAAATTCCGTCTCACAAATTTCAAAACAAACAATTCACTGTTCATACCCTCTCTACCTTGTACACATCATGCTTATTAAACGACTACAAATATTTCACTGCAGTATCATCTTTTGGTAAAGAATCTGGTTATAAAGGCTAGCTTGTTTGCACAGTTTTATTTCCGACCTTTTTTTCTACAGACTATTTACTGCATTCAGCTCCATGAAAGATTTAAATGATATATTTTAGTGAATAACCTAAATATGAACTCAAATAAGTCTTGAAATAAAATAATTATCATCATTGATCCTGACACCCTAAAGGTTTCTTAACAAATTAAGTTAAAGATCTATTTTATTAAATAATTCTAAAATGTTTTTTAGGATTATAATCAGGGCTTTACATTAACACCCGCCAAATGCGGGTAGATTTCAGCTCTGGCGGGTTAGACAGACACCTCCACTAGCCACTTTGGCTGGTTGGAAATCCTTTTTAAATTGTAGTTTTCTTAAAAGCAGGGTTTGAAAATAAGCGTGGCCCAATATTCGAGCAAATGTGATCTTAGAATCGAGAAGCAGCACGACTGACAAAAATAACTGTGTTCGCGCGAGCAGAAAGCAGGTAAATACCGAACGAGAGGATGATCACTCGCACGCACAGATGATGTGATGCGCGCGACTGTAAAAAAAGCATGCACGCGCTCCCGTTTACTGGCGCGAAGCAACCGTCACCGTGCCTAGAGGAAGCTCAACTGGTGCGATCGGTTCCCTTTGAAATAGACTGGACAAAGAGCGATGATCGTGCACCCACAGCCCTGCTGCTTTCAAGAACTCAAGATTAAAACAAAAATACACATGTTCTTTTGTAAGCAGCAGCGGTCACTGCTTTTATTTACAGAGGCCTATATTAACCGTGCGCGTGATTATCCTTTTATTATCAAACACGGTATGTTTCACCTGCTTTCTTTTGCTTACAGTTATTTTTGTTAATATGCTTTAATTATATTTCTTTATAATAAAATTCCTTTAATGAGAGACTACTCCCCGTTTATGTGTAGTTAACTGGTGATCTGGGACTTTTAGCCAGGACAGATTACTGTGTATACTTTAGATACATGACAATAATTCTTTTTTTTAAATGTCATGTTTTTTTTAAAGAAAAGTTTTGTTGAATTCAAAAGTGCACCTATACAGCTATATTTTCCTTGTTTTGACACAATAAAAAATTGTGGCTAAGAAATACTTATTTGGTGTGGTCAGAGATACATTTGGTAAATCCTTAATTTTGAGCCCTGAAAAGTCATGTGAAATAAAAACTGATTGTATTGCGACACAACCCATTTGCTCATGCACACTGAGCAAGCTAATACACAACACACACAAGAAGTTAAATGAATGAGAAGGCATGTGGACATAACACAAATTACATAACAGTCAAATTTATGCATATAAAATATATTTTCCCAACAAGAAAATTGTGGCTAGTGAAAATGGCGAGTGGCTAGTAATGTTGGAAATCTACTAGCCACAGTGGCTGCTGATAAAAAAAGTTAATGTTCAGCCCTGATTATAATATATATATTTATTTTTTATTTCCTGTCTAGCCGTTTATACCTGCTCTTTCTGGTAAACGTCTACTTTAAGTGTAGCTCATTTATTTCAGGAATGTCCTTTTGTTCAGTCTTTTTGGATTAAAGTGCTTTTTTGAAAATGCTTTCATTATCTAAAATGATCTTAATCATAGTTTAAGATTTAATCAAAACACCTTGTTTTGGGGTTTACACTAATATATATTGGAAAGTTTTATATCTATAAATGTAAATAAATGTAAACCCCTTTTTAGCATATTCAAACAAGAACTATTAGCCTAGAGCAGAGGTGGGCAAACTACGGCCAGATGCGGCCCGCTGAACACTTTCATCCGGCCCGCGAGGAAGTTTTTAAAATGCTGCTTCTGAGTGGTTTGGTTTCAGAACTAGTAAATTAATGATGCAATACAAGTGAACGCCATTTGGTGGCAGTATTGCACACGGTACAGTTAGCGCAACCAGTAGAATTAGAACACACTCTCGAATATTAAAATGCTCTTTCACGCAAAATGCGCTTCTCTTTTTTTTTTTTTTTTGCGAGAGTGCTTCTTAAACTGAACAGCGCATCATCGATGACCCAAGCGTGCTCAGGCCCGAATGTAATGTGAGTGCGGGCCGTCTGGGAAGACGGGAGGGGGGGCCAGCATGCTTCGGCCCGGTTTAATGCACCTGTACATAGTGTGAGTACGCCCTCAGATTCTTCTTCCGTTTTATTTCATAGTTTTATGATTGATATGAGCATATTAATACAAGCTCAAATAAGATTGTTGTGAATTTGACTCAAATTGTATGATAATTGCTGGTTAAATGTGTTATTTTTGTCATAGAATATATTTTCCATGCATACATCCACTTTAAAAAGTTCTTTTATCAAAGATTTGTGGTTTCATCAAGTTTTATGATGATTGATCTCTATATTCTAAAAGAAGTG
Organism: Danio kyathit; assembly: GCA_903798195.1. NCBI lineage: Eukaryota > Metazoa > Chordata > Actinopteri > Cypriniformes > Danionidae > Danio > Danio kyathit. The sequence continues at coordinate 15,202,856 of LR812529.1, read as the reverse complement.
CAAATAAGATTAATGTACATTTGACTGAATAGTAAACTTTAAGAATTATTTTTAATGTGTTAATAGGAGATTTTTTCTATCAAACAATATCTTTTCTATTCTCCACTGTAAAAATTATTACATTATTATTATTATTGATAGTATTATTATACTTTATAGTTTTATGATGATTAATAAGTAAATATAAATAGCAGTGCAAATTAATTTGACTTGTAAATTTGACTCAATTATAACTATTATTAACATAATCAGTTTTGTATTAATGTGACATGATTCTGTCCGATATTACATATTATTCCATGAATACTGCCACTGTAAATAAAAGTTATATTTTGAAGGATTTGACATGTGGCCCTTCACTTGGTTTGCAAAACTTGATGTGGCCCTCGGGTCTAAAAAGTTTGCCCACCACTGGCCTAGAGTGATGTTTAAACTCCTAGAATTTGTGCTTATTGCTTTGTATTTAATAGGCCTGTTCGTTGTTATGTTTGGATTACCCACTAGTTTCCCCTTATTCCTCTCATGCGTTTGTAAAATATTTAATTCATAAATCCCTTATTGTTTAAAAATGAACTATAGTTTGTAGAGGCTGTATTCTGTTTTATTTTTAAATCTTTTGTTGCTATAAATAAAAATAAAAACAAAATGATGATGACGCCATGTGATCGGTCATCATGACTGCCGCAACTTTGAACCCCAAAGTGTCCGCCCCCCCCCCCCCCCCCCCCCCCCCCCCCCCCCGCTCGGCTAATCTCGTTGATCACCGGCTGCAGCTGTGCTTCATGTGGAACGCACCTTGTGTCTCTGGGTGATACTTTCAAGCTGGTCAGGGCAGGTGTCTATTCAATACCCTGAATCAAGGTTTTCAACTAAAACGTGTCATGCCAGCTTTCTTTGTCTCCAACTTTAAACAGGTAAAGTGTCACAAACAGCCCATTTTTGAAGAATTCATGCAGTGCGGACACTAAAAAACGAAACATTTGTGATTTATAACAAGCACTGCGTGTTTCTTTCTACAGATTTGAATTTAGCAGCTAATAAGATGCACTGAAAGCTCTAATCACACCTGTGTGATCATACACTTAAAAGACCAGCCAAGACTGACCACACCAGTGTAAGCGTACATGTCGAAAGGTTAATGATTAGCTAGTTTAATGCAGCTAATAAGCCACTGGTTACAATGCGGGAAAAAAGTATTCAACATGTTTTTTTTTCTGGGATAAATGTTGCTCATTGTGATTTTTTTTACAGACTTTAACAGAATCAAATCATATCAAATCTGATCTTTATTTAGTATTTTCTATTAAATTCAAATCATGCGATGGGCTGGGCCATTCTACAGCTTGAATTTCTTTCTCTGAAAGCATTTGAGAGTTTCCTTGGCTGTGTTTTAGCTCACTGTCTTGCTGAAACAACCACCTTGGTTTCATCTTCATCATCCTGCTAATGTAGATGTTGGACTGAAGCAGCAAATATTAGTTTACAATAATGAAGGGCAGAGGGTTGCTAAAGAAATGAGATATTTCAGTTGCTGTCTGGGCTTTCACTGCTTTCTACACCTCCCTTTTTCCTCATGTGTTCAATACTTTTTCCCGGTGTCATTTGTGTTCACATTTTCAACCTCTTCCTAATCAAACACCCCTGAATCAACTCATCAGAACATTAGAAGATACTCCATAAGATGAAATGCACTTGTCTGATAAGTGAGACATCCAAAATATGTATTGATGGTGTGCCTCCAGGAACAGGGTTGAGAAACAATGTCCTAATTAGCAGCTCTCCAGTGTGATTAAGCTTACTCTTTGATTTAGCTTGAAGTATATCATTGGCCTGTACATGGAAGTGTCTCACTCACCTGTCTAGAATGCATGCGGAGGGTGACCTGACCATAGAGATTGCCTTTGCTGATCATGTCAGGACATCGAGCATGAACAAGCCGAGGAGGCTCCAGAGACTCAATGAAGCGCCATCGCACAGTCTTATAACGATTCCCCCGAACCATCTCCTGAAAAACACATACAGAGACACAGAGACCATGTCAAGTGCTGAACAAGGACACCCTGGAAAAAAATACTGATATGCTTTTACATGTATGCGAGCGTCCATAAACCGTGAGCGTGATGCAAATTTGATCTACAGAACAAAAGCTGCATAACATCTGTGCATCGCCTGTTTTTTGTAAACGTATCTACAATGTTTGGTATTTTATTCCAGTCAGAAAAGAAAAGGAAGACTACTAATGACATATTGAGGAGTAGATGTGAATGGATTAAAAGTAGAGGTGACAATCTTCACTTGCTTTATGATTCAATTTCAATTCAGAATACAATTCTTGCCTCACCTGTCATCATCCTCACCTGCCATCATAAGATGTATACTAATGCTATAATATTTTTTGTCCACTGATCTGTGCTATAAATGCACTTTCTGTATGATTCAAATAATTTCAATCATTTTTTTATTTAAAAAAAAAAAAAAAAAAAAAAAAAAAAATCACTGTATTTTGCGTATTTTCTGTTTAATTACAGCGAGGTGAGGCAGCACCGAGCTGTGCCTCACGTCAGATTGCACAATCCCTTGCAAACTGGGTTGAGCGTGCACCTTTTTGACTATGATGCCACAAGCTTGGCACACCTGTGAAGCCACTCCATTGATATTTTGGCGGTGTGCTTTGGGTCATTGTCCTGCTGGAAGATGAACCGTCGTCCCAGTCTGAGGTCAAGAGCACTCTGAAGCAGGTACATTGCTGCATTCATCTTTCCCTCTATCCTGACTAGTCTTCCAGTTCCTGCTGCTGTAAAACATCCCCACAGCATGATGCTGCCAACCCCTTGCTTCACTGTAGGGATGCTATTAGCCTGGTGATGAGCGGTACCTGGTTTTCTTCAAACATAACGTTTGCCTGGCATTCACTCCAAAGAGTTCAATTTTAGTCTCATCAGACCAGAGAATTTTGTTTCTTATGGTCTGAGAGTCCTTCAGATGCCTTTTGGCAAATTCCAGGAGGGGAGTGGCTTCTGTCTGGCCACTCTACCATACAGGCCTGATTGGTGGATTGCTGCACAGATGGTTGTCCTCTAAGGTTCTCCTCTCTCCACAGCCAAACACTGGAGCTCAGACAGAGTGACAATCGGGTTATTGATCATCTCCCTGATTAAGGCCCTTTTCCCCCGATCACTCAGCTTAGATGGCCGGCCAGCTCTAGGAAGAGTCCTGGTGGTTCCAAACATCTTCCACTTACAGATGATGGAGGCCACTGTGCTCATTGGAACTTTCAGAGCAGCAGAAATGTTTCTGTAACCTACTCCAGCCTTGTGCCTCGAGACAATCCTGTCTCGGGGGTCTACAGACAATTCCTTTGTCTTTATGCTTGGTTTGTGCTTTGACATGCACTGTCAACCCTGGACCTTATATAGACAGATGTATGCCTTTTCAAATCATGTCCAATCAGCTGAATTTACCACAGGTGAACTCCAATTAAGCTGCTGAAACATCTCAAGAACGATCAGTGGAAACAGAATGTAGATGAGCTCAATTTAAAGCTTCACGGCAAAGGCTGCGAATACTGATGTACATGTGATTTTTCTGCTTTTTTATTTGTAATAAATTTGCAACAACTTCAAAAAATCCTTTTTCACATTGTCATTATGGGGTATTGTGTGTAGAATTTGGAGGAAATAAAAGAATTTAATCCATTATGGAATAAGGCTGTAATATAAACAAATGTGGAAAAAGTGAAGCACTATAAATACTTTCTGGATGCCCTGTAATGCTTATTTAATGTTAGATCTGACATAAAGCTGCACTGAAAAGACATGAGGTGAGGCAGGCAGTCGTTCTGCCGCAATGAAGGGGGCGCACGTAAGCTCACGGTTATTCTTGTTCAGTGGTTGCTTTTCTTCTACTTAGTCAAGTAAAGTTCAACAGAAGTCGTTGTTTTATGTTTTGCTCTGACTGACTGCAAAAATGGCGGATGCAATATCTCAGCTCAAAAATGTCACAAAATTCGGCTCAAAACGTGAATAAATGATGAACGACTAATGTCAGAACTAAAGGGCTTGCTTCAAAGAACGGGACAGAAGAAACTCGATCATTTCAAATTAATTCAAGTCATTTCACGCACACACACACACACACACACACACACACACACACACACACACACACACACACACACACACACACACACACACACATCTAGATTATTATAAATGAATCATTGTAAACATACTGATTATTATTGTTTTTTTATTACTGTTTTATCCTAAAATGTTGATTGTTAAATGTACAGTGTATTCTGATCTATTATTATTTTTATTGATTTAAATGAATAATATGATATTTATGAATGAGATAATATATTGAATAATATATGATATATTGGATATGATATATTATTTATAATTTTGCTTAATTAGTATATGTATATATCTTTTTATTTTATTTTTTACTACTACTACTACTATTTACTGTGAATTTTTTATTATACATGTTCTTTTATTTTTATGTAAACTTTATAAATGCTTTGGAAATACATTTGTAATGCCAATAAAGCAATCATTGAATTGAATTGAGAGAGCGCAAGAGAAAGAGAGCAGGAGAGAGAGAGCGAGAGAGAGAGCATTCGTCGTGGTGCTGTGTGTTGCTTGTTATAGGCTATCTGTAGCATCCAGCATGACGTTTTTTTGGGAGGCATACTGAACCGCTATACATTTTACATTCTTCATTGGCCCAATGTGTACCTGTTATGTGTATATAAAAATGCTGATATGAGATATGAAACACAACCGGTAGTTGGCATATATTTTGGTTGGATATGTTTGTAAATCTAACCCTGAAAGTTTCAGCCACAAACCACACGTTACTGAAACACTTGTACTAGGGTTGGGCCGATAGACGATGCCATCGTCCATCGCCGATGGCTGATAGACATCACGATGCTGAGCCGGCATTGCGATCAATCGCCCCGCCCCCGTCGCAAACCCGCTCGTGAAAAATACACACTCAGGCCCCGTTTACACTAATACAGCTTATTTTTAAAATGGCATTTTAGAACAAAAATGACCCACGTCCACACTGGTGTTTCATCTAGCATTTCTGAACAGCCCTCCGTCCACTGAAAACGCACATCACGTGACCACACCCACACACACACACACAGCCACACACACATACACACAGCCACAGACACACACACTGTCATGCGCTCGTCTGAGCTCCAGAGAACAGTGTACGTCGGACAGTTTATAAAGGATGATAGTGGATCGTGTCTCACTATAGTTGTTAAACATGATATTTAATTAATCTTGTCTCTATCCAGGGCTTAATTTGTGCCGGAACATGCCGGATCCGGCACCTTATTTTACCGATCTACCTCCTCAAACGCCCTCCTCCCCTGTCCACTGTTCATTTTCACTTTGTTCCGCGACTCTCCAACCCTCTTCACTTTCGTCCGCGACACCTCAGCGCCACTCACTTTTGTCTGCGAGCAACCCCAGCGCCGCTCACTTTCGCCCGCGACACCCCTCCGCCATCCACCGCACCAAACAAATGACTGACACGGATCACTCTGCCTACTCATGCCAGAGTCCAGCGGAAAAAGTGATTGACAGGTGGTAATTTGTGTGTAACTTATCTTTATCTATTTATGATTTGGTTATGGGTAAAACAAAGACCAGGTAGTTGAAACGGTAGGCTACAAATAATTAATTCGTTATGAATTAATTAATTATTCATAAATAATTAATTCACCTCCGCCTATGAAGACGATTCCATCGTCCATCGCGATGTTTCACATTAGACATCATACGATGCTAAATTGGTCAACATCGCCCAACCCTAACTTGTACCAAGTATTCAAAACATAATAATAATAATTTACAATTATAACTGTTTTCTACATTGTACAAAACAAACATAAAAATAACAATAACGCTGATAACATCATACAAGATCCTTCCATTTGATCAATTGCTCCTGAAGAAACCTTTTTAAATGTTTTCCTTAAAATATGTTTAGAATAAAAACACTTAAATATAAATATACTTAAATTAAATATTCTTAAAAATATGTTTTATCGTCAAAATATTCTTACACAAGTTACAAATAGGCATATCTTCCCCTTTCAATAAATATAAGTGTGTACAACCAGGTCCCTGGTAACTGTAAATGGTAATTATTTCTTTCATTTACAAATCAATTCACTTCATACAATTCGTTGTTTACGCATTCATCCCATTCCATTCGCCAGTTTTCATTAAAGTACAGATTCAAAGCAAGTTTATTCTGAACTTTAGAGAATCGATTCAGATTTACGATGCATTAATGATTCATCATTGTAGCAATTTATTGCTGATTACAGAACCGGCTTTACTGACAAAACGCACACAAAATTCCTAAGGACTCATTGTGTAGCCCTAATAGTGATCATAAAGATTAGGAGCGAAAAAGCACAGGCACTGGTCAAGAATCAATCTTTCTAATGTACATGCACATTATCAAATAAGATACACAGGGCCAGATTAACCAATGGGCATTATGGGTACAGGCCCAGGGGCCCGTGCGCACTTGGGGCCCCTGCGAGGGGGGAAAAAAATTCTGATTTTGGAGTGTCTATTTAGGCTAAGTGCAAATAGCGCACCTCGTTGTAATAAGCTAGTTAAGTGCTTCCCGCCAGCGCCGTTTGATCGACAGAGTCAACATAACTAGAGCGCGGCAGACCGCAGGTGTGAGTGGTGTAGCTCGTAAAGAGTATGGATATGTGTTTTGAGGTGATAGATCATGAACTCAGTTCGAATCCAGCGACTGATGAACACGTTCTTATCCCCCCCCCCCCCCCCCCCCCCATTACATAGCAGATTGGAAATACATTTATTTTCAATAGAAAGGAAATGTTTTTGTTTAAAAAATTAAATAAAGTATATAAAATATATAAAATGAGTCACAAGGTATTTAATAAGGATAATAATAATTATAAATATTCTATGAACAGTTATTTTCCACCTGGTGTTAAATGTAAGCGACATCTTAATATAATTAATCTGTATTTACAATGTTAGTCGCCCTGCTTCACCCATATTCTCCGACCTCATGGAGAGAGAGACAGAGAGAGAAAGACAGAAAAAGCCACTGAAGAGGAGAGAGACAGGGGAGAACTGGTACGTGTGTGTGATTTCGGATACTTTCAGCCTTAAAATCAAGTGCTTTTTGCCTACTCTTCTTCATCACGAGGGAGACAGTAGGAATCATTAATAAATGTGTGTATTATGAAAGACTCAGATTCATAGAACTGGATTGGAGAGGTGTTATATCCAAATTATGCATTATAAGTTTGTAGAAGTTATACATTAAAAATACCCTTAAATATAAATTTTAGTACTGCTTCAGTGAACTTGAACAAGTATATTAAAAAACATTATTTTCACTAGTTATATTAGTATTTTTATCAAAGTGTGCTTTAAATGCTTTTAAAATCAGGTAAATCTTTGTAGACTAAAAATATATGTACTATGTCATTTATTTTAAAACTGTGGGCAAAATATTATAGATTAACTTTATTTTAAAAATATTATATTAATCTTATTTTTTAATTCAACTATAGAGGTGCGGCCTTGTAGGGGGGCCTACAAGACATTGTGCCCAGGGGTCTCTGAATTCTTAATCCGGGCCTGCACTTTGAAAAAGATGTCATCTCATTTCCACCAAGTTGTATCCTGCACTTTGTGCGTATATGCCAACATGTGCATAAATAAATAAAAACAAAGTACATCTTGGTCTCTACTTACAGGGTAACATCTCTCTGTCACCAGCGAATGAAGTTTTTCTTTGCTAAATCTGTGGAGGAGGAAAAGAAGGATAAAACATAATAATAATGTAATCCAGTGATTACTATTGATGAAATAGGATTTCCTTCTTACTCTGTAAGTGCTGCATGAGCATCTATGAAGATCTGCTGACCTACTCCTGGAAACTCTTTAGAGGTGAATGTGGAGTCATAATCCTTTATTTTACGAATCCTGTAAATATGAAAAACATACCGATATACATTCGGAAGCATAACCCCAGTTGAATGATGAAATAAATACAGAAACAGTGAGGGAGAGGTGTTGCTTACGCTAGCTGTGACGCTGCGGTCTGCCGGAGCTGTTCTGTACGCTGCTTCAGACCTTCTTTAGTCAGTGTGGAGAGACGAGCATCTCCTTCAGGAGGAACATACGCATCATAGATACCCGCTGAAAAAAGATTACGTGGAAAAAACAAATCAGCCACAGCGCTTCACACAGGTTTGAAATATACTTGCAGAGGTAGCCGGATTTGAAAAACACCATTTACCCACATCACATAAATAGTTAATTATATGCGACAAACAAAACATAATTTAATTTAACAATCATTTTATTTATTATGACACTGTTATACACTTTCTTTTCAATAGGTTAAAGTAAAAAAAAAAAGACTTGAAATAAAAAAGAAATCCACTATTTCTTTCTTTGATGCTATTCAGGAGCCATATGCACACACTCACAAGTAAAATCTGCTTCTCTCTCTCTCAAGTTCAAAGCAAACTTAAATGCCATAGCATTATCAAAGCATTTTAGATATGTACAGTTGAAGTCAGAATTATTAGCCCCCCTGTTTATTTTTTTTCCCCAATTTCTGTTTAACAGAGAGAAGATTTTTTTCAACACATTTGTAAGCATAATAGTTTTAATAACTCATTTCTAATTACGGATTTATTTTATCTTTGCCATGATGACAGTAAATAATATTTGACTAGATATTTTTCAAGACTCTTCTATACAGCTTAAAGTGACATTTAAAGGCTTAACTAGGTTAATTAGGTTAACTAGGCAGGTTAGGGTAATTAGGCAAGTTATTGTATAATGATGGTTTGTTCTGTAGACTATCGAAAAAAAAAATAGCTTAAAGAGGCTAATAATTTTGACCTGAAAATGGTTTTAAATAAATTAAAAACTGCTTTTATTCTAGCCGAAATAAAACTAATAAGACTTTCTCCAGAAGAAAAAATATTATCAGACATACTGTGAAATTGTCCTTGCTCTGTTAAACATCATTTGTGAAATATTAAAAAAACAACAAAAAAAATTAATCAAAGGGGGGCTAATAATTCTGACTTCAACTGTATATAAAATAGCCTATGCAATATATCGACATCATCAAATTAATAAAATAATCAGCAAATGAGAAATAAATGACAGAAAAGAGAATAAAAACAAATTATAATAATTACAAGATTAAAACGTGTAGACTATTTAAATAAGGCAAATGCGTTGATTAACCATTATGGTGTACATATATTTTGCAGCTGTTTAGACCAGTCATTTCATCCTCTCCAAGTATAAAGTTTTTCTGAGTCGTTTAAAGCATTAATTATTTTATGTTTCTCTCGTTCTTGCGGTTGTGTGCGTGCAGTCAGCTGTGAAGACAAGAGAAAATAGGCCTTACTAAAAAAGGATTGAAAAAATGCATACGAAAAGCCGAATCTCAAACATTTTAGGAAATTTAGAAACCCCAGGCAAATTTTTTAAGTTCCAAAAAGGAGCATCTCTGTGAGTCTGCAGAGCACGTGTAGCTGGATTTATACTTTCGCCTGGTGCCACATCGCGCGCCTCCGCTGACTGCGCGCGCACCTCGCGAAATGGACGAGGCTTTTATACTTGCCGCGTTTGCCGTTGTGATATTCTTTAAAACGACAGGGGGCGGCCAAAAGAAACTGACCAAAAAGTCAGACAGATAAACAGAGAAGTAGAACATTTCCGGAACTACGTCATATCATTAATATCATTCGATATTTCAATAACTAATTACGTTTTATTGTTTTTATAAATTATTTTAATGATTATAAGGATTTTTATAACCATTCAAGATTTTTTTAAATCAAATTTTCATGCATCACTTGCTTTTGTTCATATCTCGGACAGTTTTACCTATTAAAGTTTATTAAAATATTATTGACAACAGAACATGCGTTCCTCTACAAATATATTTTGTATTATGGCAAGAATAAAAGCAAAACAAAGTACACTTACTGAAAAATACAGATGTTTTTTTAGATTTAGCCTGCTCCACAATTGACATTACTGTCTGGCTAGTTTCTGTCCTCTTCTTATGAAGCATTCCTGGCCATGATCACCAGTAAAGCCAAAAAAAACAGGGCATCAGTATATCGTAAACTGATAGGTTCAAATATTCCTTTCCAGTTATCAAAGCAATAATTTGTTAATTCCTTTTAGTTTTGTAACTATTAAATTGTTTTAATTTAAAATTGTAATATATACATCAGTGTAAAACCTATGAATAGTGGAAAAACATATTTCTGTAATTGTGTAACTGGGTCTCCACTTTTGCCATGTCCTCTTTTGGCTTTAACAAACTTATCCCTCAGGTTTTTCCAAAAACAAGAACAAAAACTTTCCTCCTTTCCCACTACTGTTGCAATTTCTAGCCAAGAATTATTGATCATCGGGTTATCTCTATGATCACGGATCATAAAGATGTCTGTACAGTCATACTGTTTCAGACAAAATCTCTTCAAAGTGTTTCATATTCAACTCAAATCAAACGCGGACTGTTCACTCGAGTCTCAAAAAATGCTGTGAGCACCGCCAGCCGAAATGATGTCGCGCGCACCCAAAGTGAACTTCCGCTAACACCGTGATGACGTCACATTCGCCACGCGCACTCGAGCAAACTAGCGGATGCGTCGAGTATATACCAGGCTTGAGACTGTCTGTGGGAGTGCTGACAGGTCTCGCGCACACAGAACAAAATGGGTAAACAAGAGATTTTCCACTACTTAATCGATCACGGATGTTTGGTTAAATTGGGCAGATATATATATAAAAAAAAAAAAGTGTTAAAAAAAAGTGTAAAAAAAAAAGGATTATAATAATAGTAAAAAATAAAAAATAAAATAAAAAAAGTGTCCCTAAATATACTTGGGCGGTCGCTAATATACCTGTGTGGCCCGCCCAAGTAAAGTCTATGTGTGGGAAGCACTGAACCAGAAGAGGAAAACACAATAATCATTTATTTAAAAAACTAATCAAGTAAACATCTAAAGAACTTTACTCAACAAATTTTGGAGATGACCAGTCAAGATTTTTAGATTTAGAGCTGGATTTACTTGATCATAACAAGCAATGAAAGCAGTCTTATTTTGTTGCAGAAATACAATTTATATTAACTTTTCTAATTTAAGCCAAAACAATACTTAACTACCAATGCAGAAATAATTTTTTCTAGAAACTGTGTTATTTTATCACTCCAAAGTATCTTCGTTTACTCATCAAGAAGACAAAAAATTTATCAATTAATTTTCCTTCAGCTTAGTCCCTTATTTATCAGGCGTCGCCACAGCGGAATGAACCACCAACTTATCTAGCATATGCAACCCAGCACTGGAAAACACCCATACTAGGGCTGCACAATATATAGTTTCAGCATTGATATCACAATGTGTGTATGTGCAATAGTCACATCGCAGAGATATGCAATGTTAAGTTGAAATTATAGTTGAGCGTTACATTTCAGAATGAAAGGAGTGAAATTTTATAATTTGCATGTTTTTAAGGCCCGAGAGACATTATTCAGCCACAAGAAATTTTACCAATTGGAAGTTTAATAAAGAATAATTATATTGAATTATTTATACAGTAAAGACTACGGCTGCACAATATATCATGTCAGGGGGAGCAAATTTAATTTTTAGAATTATTACTGAAGTGTTCAACATCACTTCATCCTTCAGAAATCATTTTAATACACTGATTTACTGCTCAAAAATTTGTCTTATTTTTGTATTCTCCATTGAATTTTTATTATGTTTGTGAAAAACACAAACATTTTCTGGGCATCACAATGGCGTAGTGGGTAGCACAATCGCCTTACAGCAAGAAAGTCGCTGGTTCGAGCCCCGGTTGGGTCAGTTGGCATTTCTGTGTGGAGTTCTCCCCATGTTCGCGTGGGTTTCCTCCAGGTGCTCGGGTTTCCCCCACAAGTCCAAAAACATGTGGTATAGGTGAATTGGGTAAACTAAAATTGTCCGTAATGTATGAGTGTAGCTGGAAGGGCATCTGCTGCGTAACACATGTGCTGGATAAGTTGCTGGTTCATTCCGATGTGGCGACTCCAGATTTATTTCGAAATACACCCGCAAACTCAAATGACCTGGACGTAGTAACCAGCAGTATGGATGCCATCTTTACTAGCACACTAAATACTGTGGCACCCATCAATTTAAAAAAGGCTAGAGAGAATAAAACTACACCATGGTACAATAATCATACTCGCGCTCTCAAAACAGCTACCCGTGCTCTGGAACGTAAATGGAAAAAAACTAATTTAGAGGTTTTTAGAATTGCGTACAAAGACAGTATGTCCAGCTATAGGAGGGCTCTTAAATCTGCCAGGGCTGAGCACCTCCGCAAACTGATTGAAAATAATCAGAACAATCCGAGATTTTTATTTAGCACCATTGCTAAACTAACAAATAATCTATCATCTTTAGAACAAAATGTCCCACTGCAAATCAGTAGTGATGACTTCATGAATTTTTTCAGTGATAAAATAGAAGGCTTTAGACAGAAAATAGAAGTTGTTAAACTTTCTGCACCGCCTAATACTCCAGATCCAGTAAACATTTCACTGAATCAAAATAACCTACAATGCTTCAAAATCATAGAACAGGAAGAGCTAGATAAAGTTATAAATAGTTCTAAACCAGCTTCATGTATGTTAGATCCAATTCCAACAAAATTACTGAAAGAACTGATACATGTTATAGGAGAACCTCTCAATGTTATCAACTCTTCTTTATCTTTAGGCCATGTTCCAAATCCTTACAAGCTAGCTGTTATTAAACCTATTATTAAGAAACCACAACTGGACCCGAGCAACTTAGCTAATTATAGGCCTATCTCAAATCTTCCATTTATGTCTAAAATACTAGAAAAAGTTGTTTCTACCCAATTATGCTCCTTTCTGCAGACAAACAACATTTTTGAAGTGTTTCAGTCAGGTTTCAGGCCTCATCACAGTACAGAAACCGCATTAGTAAAAATAACCAACGATTTGCTCTTAGCTGCTGACCAAGGGTGCATCTCACTTTTAGTTTTACTCGATCTTAGCGCCGCATTTGACACCATTGACCACAATATTCTCATTGACCGCTTAAATTCTACAGGTGTCCAAGGTCAGGCCCTTCAATGGTTTAGGTCATACTTAGCTGATCGTTACCAGTTTGTGAATATTAATGGACAGCTTTCACAAGTCAGGCCAGTAAAGTACGGGGTCCCTCAAGGATCAGTTTTAGGCCCTTTGCTGTTTACAATATACATGCTTCCCCTGGGGGACATTATTAGAAAACACGGGATCAGCTTTCACTGCTATGCAGACGATACTCAATTATACATTTCAACTAAACCTGATGAGATGTCTGAACTGTCTAAGCTAACTGAGTGTATCAAAGATGTCAAAGACTGCATGACCAACAATTTTCTTCTCTTAAACTCAGACAAAACAGAATTATTACTTATTGGGCCTAAATCCTGTACACAGCAGTTCTCACAACTCGACCTGCAATTAGAGGGATACAAAGTTAGCATTAGCTCTACTATAAAAGATCTGGGTGTCATATTAGACAGCAATTTAACTTTCGAAAATCATATATCCCATGTCACAAAAACTGCTTTCTTTCATCTGAGAAATATCGCTAAATTGCAAAGTATGCTATCCATATCAGATGCAGAAAAACTAGTTCATGCTTTCATGACTTCTAGGCTGGATTACTGTAATGCTTTGTTTGCTGGCTGCCCAGCATCCTCTATTAACAAACTTCAGCTAGTACATAATGCAGCCGCCAGAGTTCTCACCAGGTCTAGAAAATATGATCATATCACCCCAATCTTATCCTCCCTACACTGGCTGCCTGTTAAGTTTCGTATTGAATTTAAAATATTACTCCTTACCTATAAAGCTTTAAATAATCTAGCTCCTGTTTATCTAACCAACCTCCTGTCTCGCTACAACCCAACCCGCTCTTTAAGATCTCAAAACTCAGGGCTTCTAGTAGTACCTAGAATAGCAAAATCAAGTAAAGGAGGTCGAGCCTTCTCATTTATGGCCCCTAAACTCTGGAATAGCCTCCCTGATAATGTCCGAGGCTCAGACACACTCTCACTCTTCAAAACTAGATTAAAGACCTATCTTTTTAGCAAAGCATACACTCAATGCATTACATAGCGGTATGATGCATGATGTGCCCCACGAACCATTTTGCTTCTTGTTTTTATACACTATGAACAGCAGCTACGCTAATTATTCTCCTTATTCTGTATTTCCACCTGGGGGTACTCATCAGACTATGCAGCGCCACTGATGCGATCCAAGACCAGCAACAAGATGATCCCAAGGTTTTCTGGACCAGGCCGTATCCTGCTGTGGTGGTCATCGTGGAGTGAGAGCATGAGACTGATTCCTGTGATGCTCCAAGGACAGACGAGTCTTCGCCGAGGTCCACCGTGCTGCGTCTAGACTGCAGCTCTGCACAAGACGTTTGGCCATAGGGGAAATGGTCGTGCCCAACTGAGCAAGGTTTCTCTCGAGGTTTTTTAAATCTTCGCTTTCGCCAATTGGTGAAGTTTTTTCCTCGATGCTGTCGCCACTGGCTTGCATGGTTCGGGATCTGTAGAGCTGCGCATCGATGGATTTGCTCTTCAGTGTTTGGACTCTCAGTAGTGATTATTAACCCACACTGAACTGAGCTAAACTGAACTGAACTTAATCTCTGAAAATTGAACTGACACTGTTTCAATTCACTATAATCTTCCATGTGAAGCTGCTTTGACACAATCTACATTGTATAAGCGCTATACAAATAAAGATGAATTGAATTGAATTGACTAAGCAGAAAAGAATATGAATGAATGAACATTATCTTTAGAATTTTTTGATGACTACATTGACTGCCATTAAAATTTGTAATTATTTTATTTAAAACATTCACGTTTACTGTTAGATCAACTCGATCAATCCTTGACTGATGTACACACAAGTAAAGATATAATGTGCAGTTCTGCTGCTAAGCGATTTGGAAAAAAAAAACCTAGTGATTGCCCGTCGTCTGAAACTCAAACTGTTTTAAAAAGAGGAAAGAATATTCCATGCATGAGTGTATTTATTTACAGAACTGCTTATAATATTATATCATTTATATACCCCTTATGCAATCTGAAGCTTTCCTTTTGCTAAATTTATGCATTTATTACAATACATATTTACATTTATTTAAAGATCATGAAGTGCTTTGAAATGTGCATTTTATTCGATGTCTGATGTAATCTCAACCAAAACATGAAAAGAGGGTGGACCATAGTGTAGCTCCTCCCCTTTTTTAAAACACCCAATAGCATTGTTTTTTGTTACCACTCTGCCAGTGAGAGTGATTGAGCTCAAGTGCCTCAAATGAAAAGCAAATGAAAAGCGTCTTGAAGGGGCGGAGCATGTCAGATACTAGAGAGCACTTGGTTGTTTATGATGTGATGAGAAACTGTAGTATGGGTTGACGTGAAAAAAAATCATAGCTCCATATAGGCGGAAGTGACAAACTACAAGCTTTACATGTTTATTTCAGTTTTATATCTTCTAAGCGCAAATGTTGTCACTGTTTTGGAGCACACTACCTTAGATACCCTAAAAACAAGCAATACTAATACTAACATCTAAAACTTTATTTTTTAATTTCATGAGACCCTTACAAAAAAAAAAGACAGATTTTCTCATATTTTAAAAATGAAGCAAGAATAAACATCAAATTAATTGTGAACATAAATAAATCATTAAACAGTTAGACTGTTATATACAGTGTTGGGTAAGTTACTTTAAAACAGTAATAGATTACAAATTACTGGTTACTACTGGAAAATTGTTATCAGAATACATTACTAATTACTTTATGTAAAAAGTAATCAGATTACTAATTACTTTGAAGTTACTTTTAATTTTAAAAATAAAATATACATATGGCGGCGCAGTGGCGCAGTAGGTAGTGCTGTCGCCTCACACAGCAAGAAGGTCGCTGGTTCGAGCCTCGGCTGTGCCGACCCCGGATTAATAAAGGGACTAAGCCGAAAAGAAAATGAATGAATGAAAATATACATATAAAAATACAAAATAAACTGCAGCTCTTTCAGTAATTTAATATTCACTGAAAAACATGTCGGGCGACGCAGTAGCGCAGTGGGTAGCACGTTTGCCTCACAGCAAGAAGGTCGCTGGTTCGAGCCTCGGCTGGGTCAGTTGGCATTTCTGTGTGGAGTTTGCATGTTCTCCCCGTGTTTGTATGCGTTTGCTCCGGGTGCTCCGGTTTCCCCCACAAGTCCAGAGACACGTGGTATAGGTGAATTGGGTATGCTAAAATTGACCGGAGTGTATGAGTGTGTGTGTTTCCCAGTGATGGGTTGCGGCTGGAAGGGCATCCGCTGCATAAAACATGTGCTGAATAAGTTGGCGGTTCATTCCGCTGTGGCGACCCCTTTTTAATAAAGGGACTAAGCTGAAAAGAAAATGAATGAATGAAAAACATGTCCATGAGTTGAACACAACAGCTTGACATTTTTAAAAGACTTAAAGAGTTTGCCCAAAACTCAAAATTCTCTCATCATTTACTTCCAAACCTGTTTGTTATTTTTTTTAACATAAAAGAAGACATGAGGAAAACTGGATACCTGTAACCACTGACATCCATAGTATGAAAAAGCACTGCAGTGTTTGTGTGTTCTGTGTTTGTCTGAGGTAATTAGTCTACCGAAATGTGTATATGCCAAAGTATGAAGCTGATCAGTAAGTGCACGTGACTTGCGATTGTCAACTGAGTGCACCGGGGAAATGAGAGCGTGCGCAATGTGCACTCCCAATATGCTCACGCAAATGACGTGATATGTGAACAGCCTCATAAGCAGCTACGCTTCTCTTCACACAAAGATTCCTTTACTCAGATCTTGCATAAAAATCCAATTCAGCCTGTTAAAGGGTCACGAAACACCAAAACACTTTTTTTTAACTGTTGACAGTCATATATGTGTCCCACGCTGCTATAAACACTATTAGGACACATATATTGCACTAAAAAGTGAAAATTGGTTGTTTTTGCGTTATTTTGAGCAAATTCGTTCTTCCGGTTTGAAACGAATTTTTGAAGCTGCGTCACGGCCATGAGATACATAGGGGTAAATCCAGCCAGGAGAGTGGCTGGCTGTCTTTTTGAGGACGTTCTGACGCATCTGAGCGTGCGGCATTAATTCATGAGAAGACGTGCTTCAAACCAATCAGCGCGCTCTATTGTGTATGACGTGAAACTTCATTAATATGCATGATAGCTCCGGAGACTGTTTACGCTGTATAGACGGCAGAGAGACGCCACGCTGTGTTGCTAAAACAAGTGAAAGAACAAGAATTTGGAGACATGGGTCGTCAGTGTGCTGCAACAAGGTTTTGTTTTCATTTTCCCTCTATGAGAGAGCAGCTGGACTCACGTGTGGATTACAGTGCACGCGACAGAAACGCGTTTGTAAGGAACATTTTTACCCAAGAGTTTTTCGCATCTGGAAATGGTGAAATCCGGATTTGCCGCTCGTCTGCTTTTAATAAAAAGACACAGCTCCAGTTTGATTGTCCTGTCGCTACAGATTAGGTAAGTGTGTGCAGTGTTCTTTGTTTAACCCAGATTGCAAAGTTTGTCGTATTGTGAGCAGTGCTTTATTAGTTTTTAAAGACATACCTCAGTCAAAATGATTTAGTTACTAAGTTTACAGTATGTTAATATCACTGCAATATTACAGTACAATATTATAGACTGAAAGATCCGCTAATGCTGCTCTCCGAGTGTAAACATATAAACACAAACTATTCCCATTGTGCAGGATTTTTTACCGCATTTTGTGACAGGATAGTCTATACACAGACGGCTTTCTGACGCTACCTACCGAGTACATAAGTTACAGAGAAATGCGGAGGATTTTTTTTTCTCCCATTCGCCGTGCGGTATCAAAGCCTCTGTGTTTCTTTTGCCTGTGATCAGCACATGGCCAAATGTTAACTCCCTTCTATGCAAATCTTATCCTCTTTCCCTCCCCCGACACTCCCACACTCCCAGAGCTGGACACGCCCAGCTTTCCTGACTTTTTTCAAACTAGAGGTGTGAAAACACCCTGCTGAGACAGGGGGGTTTCATGGCCCTTTAAGTAATGTCTGTATTTCCACAATCACGTCAGCAACCATTTCAGCTCACGTTTTCCAGCAATTTAAAAGCGCATGCTTATTAACTGACGTTGCAGCGCAAAACGTGATTTTAAAAAAGCAACCCCCCCACCCCCCCACACCCCACACCCCCGGCCAAAAAAAAAAACTGTATTTGTAACATAAGTAGCGCAATTACATTAACATTACATTACTGCGTTCCTCAAAAATGCAATTAGATTACAGTAACGCGTTACTGTGGAACACGCTACACCCAACTCTGGTTATATAATACATTGTTATGTGGTAAATAATGAGTAGAATGTGTCCAGATTTTGAGTTGGAACTAGAATAGTATAAACCTGATGATGCTACTGCTGTATCTTTAATGTAATGTATTTACCACAAAGGTTGCCAAAAAAATAAATAAATAAAAATCTAAAGG
This sequence comes from Danio kyathit, assembly GCA_903798195.1. Classification (NCBI taxonomy): domain Eukaryota; kingdom Metazoa; phylum Chordata; class Actinopteri; order Cypriniformes; family Danionidae; genus Danio; species Danio kyathit. Next base: position 15,184,156 of record LR812529.1, on the reverse strand, counting down.
CTGATGGCATTTTATTTGTATTATTTTTTTTTGTTTATTATTAACATGTTAACAAAGTTACTATTAACTACTTTTTGTTCTTCAGTATGTTATGGATAAAACATGGTAATTCTAATAGATTAATAAAGTGAATTCGATTTTTGGGCGACGCGGTGGTGCAGTAGGTAGTGAAAGATGAGTCTGTGATGGCATAATCTTCAGGTTTGGGTGAACTACTAACCCTTTAATCAAGCCAAAGCTCAGGGTTTTGCAGATATTAAGTTAACCTAGTTTTCTGGTACCCCCCAGCGGTCACTGGTTGGTCCTCATGTGTACCTGTGCACGAGATGTTGATGGGTCTTTCCATGTACTCTTGTCGGACCACCACACCGGCAGCTCGGGCTTTTCTCTCCTGCTCGCCCTGTGTCTTCGATTTAATGTTGACTGACGGAGGAATGAACAAGCGTCTTTTTGTCCGGACGGGAACCTGAAGCACCGCCTGCCACAGCCGGACATCCAACAGAGACGAGCCGTACTGGACAATACATAATAAACGAGAAACACGATATTATGAGTTAATTATATGTATAATATATAAATAGTATGGATTAAATATATATTTAGCTTAAAAAATAAAATCGCTGAAGCATTTCAAATATATACTGAAGTATCCAATTGACTCTATATAGCGTGCAGATTCACGTTCACTTGTTATCCGTGCAGCTTTGCAAATTCAATCTATGTTTGCTAAAGATGCCACGCTAAAGTCTTTTTATAATCATTTCAGACCTTTATATTTTGACATGGTGTTGGTTGAAGGCATTTCAACGTCCTACATATGGAGGCCGCCATCTTCTTTCAGCACTCCTTCGTGCACGAACAAAATAACGTGAATCGTTCATTAGCGCCCTCCGGTGGAGAGGAGAGGCACTGCAGAAGAGTTTAAAGGGATAGTTCACCCAAAATCAAAACTGTCATCGTTTACTCAAAAAGAGGATATTCTGAAGAATGTCAGAAAAAATACAGCCACGGTCATATTTTTTTGTCAACTATGGAAGACAATGGCTGCTAGTTTCCAGCATCCTCACGAATATCTGGTTTTGTGTTCAACACAAGAAATTCATAAACGTTTACAAACACTTGTGTGGCGAGTGTGTGAAGAGGCTAAATGGAGAGTAAATTTACAAATTTGTAAATTACAGACAATCAGCAGATTCCAAACTATTCTTTTTTAATGCGTAACTGAATTATAGTTCACTCCATACACAAGTCGTATTCAGCACTGTGTTGATCTGAAACGTCCTTTAATGTTTTTATTGACAAAACCAGACAATATCATGTCGAAAATATAACACAATATTAAATTGTTACTTGATCTGTGTCACAGCAGTTGCCGCTTTTTTCAGAAATTTAGTATAACAAAGACAAACAGGAATCAGTGTTGTCTTTTTTGCATGTTGATGTAGGTTTAAGTATCTCTGCTGTATGCTTTATGGCAGAACAATTCAATTTCAGAAATTGTCGACACGGTGGTTCATTGGTTAGCCCTGTCACCTCACAGCAAGAAGGACGCTGGTTCGAGTCCCAGCTGGGCCTCTTGGCATTACTGTGTGGAGTTTGCATGTTCTCCCCGTGTTTCCTCTTCCCCCACAGTCCGAAGACATGCGGTATAGGTAAACTGGGTAAACAAAATTGGCTGCAGTGTGTAAGTGTGTGTGTGTGAATGGGTGTTTCCCAGTACTGGGTTACAGCTAGAAGGGCATCCGCTGCATAAATAGTTGCTGGAATAGTTGGCGGTTCATTCTGCTGTGGCATCCCCTGATAAATAAGGGACTAAGCTGAAAGAAAAGGAATGAATTTCACAAATTCTCAACACTATTTAGTCAACAGTTCATATATGAGTGGCTGTATCTACTTAACACACGTTGTGTACTTCATTTGTCGATTGTAACTTACAAAACTTCTGCTTATATTTTCAGACTTTCCATTGACTTCCTTGTTAATCTTCATCCCCAACAGTTCAATTTGTTAATTAAACACACAAGAAACACCCTTGAGTTTTTATAACAGATTGCCTCTTGCATGTGTATATGGATCCGATGGCTCGGCTCTAACAGGTCGGAGATCAGCTCGGAATAGTCTAAGGTTGTCTTGACCCCAAAGAACCATGCCACCATTCATATCTGGACTTAGATACAATCCCTCATTGACGTACACATTTAGACTTGTCTATCTTTGCTTTGGGAACTGAATCGCACCCTTTCTGGTCCTGTGTAAAGAGTATAATTGCTGTATTGTACTGTAAGGCAGAGCGGCCTAGGAACTCATTGTGAGTGTTAAAGCTGACTTCTGCTGATGAAACTGCAAACTATCTTCTGTAAACTTTATTTATTTGAATCCCTGACTCCGGCTCTTCTTCATCTGACAGACTGCTCATTTTTTGGGTTTAAACTGTAAATCCTCAACATCTTATAGAAGTCATTTCTGACTGTGAAAAACATACACTTATTGGCCACTTTATTAGGTTCACCTTACTAGGACAGAGTCTTCAGAACTGCCTTCGTGGCATAGATTTAACAAGGTACTGGAAATATTCTTCAGAGATTTTGCATCCATGACGTGAATCTCCCATTCCACCACATTCCAAAGGTGCTCTAGTGGATTGAGAACTGGTGACTGTGGAGGCCATTTGAGTGCTTAGTCGCATTATTGAAGTGCAGTACAGACACGTAAACACCTTAATCGAACTATTTCCATCATGTAGGACTTTAAACCGCTTTTTCCGACAGGGTAGTCCACACACACACACCCAGACACACACGCACGGCTGATTGACACTTTTTGCACCTACCAAGTCAGTGCAGACCACAGACACCTGCATCGTGAAATGCAGAGGTTTTTTTTTTCTTTCATTCAGCATGCGGTATGAACTTCCATTAAAACAACACTTCCAGCAGTTCATAGTTGCATCCAATATCTCGTTTGTCACGGTGGGCTTGCATGAAATCTTCGTGAATGAAAGTGAAAGTGCCAAACTGCAGTTAAAGTCGACAAATTAAAAATGAAACACCCGAAATTACATGATTCTCTGGAGGAAATGCGGATAGCGCGGTGACGCAATGTTATTAATCGAATTATGTGCTGTAACATGTAATACGGGATCATGAAAGGAACATTCAAAAAGCAACTCATGTAAACACCTTAGTCTTATTATTCTCTTAATTAGAATAAAGCAAATAATTCGATTACTGATGTCCATGTAAACGTAGTCAATGTCATGTTCAAGAATCCAGTCTGAGATGATTCGCACTATGACATGGTGCATTATCCTGCTGGAAGTAGCCATCAGAAGACTTCTCCTAATGGGCCCAAAGTGTGGCAAGAAAATATCCCCCACACCATTACACCACCAGCAGCCTGAACTGTTGATACAAGGCAGAATGGATCCATGCTTTCATGTTGTTGACGGCAAATTCTGACCCTACCATCCGAATGTCGCAGCAGAAATCAGACCAGGCAACATTTTTCCAATCTTCTATTGTCCAATTTTGGTGAGCCTGTGCAAATTTTTCCCGTTCTTAGCTGACAGGAGTGGCACCCGGTGTAGTCTTCTGCTGCTGTACCCCATCCGCTTCAAGGTTGGACGTGTTGTGGATTCAGAGATGCTCTTCTGCATACCTCGGTTGTAACGAGTGGTTATTTGAATTACTGTTGCCTTTCTATTAGCTTGAACCAGTCTGGCCATTCTTCTCTGACCTCTGGCATCAACAAGTCATTTGCGTCCACAGAACTGCTCACTGGATATTTTTTATTTTTCTGACCATTCTCTGTATAAACTCTAGAGATGGTTGTGAGTGAAAATCCCAGTAAATCAGCAGTTTCTGAAATACCCAGACCAGCTCGTCTGGCACCAACAACCATGCCATGTTCAAAGTCACTTAAATCACCTTTGTTCTCCATTCTGATGCTCAGTTTGAACTGCAGCAGATCTTCTTGACCATGTCTACATGCCTAAATGCATTGAATTGCTGCCATGTTATTGGCCGATTAGAAATTTGCATTAACTAGCAGTTGGCCACCTAATAAAATGGCCGGTGAGTGTAAGTTTGAATGAAGTCCACAAAAGTCAGTCTCATACTGTATTAATTTTCAAAACTTTGTGTTTAAAATGACTGAATAACACCAGGAGATTACTCCCTGAACATATTCAAAACACATATTACATACTATAGAAGTATACAATTTCTGAAGATTTATTTCCCATGACAATAATTATCTTCCAGTTTCTTGTGTTCCATGACTGCATTTGATAATCTACCAGCAAATGTGTAAAAGCTGGAAGAGTTTAAAAGTTTTAATACGTTTATAAACGGAAGCAGTCCGTTTCACAAGTTCTCTCTCTTGCATCAGTGACTTTCTTTATTCCCTAGTTACCACGTAGTCTTGAGCAATAATGCAAAGAAAATCTTATGAAATCGGTGACACTATTGTCTGCTATTAAAATTCATTCAGCAAATTCATTCTGCATGTCGCACAGTGAACACAAGCTCCCAAAATCAACCCCGTGCATCATCATCATATACTTCAGTGTCTCAAAACCAAGCATCTGTAATGCGGACAAGTCTCCATCTTTCCTCCTACTGTACCTGCTGCACATTATTGGAAATCATTATTTACATTTGTACTCATAAACTGATATGCCGTTGTTTTTTTAAACATCATTTGAACATCTAGGGCGCGATCTCTACATTTAAGGGATACATGTTTATCTGTGTATAGTACAAAAAATGCACACAAACATTAGAGCATGAAGAGTCACAACGTACAAATCCACCACAGCATTCCCACAATACAGCTGTGCCCGTCTCATTTCTCATCTTCTTTAATGAACATCAATTGTATTTTAAAACAAAAGCACATTTCAGGGAAAGTTCAGAGACAGAATCTGATGATCACGAATCCCGCGTTTGACGCCAAATCAGAAAGTAAAGTCGGTTGTGTTTAACGTGAGCCCGCTGTTATCTCAGTTTGTCACAAACACCATTGATCATTTATCAAATCATCTTAAATTGAAGGCCTCCATTTTGAAACCCGGTTGAATCATGATTACTTTTTAAGTCTCAAATGCCATTATTGATTTCAAAAACGATAATCAAACAGATCTTATATAAAAAGTTTACCTAAGAGCTTTGTGTATTACCATATCAGATGCGAATGTTTATCCTCCATTTTGTCGATTTGTGGAGGTGATAAAACAGATGACTGTGACGTACAGGAGACAAGGGCGAAGAACAGAGAGAAGTTGTGTGTGTGTATATATATATATATATATATATATATATATATATATATATATATATATATATATATATATATATATATATATATATATATACACTCACATTTCAGATTAATTGAAGGTCTGAGAACTAATGCTCGCGGTTTACAATATACACACAGTACCATGCTTATGCGTCTTCAGTCCTAACCGTTACTAAACGATGGGATTCAGAGCCGTTACCATTGAGTCCGTTCGGTTACCAGTGCAGCTCGACCTTTAACCCCCATTCTGCCGCCCATCCGCGCCGCCGTAAGATTCTGGATAAAATGCGTTATAAAGCCATTACTAATAAAACAGGAGGAGGAGGTTGTCATTTGTACAGAACAAAAGAAAACACAAACAAACAAACAAACTTAAAACTTGAGCATATCAACATCATGCTTTTTTTGTTTCGAATGTAAGGAAAAGAGAAATGTTTGCGTTATAATAACACTGCGTGAAAGGAGCGTTATACTGACGTGACGACGTGTGTGTGTGTGTACATGCATTAACAGCTCTTAAAAATAACATGGAGAATCGCTTCAGTCACAGCTCTTGCGCCTCCCGCTGGCAGAATGGGGAACTACGTCACACTCGGGAGTGAATAACAGTCTGGTTTTCTAGGCTTCTCTTGATAGACTCTTGGGTTATTGTTAAGATGAAATTGCAGTTTTGTAATCATTTCTGTTTTTTTTTTTTTTTTTTTTTTTTTTTGCAGAAAGTAGCCGGATGATGCTCATTTTGGAGTGAGTGAGCAGGTCAGGGAGGTCATGAGGTCAGAGTTCAGGTCAGACGGGTGGTGTTTTCCGCTGAAGCAGGTACTGGTGGATGTCGTCTGCGTCTCTCTTCAGCCAGGCGGCATTCAGGAGGATGTTCTCGCAGCACTGCTGTACCGTGCGCTCGGCTGCTGGCGCGTGATGACTTTCAAAGAAACTCTGAAAATAGAAAAAACAACATTTATTTGTGTAGAACAGCAACTTGTAGTAGATAGGTTTATTCTTTGTGCTATATTATTTCAAAACACTTCACTTCTGTAAGTAAAAGCTCAACTGGTTTTTGTGCTACTGTACAGTTCTGTTCAAAGGGGTTTTGGTTTCTATGATTTTATTTTTAACGGAAGACTCCTGTGTTCACCAAGGATACATTTTAAACTCTGCCCCCCCACTGACTCCCCCCCCCCCCCCCCCCCATCTTCATACACCCCCACACTCTCCTCATAACTTACACTCCCTATAAACAAATCCCTGCATTATTTATTATTTGCACATATTCATCACACTACGTTGCACTAATTCATCTTGAATTGTACATACCCACTATAATTAGTGTATCCGGAAATTATTCATAGTATTAATTTTTTTATGTTACAGCCTTATTTCAAGATGGATTAAATTCATTTATTTCCTCCAAATTCTACACACAATACCCCATAATGACAATGTGAACAAAGATTTTTTGAAATTGTTGCAAATTTATTACAAAAAAAAAAAGCTGAAAAATCTCATGTGCATAAGTATTCACAGCCTTTGCCGTGAAGCTCTAAATTGAGCTCAGGTACATTCTGTTTCCACTGATCATTTTTGAGATGTTTCGGCAGCTTAATTGGAGTTCACCTGTGGTAAATTCAGCTGATTGGACACGATTTGAAAAGGCATACACCTGTCTATATAAGGTCCAGGGTTGACAGTGCATGTCAAAGTACAAACCAAGCATGAAGACAAAGGAATTGTCTGTAGACCTCAGAGACAGGATTGTCTCGAGGCACAAGGCTGGAGAAGGTTACAGAAAAATTTCTACTGCTCTGAAAGTTCCAATGAGCACAGTGGCCTCCATCATCCGTAAGTGGAAGATGTTTGGAACCACCAGGACCCTTTTTAGAGCTGGCCGGCCATCTAAGCTGAGTGATCGGGGGGGGGGGGGGGGGGGGGGATGATCAATAGCCCGATGGTCATTCTGTCTGAGTTCCAGCGTTCTTCTGTGGAGAGAGGAGAACCTTAGAGGACAACCATCTGTGCAGCAATCCACCAATCAGGCCTGTATGGTAGAGTGGCCTGACGGAAGCACTCCTTAGTAAAGGGCACATAGCAGCCCGCTTGGAATTTGCCAAAAGGCATCTGAAGAACTCTCAGACCATAAGAAACAAAATTCTCTGGTCTGATGAGACTAAAATTGAACTCTTTGGAGTGAATGCCAGGCGTTATGTTTGGAGAAAACCAGGCACCGCTTGTCACCAGGCTAATACCATCCCTACAGTGAAGCATGGTGGTGGCAGCATCATGCTGTGGGGATGTTTTTCAGCAGCAGGAACTGGAAGACTAGTCAGGATAGAGGAAAAGATGAATGCAGCAATGTACAGAGACATCCTGAATGAAAACCTGCTTCTAGGTGCTCTTGACCTCAGACTGGGGCGACGGTTCATCTTCCAGCAGGACAATGACCCAAATCGCACCGCCAAAATATCAATGGAGTGGCTTAACAACAACTCGGTGATTGTCCTTTAGTGGCCCAGCCAGAGCCCAGGCCTAAATCCTATTGAACATCTCTGGAAAGATCTGAAAATGGCTGTACATCGTCGCTTCCCAACCAACCTGATAGAGCTTGAGAGGTACTGCAAAGAGGAATAGGCAAAAATTCCCAAAGACAGGTGTGCCAAGCTTGTGGCATCATTTTCAAAAAGACTTGAGGCTGTAATTGCTGCCAAAGGTGCATCAACAAAGTATTGAGCAAAGGCTGCGAATACTGATGTACATGTGATTTTTCAGGTTTTTTTATTTTTAATAAATTTGCAACAATTTCAAAAAATCTTTTTTCACATTGTCATTATGGGGTATTGTTTGTAGAATTATGAAGAAATAAATGAATTTAATCCATTTTGGAATAAGGCTGTAACAAAAAAAATGTGGAAAAAGTGAAGCGCTATGAATACTTTCCGGATGCACTGTACATTTGTAATTATGCTCATATCTATCTGCATACCTCTGATTATTAATAGCAACCTGTACATATATTCATCTATTGTAAATCTTTGTTCAAAGTTAATACAACCTTTATATAATGTTCATAGTACAACCATCTGTAAATATCACCATAGTTTTTCTATAATTGCGCTTTATAACGTATACCTATATCCCGCACTTGCTGCTATTGCACTTCTGGTTAGACCTAAACGGCATTTTGTTGGCTTGTACTTATACATGTGTAATGAAAATAAAGTTGAATCTAATCTAATCTATGTTGAAAAATACAGTAATATTGTGTAGTATTAGAGTTTGAAGGAAAGGCTTGTGCACACAGAGATGATAATCTCTTGCAATTATTGCTGACGTTTAACATCTCAAGACTAAACACTAATGGGTGCTAATGTGAGTGTGCCCACCAATGTGCAAAACACCAGGAATACGAGTCAGAAATAAAAGTATTTGTCTGGTTTTCAAAATCTCATGATTTTCTGTGTTTACTTGACTCAGCGCACATGAAAATTTCTTGAGCATGGATGTTAAAAAAATCTTTAAAAAATGCTTGTGATAAATGTAAGTGATAATGTGTATAATCTGAGTGGTGTGCACAAGGCTTAACTATTTTTCATTTGAATAAAATAAAATATAAAAAAAACAATTCTCTAATGCCAAAGTTGAATCTTCATCAGCCGTTAGCCCTGATACAGTGTCACACAATCTTTAAGAAATCATTATAATTAGGATTTGGAAAATATTTATTTTTAATCATCAGTGTTCAACAGTGACGCTTATTTTTTTTGTCAAGTTTTTAATGACAAATGAATTTTGGAAACAGAAAGTTTCTGTAACATAAATATCCTTATCACTTTTAATCAAGTTTGTGTGTCCGTGTCTTTAAAAAAAGCAAACATATCATATTGTATTACATTTATTTTAAATTAAAATGACATTTTGTGAACTTATTCCATCAATTAATCTAATGTTTAACCATTTTTAAACAATAAATTCTAATAACCCATATAAAAACCCCTATAAAATGTTTGAAACATCAAATCATGACAATTCTAAGTGACTTACTAATGAATCTTTCAGATTAACAAACTGGTTCCACTGACTCACAATAAATTTTTAAATAAAAAAAAAGTTTTATTCTACCAAAGTAAATTATGTAGTCTATGAAATATATTTAAGAAGTTAAGTAAATACACTGTAAAATATAGAAACTTTAATAAAAACCATCATAATATAATTCCACAATATATATATTTATTTAAAAAAAAAAATCAAATCTATTTTTTAAAGTAATTCAAATAAAAAAAAATATTTTAATGTATTTTTACAGGTGTGGCATGATTCACCCATTAAATGTTTGCTTATGTTTCCCCTGGTGTAAATAAAAAGAAATGTTTGCCATTTCATTATATACAGTAAATGAATTACATTCATAACTAAAGTGAATGTATATTAATTTCTGATCCTATCTTGAACATAACATTAATAGTTGCATGTCCCCAAGAGCAACATTCAATCGATTTAATATTTGAGAGCAAAACATAACTACTAAACTCTTTATTACAGAACATCCCATTTACTTTAGGTAGACTGAAGTGATTGGCTAAAGGAAATACTCAACAGCTTTGTAAGACAAGAGAAAGCACATGTTGCTCACCTTAACTTCAGCAGCCATTTTATCTATTGCAAACCCATCCACCGTCAGCTGCAGTGAAGAAACAAAACAAACAAAGCATCAACACTGCAGGAATACACTGATTACACAATCATCAAACTAGCTAAAATATTTCCAATCCTAAATGGCTTAGTGTTGCTTATTTTGTGTCTCTACAGTGGAGATCAAAATTAGAGAACAATTGGAAACACTTTAATTGAAGGGGGCGTTTATAAAATCTACAACTGAATTTTCTAATAGCGTCATTAATATTTTCTTTTAATCTCAACTAGTACAGTGGTTTAAATTGAATATGTCATTAAATATTAATGGTGCTTTTAGAAAATTATTCGACAGAGTATTGACACTTTTACTGAGATATTTTAATGACAAATTTTGTTCCGCTGGATAAAACTGATCACAAAAAAATATTCATTACGCAGTTATAATGGCCTCATGACAATCATGTTTATGACAAGTTATGTTGAGGTCTTTGTAATGGCACTGACAGGTTATGCAGGCCCGTAGCCAGGGGGGTTCGGGTTGTTGCTAGAACAAATATGGTTGTGGTGGGAGGTAAACGAGAATTATTTATATTATTTATTAAATTTCACATTTATTGTATTTTATTAACCTCTACCCCTACCCTAAACCCAACCACAGTAATGTAAAAACAGTAGTTGTACCGAGTATTATTTATGTTATCTATTAAATTACTCAATAATATGTATTTTTTACTGCCTTACCCACCCCAACCCTAAACACAATTGTCTCAGTACTGTAAAAATTTTAAGTATTGTTAAACAGTGTCATAAAAAATGTTGCTATATTGATGTGCATATCACACTTCCGGCCAGCCGCATATCTGATTTAGACTTTACCGGGGGTTCGGGTAAGTCAAAAGATCCACCCCCCACTGACAAAGGTCCAGAATTTGTCTCATACATGAGCTCATTTGTTGTATTTTGACTGCTATGCCATCATTAATTGTAAAAATAATCAATCAAAGAAGCTTTAAGTCCAAGCAGAATGCTCTGTTGGCTGTCGCTTCGGCATGACTTCTGCTAATCAGCTTTGACCAATGCAAGCTATTATTTTCAGGAGTTGCTGTGCAAGAAAACTAAGAAAACTTATAATCTGCTTTAAGTGAAGTCATCTTTCACTACTATATAACTATTTTACAAGTAACGTTTATTCAAAATCTTGGACCTTATACTTGAAAGAAAAAATGAGCAATAAAAAGGTGTAAAGCAAAAAAGGTGGCCCGTATTAAAGTTAAAATTTTAATAAAAATTAGGCTATTGTTATCCATCAATCTTCAAATTTACTTTTTACAGGAGAGGCTTGAAAAATTGTGAAGCTCTGCATTATTATTTTTTTATTTTTTAATATTCAATGGACAAATTCTGGCTGAGGAAAGTTTAATGTGCTGGACAGTTTGCTACTTGCCTAATAAATGACAACAGGCAACAGTTTTTTAATTAAAAAAACTTGTAATGATATGATGTAATGCATATGTATTTTCAAAATAATTTTTTTATTCTAAATATTTAGGAAACATTTTTGATACATCAAAAAGTGTGGCAATGATGACCATCCAACAAGCCAATACAGCCAAATATTGTGCTTAAAATGTCACTAAAATGAGTGTTTAAACCTCACACTTTAATAGAAAATGAGGCAAATAACTTCAAAAAGGTCCACTTTTTGACAAAAAAGAACAACCCCTTCTACCATGCTGGCTTTGGGACTTTTATGATGTATTTGTTTGTCAAGTTGTCAAAAAAGCATCTCAAACAATGTCACATTTGCATTTAAAAATGCATAACTGAGCTTAATACATATAATTACAGTTGTCATAAGCATGCATAAAATCTCCTTCATATTGATGTTCATAGGTCACGTCATAATTATAAAGAGGTTATGACAGTCTTATGAACAGCCCTTTGAGCAAAGTGAACATTTTATAAACACTCATGAACAGTGTTTTATAAAATAACCAAAGTACTTCAACCAAAACCTATTTTATTTTATGACAAAATCCAGCAATCAAACTTAAGAGAACAGCAGTGATTGTATCAAAAAGAAAGCTCTATATATTATGTTTCTGATACCGTACTTCTTAATAAATGATTCAAAAGACCTCAAAACATATTAAGTTGCAGGCTTTAATTTTGATCTCCTCTGTAGTTGTGTATTGTGCTGGCTTCACCTTGATGAGTCTTGATATGAGGAAGCCACCCTGATAACGGTTGTGAAGTTCTTCCCAGTTGTCCCTTACGAATTTCCACGCGGCTTTGCGGCCCTGTTTGCTGCTTCCAGCAACACCCCCGATTACAGACACGGTGTCCTGAGGACGAACCTCCTCCTAAAAATACCACAGTCACAGTCAGTCTCACAGTTCACAAGTCTGCATAGGTTCAATTCCTGCAGACGGCGATTAAAGATGAGAGAAAGAGCGTGTCCGATTGGATTTCTCATGAAAGATGAGAGAAATGAAATTGCTGCTTTATTGATCTCTTAGAGAAAAACTGAAGCACCTCAGCTTTGAACATTAATCATGGCGACATTAATAACACTGGTGCTTTAATGCATTAAACATATCAATAACAACATACACAGTTGTGGAAAAACTTAAAGAGACCACTTGAAAATTAACATTTTTTTATAGACTTAGGCCCCCGTTTACAAGAATACGTTTTAGTTTTGAAACACATAAGTTTTGCTAAGGTTACGCCTTCCGTCCACACTATCCCGGAGTTTTCAAGCACCGAAAATCAAGCATTTTGAAAACGTTTTCCTTTTAAAACGCTGGTGCTCCGTGTCAGTGTGGATGGGGGAAAACGGAGACATCAGAAAATGGAGGCGTGGCTGCAGACATTCGCCTGATCTGATTGGGGCTTTTTCCTCAATATTAAGTGCACCAAGTTCAGTCTCAAATACTTTCCTAGTAAGTTCAGACTTCGCAAGTTTGATATGGAAAACAAACTCCCGAGGACACATCGGGTAAATCTTCAAAGGGGACCGTGTACTTTATAACGTCATTCACATCACCCTGGCTATGTTGTTTCACTATCTTTATAATAAAATAAAAACAAGATATAAAGAACTGCCTATTTTCATTTTGATATTAACAACAGACACTAGAAATGTTGAGGCGTCGTGTGGCTGCATATTTATATGACCATCATCTTCACTGTATGTATATTTATAACAAAACAGAGCCTATAACATTACTGCCTTCTTTCATTTTCTTTGAAAATTACAAAACCTACTCTTTCTCTTTTGCTGAATATCAGTTTTAATAATCAATAATGGCCATTATTAAAATATAACGAACAATAAGTGTATACAATATAGGAAATAAAGGCAAGGAAATCAGTCAATATGCAGAATCAGTGTGCGTGGTTACATGAATTAATATATTAACTTATCTTTGCGCTCAGCCAAAACACGTTACCTGAGAACTAGTAACCAATTCAAAAGACTAAAGAGTCATTAAATAAAGACAAGATGAATTAAATATCTTGTTTAACAACTATAGTGAGATGAGATCCAGCGGTATGTCCTTGATTAACTGTCCGGTATGCGCTGCTCTCACCTGGGGAGGTGTGCTCAAAGCACCCACTGTCTGCCTGGAGCTCAGACGTGTGCATACGCTGCAGCTCATGCCAGAGTGTGTTTGAGTGGTCACGTGATGTGCAATTTCAGCAGTGTAGTGTGGACGGAGATCTGTTCAGAAATGCTGATGAATCACCAGTGTGGACGTGGATCGTTTCATTCAAAAACGCCATTTTAAAACTAAAACACATTTGTGTAAATGGGGCCCTAAATAGGTCTGGGTAATATGTTAATAAGGGTCTAATTTGATGCGGCAACAAATATTTAAATGCCAGCCATTCCGTTAAATATCAGCCTCTGCAATCCCTTCACAATGTGAAAGGTTATAATCTTATTAATACATATGTAACCTAATTAACATTATTAAAAGTACATAGGCTGAGTGACTGAGTCACTGATTTTAACTGTTTGCTTACTTGTCGGTTATTTAATTTTCAAGGTATCTGAGGTATCTGCTGCTGCTTTCAGTTGTATGGCAATAAATGTCACATAAAATGGAATTCAAATAGGCATGGGACGTTTTAAAACCGCCAATTTTTCTATTTATACCATTCCTACGATAGGTGTAAGATTTTATTTTTAACGTTTTTTATTTTATAGTTCTTTAAAACAACAGTTAGCTCCAGCAGAAAAGATATCCAAAGATGTCGATTTAAAATGTAATGAAATCTGTGTTTTTGAAACAAATGAAGACAGCAGAAGTCAGTGATTCATTTGACTTATTTAGCCTGACGTGTCTACTGCTCCAAAATAAATTTAAGTTTCTCAAAATATAATCTATTGTGTTCAAAGGGGAAAAAGTTTTTGTTTTTTACCCAGACATTTAAAAAGAATATGTTTTAGAGCAGTAATCTCTATATCGTGAAACCGTGATATTTTTATCCAAGGTTATCATACCATCAGAATCATATACCGGCCCATGCCTATATTCAAACTCATATTGGTAGCATTTAACACTGAATAAAGCACATAATCTGCACCTGAGGTAATTATTGTCTTTGCATTTTATGCTGTTGCTTTGCTGCGACATTGCAAAAATAGAAATTTAGGGCATCACTGTCACAGACGGTTAAAACAAAAACACAATTTAACATGAGAAAGATACCTTTTATTGCGTGTCACGTGTAAAGACACAGTTAAATACATCATTCTCATTTCAAATAAAAATATTTATTTTTTAATAAAATGACAATTGGTGTTTTTAATTGTCATGATTAAAAAAAAATTATTCAATCATATATTGATTTATAAACGTATCTCGAGTGACAACATTGACATTAGCATAAAAAACGGTTGATGGAAACACCAAGATGCAAATAAATTTTGAAAATGCGCATTAAAAACATGCGCATAACTGAGTTGGATAAACTTCTTTTTATTCGATAAGAAAAGATGTGCATAAACTACAATGGAAACACTTTTCCTGAACAAATTCCAGTATGCGCACTAAAAAAAGGTCATGTGATGTTGTTATAAGATATCATGTGAAGAAAAAAAATGTGTGCGAATGGACAAACCAGCAGGCTGAGCAAACTGTTAAACATCTGAAATGCTATTTGGTCATTGTAAAACGCCTTAACCATTTCAATATTAGTGTTGTTATATTATTAATTACCTCCAGAATCAGGAGCGTCTGCGTTTCGCGTCTCACGCATTTAAACGCCACCGCACGTTCACTGTGTGTGTCAGGATTGCCTTCTGAGGTGCAATCATTTATTAAATAAAGAAAAGATTGACGCAGCTTCTCTTAATCGCAGCATATTCCGCTTTTACTGTTGATATTTGCCGCCAGTTAATCTGGAAGTGACGATTTTGTTCTTTTTGACTCGTTGGATGGAAACGCTGCTTTATTCGCACATCTTTTATGCAATATTCCAGTTTTGCGCATCAAGTTAATTTGCATTTTTGAATGGAAACATGGCTAATGTGATGTCTAAAATTGAATATAAAGTCTGAAAACATGACACCTTTTCTATTTTATGCAAAAAAAATGCTCTAAATGACAAAATTTGTATATTAAATTAGAAAGAAATATCATTAGTTATTTACAGAATAAAGCAAAAATTATGTAAGAACGTACTTTAAAATATGTTTTACGCTATTAATTTTAAAAGTATATTTATTATTAATTATAAACTTTTTATGATTATTAAGAATGATTTCTAAATTTATAATGTTTTCTAACTTTTGTTTTTAACTTACTAGCACATGACGCTGACAGATTTGTCACGATTCACCAAAAAAGACTTGACTAATGTTTCCTGTCGACTCTTTATCAGTTCACACATTTCACACTCTTGCAAAGTGTGTTTCTGGTGCTTTAAAAATGTTCCAGTCTGACCTATTTTCTGCAATGTGTGTGTGTTCTCATACCGACAGGGCAAAGTTAAGCACCCTCTGGATGAGGTCAGGGGCAGGAATGGCTCCCAGCACTCTCTCGATGCGGTTCTTCTCCTCCTGCATGTCTGCTTGTTTATGAAGCTGAAGACAGAATACAAGAGGAAGATTTCATTGGTTTGCACCTCTGATGTTGTCACTGTGTTATAATCAGACATGTGGTAATTGTCACCTTCAGCATGGTGTCAAGTGTAGTGCTGTCGCCGTGCTTCAGAACTGTTAGATAGACCTAAAAATATAAAGAAAAAAAAATTAATCATGAACACTTACAGAACATTGTTGATCCAGTTAAATAAATAAATAAATAAAAATAACTTCAGAATGAACATTTTCAATCAGCTGACAAAAATATAGTCCTAAAACATGTAGGTACACTTAGGGGTGTGTGATATGACGAATAATTGCATGGCTGTCTGGGATACTTGATTCTGATTGGTCAGTCACAACATTCCAAGGTATGTTATTCTCAGATAACAACCGCTGACTAACACAGGCTCGACACTTTAAATCATCATGAATGTCATTGAATAGGTTCACATTTGTGCTGGTTTTTCTCTGTTACTGTTTTTAAATGTTTGGTGGCTGAATAGTTTAGTGTATGATCCATCAGCTCCATTCAGCCGTTTTCGTTTCTGTCTGCTTAAAGTTTAATTAAATAACACCTATTTTACCCCTTTTTCAAGATTTAAAATAAGTCTTTTGTGTCTAGAATGAGACTGTAAAGTTTCAGCTCAAAACACACATCAGATTATTTATTATACCTTTCAGAATATCAGAATTTTCTGCTCTGAACACCAATGTTGCTGTTTTTGTGGCCTGTGCCTTTAATGCAAATGAGCTAGTTCTTCCCGCCCACTGTTCCCACATGCCTGTCAGAGTGTGGATTTTTTTCACGGCAAATGTGACAAGATACACGTTAATATACACTGATGTATAGATATCAGTTATGTTGACAGGGCCGGAGCAAGCTCAACTGGCGCTCTAGGCAAACAACGAGAATGCTGCCCTAAAACCGAAAGTTATGCCTTTATTTATTACAAACACGCACTGTTTTAAAAAACTTTTTTAACTTGTAAAACTCATTCTCGATCACATTTGATGACGACTGATGATCACAGAGAGCTAAACAGATTTTTTAATCCCGGTTGCTTTGCGCATGTCCTGTCGATATGATTATACGCGTTACTACGGAGACATGTTAATATGTGGCTGTCAATCAATTCGGTGGGCAGAGAAACCGCACTCCTACGGTCGGCCTCAAAATGGATCCTATTTTAAGGTCAGGAAATAAAAAAAAGAGACATTGTGTTTATATAACTTCAATATGACAGTGGACACACTATACCTACACACAGTCCTGTCCAAACAGCTTCCAAAAGATGATTTATATCATAGGTGCCCTTTAAATAAACCATTAAGGCTCAGAACAATGTTTTGTGTCAAATGTTTGAGTTTGGTGGGAAGTAGCCATGAAATAAGGGCATAAAGTACATCTAGTTGGTTGTTTTTGCAGAAAAAAACCCTTACATATTATTGTGAGCAGTTAAAATGTCTCCGCAATCAGCTGGAAATATTGTTGTATCATGTAACCATCTTTATGTGTTTAACATTGGCAGTCATTATAATTTATTAAAATTACAAAAGAGTCAACATTTGGTTAATCTTCCTGTACCTTTGAAAATCTGTGTTCTGCTAACAAAAACATAACTTTCTGTCAGAAGAAAAACATAACTTTACTTCAGACATGTCTTTCAAAAAAAAAAAAATTACATTTTTACTGCGGTAAATGTTGCTCTCCCGCTTGCTGGACAAAGTGTGGTACAAACCCTTGGGGGCGGCCTAGCAAGCAACTCATACAAAAGTATAGGCTATATTGCAAAAAAGATATTGTTTTGGGGTAACTACTTCATAAAATATGATGACAGACATTTAAAGCTTAATTCTAAAATCTCAATAGAAGATTTAAATGTAGATGTGATGTGATAAAAAATTCAAATCAGAACAAAATTCTAATTTTAATGAGCGGTTAGAATAACTGCGATGGCTAGTAGTTCTAAAGTTCCAGTGTTGGCTCCACTGTTAGTGACTGACTGAAGAGCACCTGTCCTCTTTCTGTTATGATTCTCTCCATGAAAAAGCCAGTGTATTATAACTAGACCAATTTTGAAGTAAAATTTGACTTTTTTTTTTAATAAGATATTTGCATTTACCTGTTTTTGCTGCATCTGTTTGTTTATTCTGTAAGTTTCATGGAAGATGCTACATCAAAAACTAGAAAGGGAAGAGAAAACACTGGCATGGGTTTTGCTGAGGATTTGTTTCTAATACGCTTTTACAGCTTTTGCCAATAATTTTTTGAATGTTCTAATCTTGCAGAAATGCACTTAAATAAACAACTAAAATATCCTTGAAAATGTACGTTGGCCTTAATGTTTTGTTTTTCTCTTTTTTCCCTAAATAATTATTATTTTTTTTAATTGGATGCATTAGTTTGTAATTTGCAAAATAGTCAGAAAAACCAAAAAGAATCATGATAAAATTTTTATCCTGAAAAAAACCATGACATAATATCTTTTTTCCATATTGCCCACCCCTAGGTAGACTGATGCCAGTGTGTCGCTGTTATAATCAGTATTGCTAGAGCACTCACTGGACTCCTGAGGTCTGCAGACAGGATCTGTTTACCCTCCACATGCTCTCTGAATCTCCGCCGGGCCTCCTCCAGAGTGGCCTTGTGCCCCGCTTTACCCAGCTTCCCCAGCACCAGACCCCGCAACAGGGCATCCAGGTGACCTAAAAAAAGAGAAACACACAAAAGAGCCCTTGATAAATAAATGACAACTAATCCAACATAAACCACAAAGCTAAAATGGAGGTATTTTGCAAGAAAAGTGGATTTAAAAGAATTTAGGTTTGAGTGATCAACAGTGCAGACAATATCTACTGCTTAACATAATAATGCTTCAAGTAATTTATATATATATATATATATATATATATATATATATATAAATAAGAGAGAGAGAGAGAGAGAGAGAGAGAGAGAGAGAGAGAGAGAGAGAGAGAGAGAGATTTTATACAACAGACAGTTACTTGCATTTTTTTATTCATATATACATTTTTTGGAAAATAAGTCACATTTGACTATACAGTGCATTCGCCAAGTATTCATAGCGCTTTACATTTTACACATTTTTTAATGTTGCAGCCTTATTCCAAAACGGATTGAATTCAATTATTTCCTCAAAATACACACAATATCCCATAATGACAATGTGAAAAAGGATTTTTTGAAATTGCTGCAAATTTATTAAAAATAAAAAAGCCGAAAAATCACATGTACAGAAGTATTCACAGCCTTTGCTGTGAAGCTCTAAATTGAGCTCAGGTACATTCTGTTTCCACTGATCATTCTTGAGATGTTTCAGCAGCTTAATTGGAGTTCACCTGTGGTAAATTCAGTTGATTGGACATGATTTGAAAAGGCTTACACTCGTCTATATAAGGTCCCGGGGTTAACAACGCATGTCAAAGCACAAACCAAGCATCAAGGCAAAAGAACTGTCTGTACATCTCAGAGACAGGATTGTCTCGAGGCACAAGGCTGGGGAAGGGTACAGAAAAATTTCTGCTGTTCTGAAAGCTCCAATGAGCACAGTGGCCTCCATCATTCGTAAGTGAAAGATGTTTGGAACCACCAGGACTCTTCCTAGAGCTGGCCGGCCATCTAAGTTAAGTGATCAGGGGAAAAGGTCAGAGAGGTGAGCAATAACCCAATGGTCACTCTGTCTGAGCTCCAGCGTTCGTCTGTGGAGATAGGAGAACCTTACAGAAGGACAACCATCTGTGCAGCAATCCACCAATCAGGCCTGTATAGTAGAGTGGCCTGTATGGTAGAGCAGGAATGGGCAAGAGAGGAATGGGCAAAAAATTCCAAAGACAGGTGTGCCAAGCTTGTGACATCATATTCAAAAAGACTTGAGGCTGTAATTGCTGCCAAAGGTGCATCAACAAAGTATTGAGCAAAGGCTGTGAATACTGATGTACATGTGATTTTTCAGCTTTTTTATTTTTAATAAATTTGCAACAATTTCAAACTTTTTTTTCACATTGTCATTATGGAGTATTGTTCGTAGAATTTTAAGGAAATAAATGAATTTAATCCATTTTGGAATAAGGCTGTAACATAAAAAAATGTGGAAAAAGTGAAGTGCTATGAATACTTTCCGGATGCACTGTATATTGCACGGTGTTCATAATATGCTTAAACAGTTATTTTGTGGAAGTGTTTACAGCAATGCTTGAGTCCAATTAAACAAAAATAAGCAAATCTAAGCAAATGAAACGTGGATGGCATCTACTTCATGATTTTAATCATATTCAATGTTTTGGGTACAACACAGCAAAGAATCAATACCATGTTTAGATGCACTTTCACACAACACATCCCATAATGATAGCTTGTCAGTAAGTGAACAGGTGGTCTATTGTGTTTGTTCAGATGAATTAAACCACATTACAAAAGCATTCCGATCAAACTGTGGTCAAAATCAGACAATGTTTTGTTTACAATTGTTTTGTTACATTACCTCGTAAGAATGCAAGCGGAACAGGTCTGGAATGCAACTAGATATGGTTGTTCTGATATCGGTACTAGTATCGGAAATACTTGCAGATACTGCAAAAATTCGGGAATCGCTAATTAAATGACACACATGCCCACTAGCTTTGCTTAATGCTTAATGCAAACCTGTAGTCAGTTCTTCTTCGCTGCTCAGAATGCAAATGCAGGAAGTTGTGCTTTGTTGTCAAAACAATCAATGTTAGAGCAGTGAAGAAGATAAGGGTAATTCACTAATTTATTTTTCTATATTATCCATATTCATTTTTTATATTTTTGCACTGATTTTTATACAGCTATACTGTAAAACTTGAATAGGATTATTTTATTTTACAGTTTTTAGTTTGTGACTGAACTTGTTTCATTAAAGTACACTAAATAATATTACTGTTGAACGTCTGATAACAAAAATGACAGAAAATAAAAATATTCTAGTTCACTGTATGTATTTGTTAGGGGTATCAAAATTAATTGTTTCTTTGGTGCACCGCGATGCAGATGGGGACAATTCGATATCGGTTCTGTAATAGATCATAACCGGTTATTACGTACTGACATCATTTATCTCCTATCCACAATGTCGTGGTACAATACTATGGAGAAGGAGGTGAGGGTGAGTAAATAAAACGCTCCTACTACTGAAAAAGCAAATAATTGTGCACAATTCACTGCTCGTGAGTTTGCTGGACAGTCTTTCACTGACACTGAAGAAGGCACAGCACACGAGCAGCTATTTCACTACTACGGAGAAATGCTGTAAAACTCCATCTCTGCCTCTCTCTCTCTCTCTCTCTCTCTCTCTCTTACTTTGGACATTTGACCAGCTGGGGTGTTTGTGAGGTAACTTTTCCTATCCTCTCGGCTGTTAATGCACTACTTGTGGATTCAGACACGAGCATGCCTATGATGCTAGTTTTCTCCACTGCGTCAATTACGGATTACGTGTGATAACCGTGTATTATGCACATATAGACTGTAACCGTGGCTGTTCTTCCCGCGACACTCATAGGTGAACAGTGCTTTTTAGCTTAGCTTTAAAATCTCACCCTCTCCGGTTCTGCTGTCCCATCCCAGCTTCATGCCGATGGGGGTGAAGAGATCTCGGATGAACTCCTGGATGTCCTCGTGGAAGTCAGTGTGTGAGAGCAGAGAGGACAGAACACCCAGATTACAGCTCAGGTCACTCCACACCGTGTAGTTTGGCTCATTCACAAATGCTTCCATCACCTTCAACACCTCCACAGTACTGATCATACCTGCTCGAGCCTGACGGTTTGACAGAGAGAGAACAAAACACCATTAAACACAGGTGAAGAAACACAGACTAACTAACTAAATATTTGTAATGGCTTTCCTCAAGACAAATTTGAGCATCATTGATCATAATGACAGAGTTCCATGAAACACTAAAACAAGAACATTATTAATTTAATTATTAGACAATTAATGTCTTTGTACATACAAGTTATTTTAGTTCTGAATAAAAGTTACACTTAAGGCTGAGTGATAAAATAATTTCCACAATATAATTTTCCCTCAATCAAACCATAACAGGTATCCAATAAATGTTGCTATCCAATATAATGTTTATGCTTCTAAACAGAAATAAAGGGTGCTGCTTGTTTGCAGCATATTGGCTGTTTATTCAGCAACAGTGCAGAGGAAGTTCAAGTTTTTTAACATGAGGGCAGATC
Source organism: Danio kyathit (assembly GCA_903798195.1). Classification (NCBI taxonomy): domain Eukaryota; kingdom Metazoa; phylum Chordata; class Actinopteri; order Cypriniformes; family Danionidae; genus Danio; species Danio kyathit. Next base: position 15,161,901 of record LR812529.1, on the reverse strand, counting down.
TCGAATCGCTCATGTGACCAGCTCCAAAGAGAAGCACTTGAATTTAGAGAAGAACACAAATGTCCACGAGATTTAAAGTCAGACGAAACAGCGCTGATGTTCTCAATGCCACTGACAAACAGGAGAAACACTGTCCCATCAGCCATCCAAATGGATTTACTTCGGGTTTACTGTATTACCAGCAATTGCACCATGGTATTGTAGCAGGACTGAGAGATATCAATATGAACTGTAGAATTTTATTAACATAGACTTGTTCTAAATGGAATATAACTATAGTATTTGTATATATTCAAGTTAGTGTTTTTTTTTTTTTCTTCAAACAATTATCATAGAAGCCCCATATTTAAATTTTAATATATTATTGAGGTGTGATATGACTAATTTTACATAAGATTATAAAGATCTAAATATATGATGAAAATAGGGCTGCATGATACTGGAAAAATCTGGTATTGGGATATTTAATTTTTTTGCGATAAATATTGTGATATGAATACAGTTTCACAAGATGGTTTCAATAGTTTTCTGGGAAGTTTAACAGTATGCAGGTACATAAATTTTAAAAAATCACAATGCAAGACATTTCTTACTTTGCTTTGTCTCAAGAATTTTTTTTCTTGTTTTGATTTCAACTTCAGAAGAAATATGTTATAACTAAGATTTTTCCCTTAAAACAAGCTACATTATCTTCCAGCAAAATAATCTTGTTTTTCTGCTTTTTTTTTTGCATAAATGGTACAAATTCTGTATAAATACAGTTATTAAATACAATTCTGTGGCTCGTGTTGAACTATAATTCAGACTCAACATTGCATATCTTTGCGATGTGGCTACTGCAGATGTGCATGTTCCGATATCGATGCTGAAACGATATATTGTGCAGCCCTAGATAAAACTATTTTTTTAAATAGTTTTAATAAAAATAATATTTTTTATAAAAATGTCAGAATAATTGAATACAATTTTTTTTTACAGATGTCATTGATTGAAATCTACATATCAGATTTGTGAAATGTTCATCAGGTTGACATGTCCTGACAATTAAAAAAAAAAAAACAGTAACATAAATCTGCCTTTGATTTTAAAAGAAACACAGATTTGATATTTATAGTCATAAAATGAATATTAAATTAAATTAATTATCAAATGAATATTATTAAATATTATAATTAATTTTCAATTAATTTAGCCCAGCCCTAATTGCACTAACAAAACATTTAAAAGAAACGAAACAACAGATTAAACAAACTTAACCAACTTAAAAGTTTTCACTAATACTTTTTTTGAGCTGATGTTGCATGACTGATTCTAAATGTATTATCTATTAGTCCGACCCGGAGACTTCAGGATGTGTAACTTGACACTTCACTTTAGTCTGATTCATGTAATAGGTGCAAAGCTGAGCCTGTACTCTGACCAGCAACACAATGATTCAGGCTCATGTGTGGCATCTCACCAAGGAGAAGAGGTCGTTCTGCAGACCCAGACGGTCCACTGGAAGCAGTGTGAGGTCTCGGATACCCGGCAGCAAACTCTCCAGCATGGCCGAGCTGTACTGGATCCTGTAGAATCCCACAGTTCCTGGATTAATCTGCACATGGATGAAGATAAACATGGTTCAGACACATGTAGACCACATAGACCAGTGGTCCCCAAACTTTTTATCACCGCGGACCGGTCAAAGCTTGACAATTTTACAGCTGACATGGGTGGGGGGGATGTGGGTGGGTTCGTAGATTGCTAGGCGACCATCAACCGTTTTCTTGACAGAGGATGACAAGCTGACAAAACATTGCTGTTACTGATACAAATTTTATTTATGGAGAAAATTACAAAGCGTTTCGGTGTTCTGTGTTTGTCTGAGATAATTACTGTAGTCTACCGAAATGTGTGTATTCCATACAAGCTGAAGCTGATGAGTCAGTTCTTGTCAAGTGAATCGCAGTGCACTCGCGGTATTCATTCAACTGCGTGCATCTGGACACACAAGCCGCACACCTCCAGTTGAAATAGCGAACTTGCGCAAACTCTAGAAAAGATGCGATATGTGAACGGCCCCTAAAAGGCCATCGTCATTTGCGATCCCCAGCAATTGATCTTCTTAAGTCCGGTTTATACTTGATGCATCCGCTAGTTCGCTTGTGTGCGCGCGGCGAATGTGACGTCATCACAGTTTGCGGAGGTTCGCTTTGGGTGCGCGTGACATGATTTCGGCCGGTGGAGCGCATGGTTTTTTTGAGACTCGAGTGAACAGTGCGCGCGGCGCCGCGTTTGATTTGAGTTGAATATGAAACACTTTGAAGAGATTTTGTCTGAAACAGTATGACTGTACAGACATCTTTATGATCCGTGATTATAGAGATAACCCGATGATCAATAATTCTTGGCTAGAAATAGCAACAGCCATGGGAAAGGAGGAAAGTTTTGTTAAAAGGTTTAGAAAAACCTGAGGGATAAGTTTATTGAAGCCAAAAGAGGACATGGCAAAAGTGGAGACCCAGTTACACAATTACAGAATATGTTTTTCCACCATTCATAGGTTTTACACTGATGTATATATTACAATTTTGAATTTAAAACTATTTAATAGTTACAAAACTACAAATTATTGCTTTGATAACCAAAAAGGAATATTTAAACCTAACAGTTCACAATATACTGATGCCGTTTTTCTAGGCTTTACTGGTGATAATGGTGAGGAATGTTGGACCATTATTGCCTTTTTAGCATAAGTATAGGACAGAAACTAGCCAGACAGTAATGTGTGAACTGTGGAGCAGACTAAATCTGATAAAAAAAAATAAAAAAAAACATGTGTATTTTTTAGTAAGTGTGCTTTTTTTGCTTTTATTCTTGCCATAATAAAAAATATATTTGTAGAGCAACTCATGTTTGTTGTCAATAATATTTTAATAAACTTTAATAGGTAAAACTGTCCGAGATATGATCAAAAGCAAGTGATGCATCAGTTTGATAAAAAAAAAAAAAAATCTTGAATGGTTATAAAAATCCTTATAATGATTAAAATAATTTATAAAAACAATAAAGATAATTAGTTAAAAAATATTGAATGATATTAATGATATGCCGGAGTTCCGGAAACTTCCTACTTCTCTGTTTATCTGTCTGACTTTTTGGTCATTTTCTTTTGACCGCCCCCTGTCGTTTTAAAGAATATTAAAACGGTGAACGCAGCGCCAGACGAAAGTATAACTCCAGCTTTACACAGACTTGCTGGCTTCACCTGATTTGTTGACAAATGGGTTGCAGATCCATTCCTTGGCAGTTCGTGGGTTTCCAAACACTTCTGTTTCTTACTCATTTTGCTGCTTGTGGGTTAAATTTGGGCGCTCGAGTGACAGACATGTAACCGAGAAAGTATGGTCATTTTTCAAAATAAAACAATTGATTCACGAACCGGTACCGGACCACTGAAATAAACCATTACTCCATGGTCTGTTGAAATTCTTGATTCTGATTGGCTGATTTAATTTATGCGATTTTGTGCAATAATGAAATCGAACATAATCCTTCTGTGAGAAAGTCGTGTGATTTTCCCACTGTTTTGGAGTTTCCTCATGAGAGTGCCCTTTGGACTTCGTCTGAGATTTACTACTGAAGACAGAACCACTTTTCTGACAAGATGCGCATGACAATCACAGCTTTTATTTCATTGTGATTGAAACTTTATTTTGATCTATTGCCCAGCACATATTTTACAATCTCTTTATAAGTGCTTTGAGTTTTGGATAAAAAGTCGTTCAATGGTGCACATAAATTTCCTTAATTTTTTTATTGAAAGTATATATTTTACTTTTGCTAGTTTCAGTTTCCCCTTACAGAATAACTGCCACCATAAGCATAGTAAAGTGTGATATGGTCTCAGTTGGCTGTCGTGTGTTTGATGTGTTCAAGTGCAGCTTTTTGGTTCAGATGGGACGAGATACAATTGACGCGAGGTGATAACACATTGGTTTTGTTGTTCGATTTGATTGTTTTACGTCAACTTGGTAAATCCAGGGCTTAAAAGATGGGGGTTGTCTATCTTGGAATATTTTCAATTTTCAATAACACTTAAATTTAAGACTAAAGACATTTTTAAGATTTTCACTTGCCCAATCAAAAAAATTATTATAATAAATAAATTTAATAATACAATAATAATAATAATTTAATAATTAGAATACATGAACAATAAAACCATTACGGCAAATAAAGTAAAAAAAATCAAATAAAAAAATAAAAAAGCTTTATTCAGATGGAGTGTTGGTGATTGTATGGGTGTTGGCCAGATTGGGTAGCAATACATGAACAAAGGAAAACTAAGACCTGTTAAAAAAGATTTAAGACATACAACACAATATTTCAGTAGATTTAAGACTTTAAGGCAGAAATTTTAGTTTTGAGATTTAAGACATTTTAAAACCCCACAGATACCCCTTGTATATAAGACAGCCTTTTTTCCTACAACACATCAGTCTTACCTTGACCCAATGGTCAGGCGCAACATTGGTTATGTTAACTGTGGTTTCAGGCTGGTCCAGCAGAATCTTTGTCTTAGTGCAGCTTGGGTCCTCACTGGTGCAGATGCTGATGGGAACCATCCAGTTAGGGCAGTCCTCATCTAGCACACAGAAACAAATATTAGAGTATAACAAAAAATAAACTATTATAAAATACAATAACATTTTTTTCTTCTGACTTTACCATTACGTGGTCCGCTAGCACAGAACTTCTTCTGAGAGATTTTCAGCACGCGGTCACTGCCATGCTAGGGGGGGGTCAAAACCAATTATTTCAGCTCTGATTAAATCTTGTATTGCCAGGACAACAGTTGTTATTACCAGACGCTCCCTGAGAAGCTCATAGTCCATCTCAGCATGACTTCTCAATACCCAGAGGGCTATTTAGATTATATTTGAAACTTTAGGGAAAACATCTAACAAAATTCCAACAAAACCAAATCAAATAGAGGAACAAAACAAAACCTCCAAAACACAATGATGTTTAAGACAACGGTCTATAAACGTTACCTGCTCTTGATCCACTACAATAATAGGGAAGCCCATTTGTTTGGTCCAGGAATTCATCACTGCAGCAATAGGCTTTCCACTTGCTTGCTCCAAACATTCCCATAGGTCCTCTGGGATAGAGAAAAAGAGAAGGACACGCCTTTTATTTCTGACTACATAACAATTAACAAAGCAGAATAACAACACTTGAGCCAGATCACACACACACCCACAATGCTGCCACCAAATACTACGTTGTGTCAGAATTACAAAGCAATACACTGTAATTACTACAGCTGTAAACCATGTTGTTTGGATCAAATTGTGGGAGTCAAGGCAGTGCTGAATTATTTTATTATAGAGACATTTTCCTACATAAAAGGAGCGATAGTGAACATTCATCACTTATTGTAATAATTTATATATAAAAAAATTTATAGTTTCAAATACTATATTATAATTATTGGAGGGGGAGGGGGGGATCAAGCAAAAACAAAAGGCAAAAAAATTCCCCTATTTATCGTGTGAAACTGGAATATGGCTCCCTCTCTATACAGGGAGTGCAGAATTATTAGGCAAATTAGTATTTTGACCACATCATCCTCTTTATGCATGTTGTCTTACTACAAGCTGTATAGGCTCGAAAGCCTACTACAAATTAAGCATATTAGGTGATGTGCATCTTTGTAATGAGAAGGGGTGTGGTCTAATGACATCAACACCCTATATCAGGTGTGCATAATTATTAGGCAACTTCCTTTCCTTTGGCAAAACGGGTCAAAAGAAGGACTTGACAGGCTCCGAAAAGTCAAAAATAGTGAGATATCTGGCAGAGGGATGCAGCACTCTTAAAATTGCCAAGCTTCTGAAGCGTGATCATTGAACAATCAAGCGTTCCATTCAAAATAGTCAACAGGGTCGCAAGAAGAGTGTGGAAAAACCAAGGTGCAAAATAACTGCCCATTAACTGAGAAAAGTCAAGCGTGCAGCTGCCAAGATGCCACTTGCCACCAGTTTTGCCTTATTTCAGAGCTGCAACATCACTGGAGTGCCCAAAAGCACAAGGTGTGCAATACTCAGAGACATGGCCAAGGTAAGAAAGGCTGAAAAACGACCACCACTGAACAAGACACACAAGCTGAAACGTCAAGACTGGGCCAAGAAATATCTCAAGACTGATTTCTCTAAGGTTTTATGGACTGATGAAATGAAAGTGAGTCTTGATGGGCCAGATGGATGGGCCCGTGGCTAGATCGGTAAAGGGCAGAGAGCTCCAGTCTGACTCAGACACCAGCAAGGTGGAGGTGGAGTACTGGTTTGCGCTGGTATCATCAAAGATGAGCTTGTTGGGCTTTTTCGGGTTGAGGATGGAGTCAAGCTCAACTCCCAGTCCTACTGCCAGCTTCTGGAAGACACCTTCAAGCAGTGGTACAGGAAGAAGTCTGCATCCTTCAAGAAAAACATGATTTTCATGCAGGACAATGCTCCATCACACGCGTCCAAGTACTCCACAGCGTGGCTGGCAAGAAAGGGTCTAAAAGAAGAAAAACTAATGGCATGGCCTCCTTGTTCACCTGATCTGAACCCCATAGAGAATCTGTGGTCCATCATCAAATGTGAGATTTACAAGGAGGGAAAAGTACACCTCTCTGAACAGTGTCTGGGAGGCTGTGGTTGCTGCTGCACGCAATGTTGATGGTGAACAGATCAAAACACTGACAGAATCCATGGATGGCAGGCTTTTGAGTGTCCTTGCAAAGAAAGGTGGCTATATTGGTCACTGATTTGTTTTTGTTTTGTTTTTGAATGTCAGAAATGTATATTTGTGACTGTTGAGATGTAATATTGGTTTCACTGGTGAAAATAAGTAATTGAAATGGGTATATGTTTGTTTTTTGTTAAGTTGCCTAATAATTTTGCACAGTAATAGTCACCTGCACACACAGATATCCTCCTAAAATAGCTAAAACTAAAAACAAACTAAAAACTACTTCAGAAAATATTCAGCTTTGATATTAATGAGTTTTTTGGGTTCGTTGAGAACATGGCTGTTGTTCAATAATAAAATTAATCCTCAAAAATACAACTTGCCTAATAATTCTGCACTCCCTGTAAAACACCGTTAGCTTTTCACAGTTCAAGACAACCAGATATGACAATCATGATTATGAATTTAAGTTGATGAGTAACTGTCTTAAAAATAATTGTAATGACTTTTGAAAAGATCCTCTTTAATTGTTTCAATAGCCAAAACCCTACTTTAATAATTAAAATGTTAAAATATAAACTACACAGCAAATTATTTTAACCAAAAATAGTTTTGGATTTTAAACAATTGTATATTTCAAAAATTGTAAACATACAAACAAGCCTAAAAACTATGAAGAGTCCTGATTTGTGCTGACATGGTCATTAGTCTGTTTAGTCAACAATTATTAGAGGGTCAAAGTTTAATCTATGCAAAGACAGTGACGTCAACTTACCAGTAGATGCATTTTTGTGCTGAAACTTCAAAAGGTAAGCATTCATTCCCTTTCTAAAATCCTAGAAAATAAAAAGATTATTCAGTCAAAGATTACCTTAAACATAAATTATTCTTTAAGTGGGTCAGAATTAAAGGGAACCTACTGTGGAAAATTCAATTTAGCATGGTGTTTAAACACTGATGTGTGCCCACAGTGTGTGCGCAAACAACCAGCCTATAATAAAATCTATCCACTCCCTTTTTGATTAATCCACATAAATCAGAATATCACAGGGAAATATGCTGTTTCGGATTTCCTCCTATTCTGACATCACAAGCCTTGATTTTCTGCTATTCTGTAGTTTGATTTGTATCAGCATACCATACAGCAGTATGGAATGTATATTATGTAGCTACTAATACACAGATCTAAAATAAAAATCAATGTTTTCAACTGTTTATGCTCACAGACATGACCAACATTTATGTACAGCGGGGAAAATTAGTATTGAACACATCACCATTTTTCTCAGCAAAACATCTTTCTAAACGTGCTGTTGACTTGAAATTTCCTCTGGATGTTGGTAGCAACCAAAGAAATCCATTTATGCAAAGAAAACAAATCTAATTAGTTTACAAATTAAGTTAAGAGTAATAAAATGAAATGTACAGGGAAAAAGTGTTGAACACATGAAGAAAGGGAAGTGTAGAAAGGCAGTGAAAGCTCAGATACCAGCTGAAATCTCTCAGCAGTTATTCAGCAACCCTCTACCCTTCGCCTGTGTAAATGAATATTAGCTGCTTCAGTCCAACATCCACATTATCGGGATGGTGAAGATGAAACCAGGGTGGATATTTCAGCAAGACAATGATCCAAAATACACCAAAGGAAACTCTCAAGTGCTTTCATAGAATGAAAATCAAGCTGTAGACTGGCCAAGCCAAGCACCTGATCTGAATCCAATATAAAATACAAATTAAAGATCAGATTTGACAGACGAAACCCACAGAACTGTCAAGATTTTTACACTCTGTTGAAGTCTGTGAAAGCTCACACCTGAGCAATTCATGTGACTTTGACATTCTCCTTATCAGAGGCGTCTTAAGCTGCCATCACCAAAAAAGCCTTTATATAAAAGTATTAAACATGTTTCAGTAGTTCAGCACTTTCTCCTTGTGTCATTCCATTCTTATTATACATAACTAATTTTTCAGATTTTTTTTTGTTTTATTTTAATGTTTGTATTGTTTGGGTTTTTACCAAAATCTGGTTCAATTCCATGTCAACAGCTCCTTTAGAAATATTATTTCGGGGAAAAAACATGACGTGTTCAATACTTATTTTGCCCGCTGTGTATGAGCTTTGAACGTTGACCAAGAGTGCTTAAACACTTTTCGAGTCAAGAAAACATGCAAATAGTAACAGACTAACAAACTGAAAAAACATTTTATCAGTAATAACACACATAAATACACACAACACCTGCAAACACAAAATAGCGCAGACCACAATAAACAATAAGACTTTTTTGTTTATTTTCCTTGTTGTTTGTATATTTTCAGCCCTAATGATCCAAAAATCCAAAAAAAATTACACATTTTAAGTTGAATAAACTATTGACTTTAAACAGGAAGTAGTCGGGTTTGTCACTTTCTGGTGTCCCCTGACACATTACGGTTGCAATGCAGAGTGTTGCGACAATTTGCATGCAGGTGTGTTGTCATATTAATTGAGATGCTTTCTCAATTTGTTAATGTTTTTCTATTTGCAGCGCATTTGAGCTCTCAGTTGACTCGCGGTGCATTTGCGGCATTCTGAAAAGTTAAGATGTTTTCAACTAGGTATGCCTGGAAAGCGTGAGCGCATCGCTCTAAATATGTGCATGCAAGCCACGTGCCATTATTGGAAATAATGAACTTGCACGCGCAAAAGACGCAATAAGTGAAAGGCTCCTTAGACAATTCAAATCTTTGGTGTTGGGTCAATTTGAAAATTCCACAACAAGCACAGAGCCCCGGCACCAGAGAGAGGCTGGATTGACCTCCCCCAGATTTAAAAAACAATGTACATTTATTAAAATTTTAACATGATGGTTTTATAGAACTTCTTATAATAAACCTACTGAAATAAATATAACTTAGATAACTTTCAGGTTATGTAATTGATTGCAGAAATTAAAGTCCTAACAATTTACGTGATTTGGCTCTTCTTGATGATTTCCTTTTTTTATTTATTCGCAGGGTAGCAAAAACATCTACATCTATTATTGATGATTTCAGCCGAGTTTGCTGAAAAACAGCAGGTCATTTGCTCTGGAATATTTTACAGAGGTCATGTGAGAAAAAAAAACAGACATAGTAGATTCATAAAAAATGACAATGCACGTCGTCTATGAATAAGCCTGTCGAGATATCTATTTCTGTGGTACAATATACTTTAATTATTTTTTTTATTGCTATAAACGATATTTTTTTGTGATTCACATTTTGACACTATAAAAGCATCATAATGCAAGTACACTCTCCCAAAGAACACATTATATTTTATTATTAAGAATAATTTATTTAATTTTAACAATTTGATAATTAGGCACTGGAATCAGAATGTGAAAACATGTATCCTAAATAAATAAATAAATAAATAATAAATCAGCTATCAGCTAAAATGAGACCAGAATTGGTTTTTTTGCATAGTCGATATACAGTGATCCCTCGCTACAACGCGGGTTCACCTCTCGCCTCGCAGATTTTTATTTTTTTTTTGGTGCAATTTGACATTCTTTTTTTTTTTTTTACAGCGCATTGTGTTCTGCGTCCTGATTGGCTGTAGACCATTGTCATTCGATCTCCTCCATGTCTCATGTACAGTACAGAATGCGTTCAGCTTGCCAAATTAACATAAATCTTTGATTGCTAGCAGTGTGAGTTTCAACAAGGATGCAAAAAGTTGTAACTGTCCGCAGCAGGACCATCGTAAAGGGAGGTTGCACACTGGATGCGCCGTGCCACGAGGCGCCACGCAAACATAAGTTTATATCAGGGTATGCACACTGGCGCCGCAAGTCGGTGGCTGTCGGCGGTGCACAGCTACAACTTAAGTAGCCACAGAGCGCCATCGGAATATTTTTAATTTAAATACCATGCAAACGTGCGCGTCCGGTGTGTATTATTTCCAACTGTCATGTGCGTGACGCATCCGGTGTCTGGACAGTGTATATACAGTAATCAGAGAGTGAAATTTAATACCTTTTTTAAAACTCTTTCCATACATTTTAATACCTCATCGCCACTTTAGGTTTTAATCGGTAACATTGGCAACCTTGACTAAATCCTGATTGTTAGAAACTAATCCTAAACTAAAACATCCTTCATATACTGAATAAAAATGATAATCCAGCAGGTAGCACCCATAGAACAGCAGAAATAATGGTGTTGGCTTGGTTACTGCAGTAAACAAAGCAGCGTGATGTCAAATCAAGCAGGGCTTCATCGATTTCATGTACTACACAGCATACCAATATTCACAGATTAAATTCATAAGCATACAACTATACAATGTATACATAATGTAATACCTTTTAAAACTTTTAGTGTTGTTAAAAGTATCAACATTAGTACCAAACTCGATAGTTTTGACAACACTACCTTGTAACATAGCATTTGAGACTTTTTAATAGCCTTAAATTTCTCTAAATTAATTTTATCTACTTTTAATACTTTTTAAGACCCCGCGGACACCCTGCTGGAGTCTGCTTTTGCTTTGTAGATCACTGCAGGAAAAAAAAACATTACGCTCGATGCCAACATTATCTATCTGCACAAAAGCTAAAAAGCTTTATGAACATTTTGTTGACAGCGATAAATGTTTGCGCCTGACAACAGATTTTGATCTTTGGTTTCATTCTATAATACTGGACTAATTTTTCTACAAAGCTTTGAACTTTAAGAGTGTTTAAACAAGTGAGAAAAGTGTGAAAATGTTAACGCCTGTCTGAAAAAAAAGTGTATAAAGTGTGTAATGAGGGGTTTTACAGCCTTAAAACATCTATAATAATTGTAAAAAATAAAGCGGACTACTTTGTAGATTTCGCCTATTGCGGGTTATTTTTAAACGAGGGACCACTGTATATTTTTGTTACTGAGAAATTTGTTTCACAGATTGGCCTAACGTCCCCCAGTAAAACTAGTCCCATACGAATATACTGCATAATGTAAGAATAACATAATAGGTCTGCTTTAATGAAGGCTTGAATGGTGATTGCAGCAGATAACTAAAGTCATCCTTGAGATTATAAACGCTCCAGCTAACAGACAAATGAACAACATGTCCTTGCACAGATCTGCCGGGGGACTCAAGTTGACCACCTGTCTGACAGATTTACACTGCGGGGCGGCTGAAAGTGTGACCTCTCACCTCATCGCCAATGTAGTTATGCAGCATGCGAATCACAGAGGCCCCTTTGCTGTATGATATGGCATCGAATATTTCATCCACTTCAGAAGGGTGTCCGACATCAACCTACAATTTAAAATGCACACACACACACAGACACACACACTGAAACAGGACTCAGAGATCAATATTTCATCAGGCTAAATCTGGGTCTGGAATTTAAATGCTGTAAGTGATATGGCTAAGTGAACAAAGAGACTTACAAACAAAGCACAAACAAAAAAATGCCCCGCTATACGGACAAACATTTAAAAGCAACAAACAGCAGAGACACACTGGGGGAGATATACTCATCTCTTGCGGACCTCAATAGGGTGGCTGTTATCTAACGCATCCAGGTCCAGAGCCCTGGTGTAATCGGCAGATACAAACTGGGTCCAGATGTCGTATTCAGGGAAACAGTGGTCCACACAGAGGTACTCGATCCAAGATGCAAAGCCTTCATTAAGCCATAAATGGGTCCACCATTCCTGCAGAGAGAAAGAGAGAGAGAGATTTTCTCAGCACACAAAATATATGCAACTGTAACTAGAGTTGCATGAAGAAGAAAAGAAATGAAAAAAAATACAGGTTTGCTGTGCTTGCTTACACAGCTGCCCCTACATTTGTGATCATGTATGAATGTATGCAAATATTGTATAAACCATTGCAATGTCTTTGGCCCATGAACATTTCCTGCTTGTTGTCAAAGTGTTTCATAACTGTAACAAGAGGAGATTCAATCATAAAGTGAAGTTTAACCTGGATCTTTCGGGATTCTTGAAAGCTATGGAATTTAAAAATGTGAAACAGTTATTGTTATTGTTGACGTGCCTCAAAATGGTCTTTTTACAGTTGAAAGCAAAATTATATGCTTAATAGAGCTAGGAATTTTTTTTATAGAACTTCCCATAATACTTTGTTCTTTTGGAGAAAGCCTTTTATCTTATAGTTTGACTTGAATAAATCATTTTTAGGTCAATATTATTAGCCCCCTTAAGAAATTACTTGTTTTTGATTGGCTACAGTAAAAAAATAATAAAAAACAGTGTTGTCAAATGACCTGCCTAAATCGCAAATTACGTGACATCACCCGGAGGAGGAGCTTGGCCGGACGCGGCCTGGCCCGAACCAATCGCGTGCATTGAGCACACCATTGTTAATATTAGGAGGAAAATAAATATATTTACGTTTTTTTGGAGTCAAACACTTTGGACAACGCTTGAACAAAATTTAAGACCTCGTAAAAACGTAATTAAGATTTTTAATACCTTTTAAGAGCCTTAATTTTCTCATAACTAATTTATCAACTTTTAATACTTTTTAAGACCTTGCGGACACCCTGTTCATATAAATTCCCATAATATGTTGTTCTTCTGGAGAAAGCCTTATTTCTTTTAGTTTGACTTGAATAAGTCAATCATCATAAAGTGATTGTGTCTCTTTAAAAGACTAGGAATTATTAGCTCAAAATTACATGGGTTTATTTATTGATTTCCTGAAAGTTTTGACATGCTTGCCAGATTTTTGGGTGAATAGACATGGATGGAGAGCAATCTCTAATTACATTAAAAATATCTTAATTTGTGTTGAAGATGAACCAATTTCTTGTGGTTTTGAAATGACAAAGTGGGACAAAATAATGACAATTTTTATTTTGGGGTCAACAAAAAAACTAAAGATTATCTTTGATTGATAGGCATTTCTCATTAGTATGGAAGTATGGTTCAATGACCAATCTTTGTTGATGCTTTTAATTTAATAAATATGTATTTCTGCTTCAAACTGTACTTATTAATTATTCATAAACTTACTTTAATCTGCACTCTATAATTTACCCTTATTTATCAAAAGTAGTGAAAACTGTGCAATAGCATAACTTGTAAATTACACAGCATTCTTTGATTGTGTATTCTTTGATTGTAAAGATCTTTAATACATGAAATGTCATAACACACACACACGTTTTTCTCTCTTTTTCTTTTAAGCACCAGTGGGGTCATTTTCTCACACACATCTATTGTTAGCTGCAAATGTGAGTAAAAACATTCGCTCTGCAAATGCAGGCTGTAAGTAACTTAAGCTAAGTAAATGGAGAAATAAGTTTACACAGAGCAGCAATTACAGTGAACAGTGCTGATCTCAAACACTGAAAACAGCAGGTAATGAGCTGCACACATGCATAAAAAACTGTGCTGCAATTCACTCTTAAAGAGACAGTTCACAAAAAAACAATTCCTCACCATTTACTCACACTCAAGTGGTTCTAAACCTTTATGAATTTCCTCCGTCTGTTTGTTCCAAACCGGTTTGAGTTCATTTTTTCTGTTGAAGATATTCTGAAGAATGCTGGAAAAAAGGAGCCATTGACATTCGTAGTAGGAACAAAATACGTCAATGGCAGTTTTTTTCAACACTCTTCAGTATATCCTTCCGTAGTGTTCAACAGAAAAAAAAGAAACTCAAACCGGTTTGGAGTTCAAATGTTGCATGAGCAAATGATGACAGAATTTTCAGTTTTGGGTAAACACACACCTTTTAACACAGTCCTAATTTTTTGTTATTTGGACTGAGCCATATCATGATTTTGGCATTTATTTTGATTAATCATGCAGCTACAAAAACTATATCAGTGTTTCCCCTACCATTATATTAGGGTGGACAAAACACCAGGTAAACAATGAATGAATATTTTCTCTTTCTTATGGCATTTTAGTTAGTTTGTATTGTGATCAACCTTTGGGCTAGTTGTAGATGAGTTTGAAAGCAACTCGTAACATTTTAATAATATTTTGGCAAATTGGACAAAATGACTCGAAAAAGATTCGTTCATCTCAATGAACGAGACTCAAATGTCAGAGTCAGTAAAATGATCCGAACTTCTCATCACTACACCAGACCACAGGCTTTGACCCAACTTGGTTGTCAGAGCGGCAATACTCCCCAAAGCTGTACAAGACTGATCTTGGTAAACAAGTCAGTAAATACACCCTTAGGAAAAATAAGCATACTTTAAGTTTTATAAGTATACTTAAGTAAAGGTCAAGTGTAAAAGTATACTTTAAGTATACTAATATCAATGTACTAGTATATCAATGTACTAATATCAAACAACCAATCCATACTTAAAACAATATTGCCTACAACTATGTGTACACCTATTCATCGTACGTATCGCTGTCAACACTGCCAATTTCACATTGTCTTGTTTTTTTGTGAGTATGTTGTATTTTGCACTGTCTGTATTTTGCACTGTCGTTGTATTTGCACTGTCTGTATTTTGCACTGTCGTTGTATTTGCACTGTCTGTATTTTGCACTGTCTGGGCCAGCACCTAAGCTTTTCACTCATCATAGCACACGTGCTGATGATGATGTGACAATAAAAGTGATTTGATTTTTTAGTAGTGTACTTGTGTACTAATAGCGCTTGAGACAAACTGGCCCACTTTCTAGTTTTTAAAAGTATAGTTTTCTATATTAAGTTTAAAATAGCTTCTATTGCCCTGATGGTCCCAGTCAGCAGTGTAAACAGGGTAATAAATACTTTTTATAACAGCATTAGCTGCTTTAAGCAAATTTTAACAGTTAATGTATTTGCAGGTCAAGACAAATTATGAAAAATAAAAAATATAAATTTTTATCTTGTACAGCTGTACAGTTTAAATAATTATTCAGTTATTTACTGCAGTCATCAAAAGAAACAAATTAACACCATGACAGCCTGAACAGCCACCCCATGCCGCACCCCCCCCCTCCCACTGTAAACCTAGGGGAAACACTGTATATATGGCACACCAACCACACTAAACATCTGAACGCACTCACCATGGTAACTAGGTTCCCGAACCACTGATGTGCCAGTTCATGACCGACTACAAGAGCGACCCACTGGCGGGACGATGCACACGAATTCTTTGGGTCAATCAGCAGCGCTGTCTCCCTATGACAGGACAAATGCAAAATGATGAAAGCAGCGAATAAAAAATGCATGACTACAGAACACGGAACATAATGTGGCTCATACTGTTAAGGTATGCTGGGGACTAACATGCTACCAAGACGGATGAAAAAATAATGAAGCTCTCCTGAATAGCTGCTTGCTTGGAAAAAAACACAACCCAGCAAGCATATTTTGTGTTTAAAATAAGTCTAATAGACGTCTAATAGACATCTAAACACAGACGGCTTGGCTAAAACAAGGATAAATTTGGGCTGTCATTGAAAATCTAATTGATTTCTAAAAACTAGACCAGTAATAAATATAAAGGAATAAATGACTACACATATTAAGTCTGTCTACACTGTTTATTTGATTACAAGTCATTTGGGTATTTTTCTGACAGCCCAAATTTAGCCTTGTTTTAGTGAAGCCGTCTATCTTTAAATGTCTATTAGGGTGTTTTTTCACACCTGCCTTACTTAGTTTGGTTGAATCACACTAGAGTTCGTTTTCCCTCTTGGTACGGTTCGTTTGGGCAGGTGTAAATGTAGCAATTGCACTCGAGTGTGCACCAAAAGCGGACCAGAAAAGTGTACCGAGACCTCCTTGAAGAGATGGTCTTGGTACGCTTTTAAATGAACCCTAGAGCGGTTCGTATGGGGTGAGAACATGATCCGAACTAGAACAGACCCAACTGCAAAAAGTACTGGGCCTTTTTAGACTAATCCAATTGCCGTAGTCCAATACTCTGTGCATTATGTAATGTTGAGGAAAAATATTTGTTGATAGCGCTTTATCAACAATTTTTAATCAGAGAAAGAGAGAAAAACATTACCTGACGGATCGTCAGTTGGTAATATTTCTGCAAGATGACCATGTCGCAGTTTAGCTAAATTAATTCACGCCTCCTCCTGAAGTGAATTGCGATGAGCCTTCGCGTTTGCAATGCATTAAAACATTGTTTTCCAGCCACAGCCGTGCTTCATTCTCGAAATGTATAGTTTGTCTAAAGTGATGTATACAAACTATATAGTATACTATGACCAGGAATACAATCAGCCAGCGCAGTCGTCCCTCCATAGTAAAAGTGACATCTTGTATCTGCCGGTTAGTTTACTTGCGGGAGTTCCATTGATATTTCCCTGCACGTTAATTCTGACCAATTGAAAAGCAGCTTAGGAAATACGTTCAATAACATCTGGCCAATGAGTGGATTTTGTCACATGACTGCATTTTGGTTCTTTTCAACTGGCTCGGACCAAAGCAATCAGTAAGGTGTGATAAGGACACAAAAGCGGCAGAAAAATGCTACAATGTATCATTTGTTGCCCTTGGTCCGGATCAAATGAACCGAACCACAGATATGAAAGCACCCTTAAACACAAAACTGCTTGGTGGAAGGTTCTGTATTTTCATGATTACTTCTGAAGTCTAGGGTTTGCCATTTAATCATTTCATTTAAAACTTACCTGTAAGTAACAAGGCCCCAGTTTTCCATGGCACCTACAGGACACAAGGGCAAAAAAGTTAAAACAGCAAGCATAACAGACAATGTTTTAAATTTTAAGAGATGTTTAATGAAAATGACACCAACCAGCAGCAAAATCAGCAATAGCAATTAGATCAATTTTAGGCAACGGATAAGGAACACTGAAATAATCTTTGTAGAACGGAAGAGTCTTTGTGGCAACCTGAAAGAAAAATAAGTTTTTTATAGGTTAATGAATGTCAAAAACAAGGTGTTATTGAATCATTATTATCTACTTTTTGTTATATATTATAATGTTGTGATCAAGCATTTAAAACTATTTAATATAAAGTGTTTTAATTTGCATTTACAGGGTATATACAGAACCTCTTAAATTGAATTTAATACCTTCTACTACCTTTTTTTAATACCTTCAAAAAAGAATTTTATACCAGCAAGACTTAAAGCTGTAACTGTAGTGGGGTAAATGAAATATCTTTCCAAATGGTATAACATATTGCAGACAACATAAACATTAAAGTAAAGCAGAGGGATAAATCAAGATGTCACAATGGGCCTTTGTCCATAGTTTTTAATCAATGTCAAAAAGCTCTTTTAAAAACAGTTCGGCACAGTTACAGCTGATTTTCCACTGACCCTGAAACGGCGCGGTACGATTACAAATGGTTCTCGGCCTGGTTAGACAACCGTGCTGAACTGTGCCGATAGATTATGTGTTGACGCTGCGGCTCTGTTGCCAAGCTACCACCAGTGTTGCCAGATATAGCTGACTTTTTCCATCCGAAAAGCTGTCCAAAACCCGACCAAACGCACAAAAAACTGCCCAAAATATTAGATTAATATTTTATTAATTTTTTATTTAAATGAAAAATTAACCTAGTTACTTTAACTGTCATAATTGTTAACAATACAGCAACCAACACCAGCAGTCACAGAACCACAACATAACCAGATTACATCAAAACACTGCCCCCCTCTCACCCACACACTGCACTTCCTATTAGAGTATGTTTTACTTTCGAAATGGTATAAATTCGTCCCATTTGGTGTTTTAAATTCTTTCGAACATAATTAGGTGCTGCTTGTCAATCAGACAACACTTCTATGTTTGTTCTTGCTGTTAATTGCGGGAAAAAAATAATTGATAAAAGTGTCATAATAAACTGCTGTGAGTTTAACTGCAGGCGCCGCGTGATGCGCGTGCAAGCGATGTTATATTAATTGTCTTCTTGCAGACATGGCAATAAGCCTCGCAGCTGTTGCCAACTACAGGCCTAAGCCAGTCTTTAAATCTTGAGTCCTCCAGCCAGAGGTCTTAAAATTTGCATTTCCCCATGTTTTAATTTAATTAATGAACGAAAGCGAGCTCGACTATATGGTGGGCAGCAAGCCAGCCGGGTACCCAGTTTGTTTCAGCACGCGCGCGAACCAACGAACACCCCCTTACATGATATCGCTCAGGTCCTACTCTGAACATATAAATAAATCCACTCAAATTTTAGAATAAAGGCCTGCACTTAACACGAATTGAAAATGTATCTAAAAAATTGCGTCGAAAATGTAATACCTCAGATGACGTTTATTACTTTAATACTTTTTAATGCCCTTAATTTTGGCTAATTTAATTTACTACCTTATACAATCCTGCGGACACTCTAATTTATTTAGACCAGTTAATTTGTAAATTTTGAGGTCCCGGAACAGATTACGTTAACTGATCCGGCATGTTACCAGATGAGGGAGAGGTGTCGCCGAAAGTGAAGACCATGGGGTGTAGCGATGGTGGGGTTTGGTGTCGCAGATGAAAATGAAAAAAAAAAAAAAATGCGGGGGGTTGGTAGGGGGGGCATCGTGGACGAAAGTGGAAAAACGTGGGGAAGGGGGAGAATATATCGCGGACAAAAGTGAAGAGCAGGGGTGTGAGGAGGAGGATTGGTAAAATTAGGTGGTGGATCAGATTTCAGAGGTGCCAGATCTGACTTGTTACAGCTCAAATGCCCTGATTTAGACCAAGTAAACAAGCACCAACTACACGATTTCAATATTAGATATAATCAATTATGGACCAAAACAAGAATGATCAGTTTACCATACAACATTAATAGTAATTTAGATAATATGAATACAAATATTTCTAAATCAATTTCCATACCATTGATATAAAGCTCCCCAATGTTGCATTCATGTAATAAAAATCATTTAAATGAAAGGTTGCCTATTTTGAAAGCATTTAAAAATATGATTTTCTGCTATGGTAAAGCTAAATTCTCAGTAGCCATTTTCAGAAATGATTCTAAAATGCTAATTCAATGCTCAACAAACATTTCAATTTTTTTTGTGATGTGAGAGATAAACAATTCCCTCAGTCACATTGGTGGATTAATAACTGATATTATACAGTTGCAATCAGAATTATTGAACCCCCTTTGAATTTTTTTTCTTTTTTAAATATTTCCCAAATGATGTTTAACAGAACAAGGAAATTTTCACAGTATGTCTGATAATATTTTTTCTTCTGGAGAAAGTCTTATTTGTTTTATTTCCGCTAGAATAAAAGCAGTTTTTAATTTTTTAAATCTCATTTTAAGGTCAAAATTATTAGCCCCTTTATGCTATATATTTTTTCAATAGTATACAGAACAAACCATCATTATACAATAACTTGCCTAATTACCCTAACCTGCCTAGTTAACCTAATTAACCTAGTTAAGCCTTTAAATGTCACTTTAAGCTGTATAGAAGTGTCTTGAAAAATATCTAGTCAAATATTATTTACTGTCATCATGGCAAAGATAAAATAAATCAGTTATTACAGATGAGTTATTAAAACTATTATGTTTAGAAATGTGTTGAAATTATTTTATCTCCGTTAAACTGAAATTGGGGAAAAAAATAAACAGGGGGGCTAATAAATCAGGGGGTTGAATAATTCTGATTGCAACTGTAAGTATATAGTCATGGAGAATCAATGGCGATTGTTAGATTTCATGGTTTGCTAGCTGAATGAAAAAGTTGCTGTCCAGTTCTGAACACCTGTTTAAGAAAACACATTTAACATAACCTATAAAGCAGGGTTATTCAATTGGCGGCCCGCAAAGCAATTTGTTCCGGCCCTCCAAATAGTGTGACCAAGACATCAAAAATAAATTTAGTTCAGTCGAAAAACGGCCGCTATAGTTATGAAGTGAGGTGGGCCTGTTCAATACAGCATGAGCTGTAAGCTGCGCAGAGCGTGAGTCACCTGACATTCAGGGAGTAGCGCGGGCAGCCAAAAATATTTGGATATGTTTGTAGAAAAGGCCTTTTGTACTATGCACTGATATCGTCAATAGGGATGCAACGATTAGCCGATTTCACTATTAACTGCCCTTTAATTCGTCACAATTAATCCTAAAGGCTTCTCTAAGCCGCATTTCTGTTGCACGGAACAAAACGAAACTGCTGCAGTTAAACAAAGTTATGCCAAGTTGCCAACTGTGCCCTAGTTTAAAGTTCCAAGTATGTACACTGAGGCTAATATGCCCGCACACCAGATTAACTATAGCAGCGGCCGTTCCCATATTACGTCTTTTCCGCTTGCAAGTTTGTTGTTTCTAATGTAAGAATATATGACAATATGCGCGCACAAGCGGAGCAACGCGCTTGCGTCTTTGCGGGCGCACGCAGTAGAAAACATCTCACGGTGAGAGTTGTGCAGTGCAGTGTAAACAAAAGATATGCAAGACGAATTAACATTAAGATGATTATGTATGCATGAACGCAGATGGCAACAACAGGTCATCTAAATAGCTCACCTAATATAAAGCTTGAATTTACATTAGACCTGATAACAGTCAAACCATGATTATTCTTCAGACTATATAATCGTACAACCAAAATCTATAATTGTTGCATCCCTAATTGTTATTCAGTTCAAAAAATAACATATGAATGTGTTTGAATGTAGAAGAAGCCTACTTCAGCAATGCACTGCTTTTGTTGTGCTCTGAAATACAACATTTGAAAGTTTGTAAAAAAAAAAAAAAAAAAAAAAAAAAAAAAAAAAAGTCTATTGTACAATGCAGTGATGTTATGTAGTTTCAAAATACAATATATTACCATTTTAATGTAGAAAAAGCCAATGTGGGTGTCTTAAGGAGCAAAAATACAACATATATGGGCTCTTATATTGCTGTTGTGTTATCACTCATATAGCAAGTCATATCTCTCCGGCCCTTCGTTTGGGATGCTTTTCATGAACCGGCCCCCATGACAAACTAATTGAATAGCCCTGCTATAAACAATTGAATTATCAGATAAAGCCAGCACATTTCCTAATTTATCTCAATGTTTATCAACAAACCATAGCTTGTTTAGTTAGACACCAGATGTATCATGTTGAGCGGTGAAGATGGCCACCTACAAAAATTTATTATTATAGTAAAAATGTGGTTATTGTGATCGTTTATCCTATTAAAAAAACCAAGGTATGGTCTTTGACTCTGCCCTATTTGATGAGCAGGTTAATGCAGTAGTTAAATCATGCTTTTTTTCAGTTAGGATTACTGGCCAAAGTCAAAGGCTTTTTAACCTGCTGTTGACCTCAAGAGAGTAATACATTCATTAATATCTTCATGTCTGGACTACTGCAACTCAATTCATATAGGTTTTGGTAAATCCTATATAAATCGCCTACAAGTGGTCCAAAACACAGCTGTTTGACATCTTCCTGGGACTCATAAATTTGAGCATATTACCCCATCTTACTCTCACCACTGGTTGCCGGTATGGTTTAGAATAGAGTTTACTTTTTGTATTTAAGGTTTTAAATGGTCTTGCACCTTCTTATTTATCAGAACATGTGACTGTTAACACAGATGCGTAGATGCTAGATGTTTAAGATCATCAAGTCAGAAGTTGTTAAAAGTTCCCAGATCAAAGTTAAAGTAGAAGGAGATTTTTTCCCAAATTGTGGAACTGTCTACCTCCATCTATTAGAATAATCTCTACAGAATCTGTGTTCAAGAGGAAATTGAAACTTCACCTTTTAGAAAAGGCTTTTAATAGCGGAGTTATATGAGCTTGCTGTTCTCTTTTATATGTTTAATGTATTGTATGTTGCTGTATGTCAACAACTTTATAAATAAAGTAAGTATCGATTACCTTTTGTATAATCATAGTATTCATAAAAACTCCATGGTTAAACTATGGTTAGTGTAGCAATGTTTTTAGGTTTTATCTGTAGTAAAACCACTGTTAAAGTAGAGCTGAGTGATTAATTTAATGTAATTTACTATAGATTTACTACTGATCACAGAACAGTGTTTCCCTGACAAGATGTGCATGAGAATCGCAGCTTTAGCTGAATCCCAATATCAATTTTATTTTTATTATTCATGCAGCCTTAGGTGCTTTGAAAAACTAGTAATTTGATCCTTATAAATAGATATCTAGTAAAGCAGTTCAATAGCAGCTGCCTTAAACCAAGTTTTTTGGTGATATTTATAAAAACTATTAAAAAAAAAAAAAAAAAAACATCATATTTTGTTTATTCTATACATTTTAGAACTTTTGGTAGAATTTAAGTTTCAAAGCAACACCAGTCAATTTAAAATGAACTTTTTAGAACAATTCAATACACATATGCTGAAAAGAAAGAAGTTTCTATTATCTAAATGATTCTAAATTCTCAATTGAATTGTACTGGCCTCAAACTTTTCAATGGTAGTGAATATTATTATTTTTAATCAGATGTTTGGAAATAAAAAAACTGATTTTAAAATATTATAGGTCTCACAGACTGTAGATGTCATACCTCTAGTGCAAATTTCCCTTGCTCTGCCTTTCCAACAGGAGTATACACACGGACTGTCACACCATCTGACGACTGGCTCTCCACAAAGTCATACTCGCCAATGACAAACGCAACTAGGTAGGTGGACATGATGGGTGTTGTGGCAAACTTCACCTCTACCAGACTCTGATCCTCTGCATATGGCTTTCGATCAACAACATTCTTCAAATAAAAGGAAACAGTAACACATATTAGGAATCAATAATCTTCTTAAAGAGATAGTTCACCCAAAAATGAAAATTGTATCATCGTTTACTCACCCACAGACTTTTCCAAAACTGTTTGAGTGTCTTTCCTCTGTTAAAGAGAAAAGAAGATATTGTGAAGAATGCTGCAAAATGGTTGCCATTGTCTTCCATAGCATTTTTTTAATATGACTATGAATGTCAGTGGCTACCAGTTTCAACATTATTCAAAATACCTTCATTTCAGTTCAACGGCAAAAAAAGATTCTCATAAAGGTTTGAAATCACTTGAAGGTGAGGAAATGGTGAAGAAATGTTCATTTTTTGGTGAACTATTCTTTTTTTGGTCAAACTAAAATCAGTGCTTAGTTCGAATTGAATGTTATTAGGGCCACACTGTGGAAAGAAACATTTTGACTGACATGCAAAGTGACCAAACAACCACTTTATAATTAGATTTGATCTCCTATCTTATAAATTCACAGGCCAGTACTAAAGCACATTAGATAAATAGTACAAATTCACAGCAGACAGAGAACAGAAATGCGACTGGCACACATCACAGGGTGAAAAAGTGTCATGATTCAGAGAATGGACATCAGCTAGAGGCAACACAGCACCTCCGGGTCTTTGTTAGATAATGCACACATCTGACAGTAATGCGAATCAAGCCATTTTGGGACATTTGCTTCCTGAGGGAAGGACTATTAAAAAAAAAAAAAAGAAAAAAAAACTGACACATACCATATTCGACAAGGCTACTCTGTCCTTTGGGACGATGAGGGTGATGTCAAAAGTGGCTTTGATAGCTGGTTCATCCCAGCAAGGGAAAGCTCGACGTGCATCGGTGGCCTGGAGCAGGTGAGAGACAGTGAGAGAGATGGAGGGAGGGAGAGAGAGACAGAGACAGAGAGAGAGAGAGAGAGAGAGAGAGAGAGAGAGAGAGAGAGAGAGAGAGAGAGAGAGAGAGAGAGAGAGAGAGGAAGAGAAGACTCAGGGTTATTGTGGCTGCAATGATTTAGACATATGTAGGGATTTTTGCATGGCATCAAAAACTGCAGACAAACAAATGCATCAAATTCTGATTTTTAAGATTGACTGTTTTTGTTTTTCCCCCCAAAAAAGTAAAACTGTCAAGGAGACAGCAGTTATCTATCTATCTATCTATCTATCTATCTATCTATCTATCTATCTATCTATCTATCTATCTATCTATCTATCTATCTATCTATCGGTACGTATATACAGTATATTTACAATTATTTCTACAAAAATTATTTAAATTTTTTTATTTTAAGATATGTTTGTAACTGTTTTTATTCATATACAATTTGTAGCATACTAGATACTATTTAGACATAACATCAATTCATAAATAGCACACGTTTATTTAAAAAATTATAGCATGCAGTGCAAAACAATACTGATGACTTGTCCTGCAAAAATGGCCAAGTAACAGAATTTTTATTTGTATTATTAAAGAAATTAAAGAATCGTATAATTAAAAAATCCTAATAAGTTTAATAAAAATTTCTGCAAAATATAAAATTATAGTAATTATAGTATTAGTAAGAGCTGTCGCAGAATTGTTGCCACAGCATAAGGAAATACAACAACCAGCACCTAAAAAAGCACCACAGGCAGCTATATGAGGAGTTTCTTGTTAAAAAAAGTAATCTAAAAGTATTGCCAGTGATGCTCAATCTAGTAGCTAGCAACAGCAAAGTACAATTTCAGAGTTGTTTGCTTCTGTTACACCATATTAAATAACATATCGAAGGCACGAAGAGATAACTAACACCATAACTCACTACTGTTTGCTCTACAGAAAAATGTGTGTTTAATTTCTGAATATTTACAGTATAAAAAAAATGTAATAAAAGTTGGAGTTTGTTATCTTTTCAGTTCCTGCATCAACACTCACTGCATTTTAGCAGTAAGAAGGTACGATACAGAATATTGAGCTAAAAATTGACTACAAAATTAAATCGCAAATCAAATAGAAATCGCAATCGGTTAAAAATAATAATAATAAATAAATAACAATAATAAAAAAAAAATTAAAAAAAAAATAAATAAAAAAAAATTAAAAAAAAAAAATAAATAAATAAAAAAATAAAAAAATAAAATAAAAATAAAAAAAACATCGCAATTAGAAATTTTCCCCAAATCGCACAGCCCTATATAGTATGCAAAACATTAACAATATTACAGCAGTCATGCCCTGCAAACATTTTCACTGGGATAGTAACCAAAAAAAAAAGTGCTACAACTTACCTACACAAATTTTTGAAATATTAGTTATCTATTTGTAGTTTAACACACACACATACCATTAAAAAGACTGTAAAACTAGTTATTTTCTTGCAATTTTGAAATACCTCATCTATGTTGGTCAACTAGAAAAGATTATCAGCAAAATGCACAACAGCATGTCGATTACATTAGCGAAAAAGCAAACATTTAAGCTTGGCAAGGCATAAAAATGGATGTGCAAGATCAATGCATGTAAATTTTTCAGTGGCAACGCAGCACTAAACCGAAAGGGCAAATTACTTTTCCATCAACTCTCTCATTCTGGCTCTGGGCCAGCAGGACTTCCTTATCATTGAGCCCTGATTAACTTAACTTCAACCAAAGCTCGAGTTAAGAGGCTAAACTTTCAGTTAAATGTCCCCTCCTCATTCAAATCTATGGAATAAGCATAAATAATGACCTTTTTAGTGGATTTATATTATAGCACATACATTATTAGAGTCATGATAGCACTTCGTATGACACGGTCTTAAAAAAGTTCTCTCTCTTCTCTAATAACAAATGTACTTCTGCTTGACTCCACTATAAGTTCCGTATAATAAATGACCTGTTTTTCGTAATATGTACATAGATATTAATAATTTGTATAGGTCAGCAAAGCTTTTTTTTTTTCTTTCATTCAGTAAAGACACATTAAATTGATCAAGGGGAACAATAAAAAGATTTTTACAACAAATTTGATTTCAAACAAACAGCCATATTTTAAACAGACAGTTCACCCAAAAATTAATATTTCCTCACCATTTACTCACACTCAAGTGGTTCTAAACTTGTATGAATTTCTTTCTTCTATTGAAGTCAGGAAAAATTAAATATTTGGAAGAATGTTGAAAAAAAGCAGCCATTGATTTCCATAGTAGGGACAGCGTTGGAAAAAGTTACTTCTGAAAGTAATGCATTACAGTACAATATTGAGTTACTACACAAAAAAGTAACTAGTTGCGCTACTTAGTTACTTTTTATGGAAAGTAATGAGTTACTTTACTTTTGAGTTACTTTTTCATACCTGACAGAGGCTTGATCTCATTTAGAACTTGCAGGTATTTTTTTTAAATAGAGAAGCTCTGCATTTAACGACACACCATATATCTTACACCTACATTTACCTTTAAAATATTTTTTGAATAACATTACCTTCTGAGAACTTCCTACATGCCCTATATACAGATTAATAAAAGTTGAAAGCGATGGGTTTGCTACTTTTGTCTTTTTAGTTCAGTAAAGTCACTGTCCATTGAGACTTTCCCCTTTTCTTTCATGTGCTCAAAATAATGAGAATACTTCCATCACAGAAATGTAAGACTCTGCCATCTTAGTTTATGTCTGTTCGCGAGGACAGCTCATTTTCTCATTGAGTACATGATTCAACATTCATTCATTTTCTTGTCGGCTTTGTCCCTTGCGGGGTCGCCACAGCGGAATGAACCGCCAACTTATCCAGCACGATTTTACGCAGCGGATGCCCTTCCAGCCGCAACCCATCTCTGGGAACTTCCACACACACATTCACACTCATACACTATGGACAATTTAGCTTACCCAATTCACCTGTACTGCATGTCTTTGGACTGTGGGGGAAACCGGAGCACCCGGAGGAAACCCACGCAAACGCAGGGAGAACATGCAAACTCCACACAGAAACGCCAACTGACCCAGCCCAGCCGAGGTTCGAACCTGCGACTTAGCGACGTTCTTGCTGTGAGGCAACAGCACTACCTACTGCGCCACTGCGTTGCGCATGATTCAACATGATTACACTAATTTTCATTCCGCAAACTATTTTTTAAAAGTGTATTTATTAATCTAAAAAGTAACTCAAGTTACATTTTTTAAAAATACATTTTTTTTTTTACTCATAACTTAGAAAAGTAATATTATTACATAAATCATGTTACTTTTAATGTGTTAACCCCCAACACTGGTAGGGACGAAAAATACTATTAATGTCAATGGCTGTTTTTTTTCAACATCCTCCTGTGTATTTTCCTTTGTGTTTAACAAAAGAAAGATCCTCTTGTTTTAAACTGGTTGGAGTAAATGATTAATTGTTGGGTGAACTGTCTCTTTAATAACACACTAAATGTTAAAATAATGGCTGTAAAAAAATAATGAATAAATAAAAAAAATCAATGACTAAAAATTGGTTTAAAACAAACATTAAACCAACTTTGTTATTACATCGTAATAATATTTAAAAACTTTTTTTAGATTTTTTACTAAAAACTAAATGCAGTCTTGCTGAAGTAATTTCAACCAAAGCTCAAGTTAAAAGTCGAAATGTTCCTTCTAGGCATGGGCCGATATAACAATCTTATGGTATGATAACCTTGGATAAAAATATCACGCTTGCAGAGTTTGACGGTATTGTGATTACTGCTCTAAAATATATTCTTTTTAAAAGTCTGCGTAAAAAAAACAAAAACTTTTACCCCCTTGAACACAATATTTTTTTTAAAGAAACATTTCAAATATTTTGGAGCAGTAAACACGTCAGGCTAAATAATTCAAATTACTTATTGGCTTTTACTGTCTTCATTTGTTTCAAAAAAAACAGATTTCTTTACAATTTAAAAGGGTCATTTTGGATATCTTTTCAGCTGGACATACTTTTGTCCTAAAAAAAAAAACCTAAATAAAAATAAATTAATTAATAAAAAAAAAACATATACCAAAGGAACGGTATAGCAGAGCATTTTGGCCGTTTTAAAACCTTGACTTTTCCAAACCGCGGTATACCTTGAAAACGGTTATCGTCCCAAGCCTAGTCCCTTCCATATTAGCATTCATCAACTGAGCATCTATATTTAGATCCTACTAAAATAGTCTTATTTATTAAATCATACACATATTATAATATCCCAGATAGCACATTATGTAACAGGGTTGAATAAAAAAAGGCTTTCTCTACTATTCACAAATTCACTTCCACAGGTCTCCATTATCAGCTCCAGTATAATAAATTGCTTGTTTTCCCTCATCTATAAGTTGCTTTAGATAAAAGCATATGTTTAATGACTGCGCAAACTCCCTTTTTTATCGACACCGGGGCAAGATCTCAGAGGAGAGTAAGTGATTGAGTACAAAAAGCGAGACTAATGACAGAGCTAAAGTAAACAGTGGCAGGGAAAGTGAGCGAGCAAACAAATGAAACAGCGTACCCTGATATGAGTTTACCTCAAACTGTGTGACGGCAGCATAGCGGACTTCACCCGAAGAAGAGTATTTACTCCTATAGAAGCCTTTCATTTTGTCATTCAGTTCTCCGACAAAGTCTATTTTCAATGACCCCGAACCTGAAAAACAAGAAGCTTTTTTTAAAAAAGGCACATAACACAGAATGCCATTCGTCTATTATAAGGAAGCTGTTGAAGCCGCGTTCAAGCGACTATAAACTGACTCTAGCAACTAATTACACTGAGATTGTTGACATGAGTCTCGTAGGTCACACTTGAGTACCTTTTTGCAGAGTGCTGGGAAAACATAGGGTCACCTTCTCATCCTCGTTCTGATAGTTAAATCCCGTAGCGTTAATTTCTAAATGGATGGAGAGAAAATGAGCACAGTTAATCCTAAAAATAAAACAGACTATAAAGCATTTAATGCAGGTCGAACCTGCAATCAGGCAAAAGTCGAGCAAATACATTACTAATGTGGATTACAGTTGGTTTTTCAGAGTTTGGCACTCACCTTCCCCCCCATCAGGCACAAAAGAAGCAGTAATTATGTCTATATCAGCACAGTTCATCACAATCTGGTTTGTCCCTTGTGTAACCTGTCAAAAACAATGAAATAGAGTTCAGATTTAATGTTTATATGAACCCAGTTGTTTCACGATCATGATGTTATGATATCTGGTGTGCGATTTCCTTTCTAGTAACACTTCACTGCCTTTTGCAAGCTTTGTAAACCTTCCTTTGTTTCACACTGTATCAGATAACGGCCATAAAAATGGAACAATCTCACGTCACCTACATACAATAGAGCTGCAGGAAAAAAGTTTACAATCGTTGCAGGAACATTTTTTCCTGGTTCAGTAAAAGCATTTTCTCTGAAGCAGAAAAGAAAGATGATATGCATTGCTGTTTTAAAGTTAAGGGTCAGGGAGTTTTTTTTTTGTTGTTAATTAAATAAATATTTTTATTCAGTAAAGACATGTTTCAATTGGTCAAGAGTGATAGTAACATTTTTTAAATCTTACATAATTTTCAATTTTAATCAAATGGTGTTAGGTAGATAATAAAGGGATAGTTCACTCAAAAATGTACTTTTATTTTCGCTCATGTAGTTTTAAAGTTTCTACTGTTGAACACAAAAGAAGATATTTGGAAGAATTCTGGTTCACCAACTTCCATGGTAGAAAAAAAAAAAACATGGAGGTCAATGGGTGCCAGCTACACTAATTTTTCAAAATATCTTCTTTTATGTTAAAATATATGTAAATTAATTTGGGGGGTGGGGCTATCCCTTTAAAGGGCACCTATTTTACGCCTTTTTCAAGATTTAAAACAAGTCTTTTGTGTCTACAGAATGTATCTGTAAGGTGTTAGATTAAAACACCAATCAGATTTATTCTACCTGTCAGAATATTGGAATTTTCTACTCTGAACACAATGAAGCTGTTTTTGTTGCCCGTGCCTTTAATGCTAGTTCGGCTGCATCAGATAAACAGCACAGTGACAAACATGAAAGAAGCAGATCTCACATAACGTTTGTGAGAAATACTACAATAAGAACTTTCCTAATGATTATTTGATGTATTTGTTGGGGAGTTAATTCAAGCCTTTCTGCAACAATGAGTCACACACAATGTCGTTACCAAGTTCATGCACACACACAAACAGTGTACGTGTTTTTGCACGGCGAATATGGATATCTGTTATGTCAATGTGCAAAATAAACCTGATATAACGTCCACAAATCAGGATTGAAGCGTCTTCTTTTATAATTATACTGACATGCGGCTGTGGTGATGAAGTAAAGACGATAAAATTGCTGTAATTCATTACAAACATGCACTGTTTTAAAAATGCTTTAAACTTGTAAAACTCATTCTTGATCACATTTGATGACGACTGATGTAGGGCTGGGCGATATGGGCAAAAATGCATATCTCTGCATTTTTAGGAGGAATGACAGTATACGATATATATCCGGTATTTTCCCATAAATGGTTACTTGAGAGTCAAAGTCTTTATTAACTTTGTTAAACAGTTTTTGAGCAAAATATAATTCAAACACAGGAGTTTCCCTCCCTGTTATTATCATCATTATAATTGTCATTCTTATATTGTTATCTGTTGAAAGACTAACTAACAGCGAGATATTAAAATAGAAAGAGTCAATATTCAATATCAGACCAGAACGCAGAGCTAAATGTGTTATAATGTATATGTAAAGAAGAGACCGTCGTGTAATAAATACTGAACTTATGATTTTGCCGTTTTTAATCCTTTTGAACACATTCAGGTGCTGCTTGTCAATTTGACAAGGTTTCTATGTTTGTTCTTGCTGTCAATTGCGGAAGAAATTATCAATAAAAGGTTTGTGATAAACCGCTGTGACCGCTGCAAGCGCTGTGTGATTTCAATACAACACCGGCACTGCATGTTCCTCCATGTCGCGTATAATGATGGGTCGATCTTGAATGATTCGTTCATTTTTAACAAATCTTTTGTATGATTCGGGGAGTGAATCATTCATTTGCGTAAGTGGAGCTCACCTGCTACCTTGGAGTGGTCTGTTTCACGCAGAATGCGCACGTGTGGCCTCAAACCATATCGATACGAAAGATATTGGATAATCTGGCATCGCGTTGGGGAATCATATCGATATATCAGATATAACAAATTCTAAAAGATGATTTTCGAAGATGCCCTTTAAGCAGAACAGCCATAAATTAATAAGACTCTGAAGGCTGAAATAATGGCTGCTGAAAATACAGCACTGAATAAATAGCATTAGCTTAACACATTATTTCTTACAACAATATTTCTAATAGCGTAACAATGTAGCAACCACAAATTTTGAATGCCGCCCAAATCAAACCCTGTGTGTTTGTGACACAAGTGACCTCGTGTTGGAACCATAGACTTCAGCGGTTTTATCTTTGCTCATATCACAGTGCATAAAATTTCCCTCTTCCTGTTTTGTTGTATGAAATCTCCATGAGTATGAGCAAATACTATGTGCACGGAAAAAAAGCACCGTCTGAATATCCTTGCGGCTTTGCTGAGGCTCAACAGCCATCTCCTGCTGCTATGAAATTCTGACGTGTGCATATGTAATCAGATTATGAATAAAAAGAACAACAGTTTGCATGGCCTCTTATGGGGCAATAGGCTGTTTAAGACTGCATTTATTGCATAATGCTGAAGTGAAACTTTCCCGGGACGATCAATAGCTTTCAGGCTCTCCCCTCGCCTCATAAGGCTGGTTTTCACAAGCTGAAAGGAACAACACATCCCAGAGTCAGTAAACCTAGCATTTTAATTATTCCTCAAGCAGACTATCAGCACACTTCATTTACGGTGAGCTGGATCCTACATAATGAGCCCATTGTGTTTAGAGGCTTGAATCTGCCAAGGTGAAGATTTAGAGAGCACATGTGGCTTGTTGAAGCTGGATGTGACTTGGATGCGATGAAGGCACTGGCTAAGAGCAGTACACTATTTTAAAGCCATCTTTCCAGGAACGATGCTCAAAATGTGCATGGCATTGTGGGAGATGTAGTTTATCGCTAATAAGTCTTGGCATCTAGACAACATCAACTGCAAGGCTACTTTCACAAGAGTGGTGCATTACATTATGGTACAACAAGACTGAACGTGTGAAGCCGCTGGTCTATAAAAAGGCGCTGCAAAATATCTTGCGCAAAGGGCAACGCTAGGGGCCGGACCACAATTTCATCACATCTGGCCCATATTTACTTCAACCATCTTTTATTTCTGTTTACAGGATCAACCACAGCAATTCACCCAGTAGTAACTGCTGTGATTGTACTGATAAGATGCACTCATAAAGATGTGTAAAAATATTTATATATGGGTGTGTGTGTGAGAAAGAGAGAGAAAGAAATATAAGTGAGAGTATAGAGAAATAGCATTTTTCGAAATATCTTTTTGCGTTCAACAAAAGAAAAAAAACTCAAATAGGTTTGGACCAAGCGAAGGGCATGTAAATTAATTTTTATTTTTGGGTCAACTATCCCTTTAAACAGATCAGCCATAAATTATGAAGACACTGAAGGTTGAAATAATGAGAGAAATGTATTTATCTCTCTCTCTCAAGAATTCTGGACTGGGTTTTCTGGACTTAAGGTTTGAGTAAAATGTTAATATTTGTCTGATTCTAAAACATCTAATAACATTTCTTCCAAATTTCAAATAAAAATTGTCATTTGAAGGATTTTCCACACCAGAAAACAACAACTGCAATGGTCAGTTATATTTTATAATAAATATTTTCAATTGTTGAGATTGTTGAAAATCAAAAAAGTAAAAAAAAAAAGTTTTTCCATCTCTTGTGAAGTTAAAACATTGGCTTTGTATTGCCTTAAAATGAATGAAAACAAGTGTGAAAATACGACAATTTTTTTGTTATTTTATGCATGAAAAGTTATAAATGAGAATTTTTTAAATAAACTTCAATAGTATCTTAGTTTTTTTTTTTTTAAATAGGTTTATGTAAACTTAGCATAAATTCAGGAAAACTGAGATTTTTTTCTCATAGCTACACACACCCAATATATATATATACAAGGTTTCCGCTACATTCCTTTTTCCATGGCAGGGCGCCACGCCAAAATTCATCCCGACACGGCTACATTACAGCTTCTCATATAAATAGCGGGTTATAATCGCACCAAAATGTATAAAAGGTAAGTGAACTATAACAGCGCAAACTTTTCTGTAACCGTAGTGCTGTGCGTTATTTGTTTAACCCTTTAAGTTGACATGCTGACTGACTGACTGACAGGTGCATGAGGCCAGCAAACACGACGTATAGCTTTCAGTTAGGATGAACACAGTTTCCATAATTATACTTTATTTATAGATGAAGGTCTATGGCTCTGCATACAACAAAGACTTTATCCTGCTGGAGTTTATAGCAGTTTCACTTTACCTCAGGACGCATTAATGCCACTCTGTAGGTCTATTGGAGACATTCATAAATATTCCTAGCAAATCTAATATAAGTTGGAGACAACTTCACTACGTAAATGCGCTAAATTGCACTTGAGCAGCGTATATTTGAGGGCGTGTAAGTTTTGTGCATGAACAGAAGAAATCCTAGCGCAAGCAAAAAGATCTGCATGCTCGTATTACACAAAGACGATCTCGACTTGTAGTACTGCGTCACGACATTTGTCATTAAAATAAAGCCATAGGTAGGTGGTAGATCAAAAGGCCTGCCGCCACAGCTGGAAAAAATCCTAGAGGAAACACTGTATATATATATACATATATATAGAGAGAGAGTATGAGCAATATACATACAATATACATATATGCGAGCAATTCCATGCAAATGTCAAGCTTAAAATATAGTTTTCACCAAAATAGCGAAACCCTTTTTAAGTTTTTTTGTGTAGGCTTGTATTTTGCAGCACTGCAAAAATACTCAAAAATGTCTCTGTAAATGATTTCAAACAGTTATATTTGAATTACCAAAGTCACACATTTCACATCTGTCACATCCATAACAACAATTTTTCCTCAATAAATGCAAAAATGTAAAACAAAATGAAATCAATCACTTTTGTTCTATAGAGAGCCAACTCTTATCCAGTTGATTAGCATTGTGTCTTTTGGGCTGTGCAGTTTAATTCACAGACTTTCTACAAAGTATGTTGCATACTGTAAACTCGCAGACTTTTTTGGTCACATCCATGGCATGTCTATTTTCCTCATTTAAAACATAAAATATGTTTACAGATTGATATTTTTCTGCTCCCACAACTCTGAGGTTAGTAGTTTTGGAAAATATAAACAGGTGTTTTAATATAACGTTCACATATACTTTCTCTGTGACTTCATGTTTAGATTTTTACAGCAAATGTCACATCCATATATATATCCTCTTAAGGCCCAAAGTGTATTTTTTACATGCATTTTTTATTTCTCTTTGCTATTTGGGCTTATTGGAACATAATTAGAATAAAAATCTGTATAAAATAAGTATCATCTTTTGATATGATGTACTTTTAGAGAAAAATGATGTGGTCCGAATTTACATAAAACACTTTTTCCCGAATTTTCTTTTATGCATATTTAACATAAATTTAGTTTTTACTCTCTGATAGTCAAAGCTAGTTTAAATTTTTTTCCCCATTTTGGACAGTTAAAAATAGGGTTTGGGACATTTCATATGCTGCAAAACAATTGCAGGATGACACTGTATGTCTGTGACAAAATATAAAACATTCAAAGTATTTTAAATAGCCACTTAAGAGCTAAAAATGTGCTGTCCACGTATGTGGACACTCGGGCCCTAGGAGGTTATATATATCTGCTAATAAATCTGACTTCAACTAATATATATATATATATATATATATATATATATATATATATATATATATATATATATATATATATATATATATATGAAACGTATACAAATACACAAAGTATTATATAATGTTATATTTGATGTGAATCTCATGTGTAACCGAGTATTAAAGGCGAGTGTCTATTATGTTTCCAATTAAATTGCATTTTAGGTGAATGAAATGCATCTGAATTAGACTTATAATGTATATAAGACACAAGAACAACATTTCAGTTTTAATAAATCACGTATTTAGACGCGTTGTGACATGGAAGTGTTTTATTGTACCCCCAACTTGGTGTTTCCTCAGGCACTACACTGTGATTATAGTAAGCTACAAAGTATCATGTAAACTGTCAAGACAGGATGAGAGTGACTCAGGAGCTCGTAGACACAGCTGATTCACCGTCTCAGTCAGAGTACGTGAAAACTATCACCTGGAAGGAGGATAAATTACGACATTTATATGTGTATTTACGTGCTTTATGACAGCAGCTCTGCAAGCTAACGTGGTTAGCAGTGTGGCGCCAGTTAGCGTTTTAGCTTGCGGGGCAACAACAAACTAACTGCTTAATTCCCTTTATAGTGAGAGTCAGACTTTCGAGGACAGCAGGTTGAAGTATTTAACCCTAAATAAGCATTTTGAACATGCTGGAGGAGGTAAATGCGAGAGGCGTAGATTGTAAAGTCGCTCTCTGGTTAACTAGCAGGTAGCTCGTTAGATTAGCAGCAACAACACAGTATCAGCAGTTATAAAAACGCAAAGTGCAGAAAAACAGGCTTAACATGAGCATGGCATGACATCGGGGCCCAGAGCAGAGGTGGCTGAAGGGCTGCGGGGCATCGGGTTCAACATTACCTCCACGGCTGCCTCCAGTTTGCCCTCGAAGGTGAAGTCGACGAGGTCGGGCTTGAGGCGCAGCCCGTAGTTGACGGGGTAAACGTCAGTGGGCAACCGCACGAAGGGCCTCCGCTCGGGCATGCTGAATAATGTCGATACGCTGGAGACCGAATTAAAACGGACTAGGAGTCTGCTCGCTCGGAGAGTCGGAGACAGGGGCTTCGCTATTAGAGTCGGATTGCGGGGTAGGGCTAGCCGTATGACTGACAGAGACACCCGACAACTCATGAAAAACAACATACAAAACGCTGGAGATGGTCCTCGTTGTGCCCCGCCCCCTCCTCGGTTAACCGCGTCCGAGTCGTTCCTTGGATTCGAAGCTTTTCAGGGAATCGGTTCAAGTGGCTCGCAAAACCGGTCTAAATGATTCGTATACCAATCCGTATCGAAGGAGTCGTTCAGTAGTCGGACTGATTTATTTTCCGACAAAAAAAAAAATATTTTTAGTCATCTAAATTATTTAAGTTTTAGTTGACCAATTATAAGAAGATTTTAGTCAACTAAATCTACTAAATTCCAACAGTTTCGTTGTATACATTACATTAAATATGTTTCCAAAAAGTCCAAGTTACTCCTGAAAAAAAAAACAGTTAGGCTGTTAATGTTAATCAAATTAGGTTTGAACATGCAATACAGATATTTTCTCTTTTTCTTAACATCTAATCACACAAAAAGCTGCAGGTTAACATGCTCACTGTAAATTGCTGACACACATCCCCCATATTCTGTCATTGTTTATGTTGAAGACATAACCAACTGTTGACATAAATACTGTCCAATACAGAATATTTAAAGGGACCGTTCTCCACAAAATTAAAATGTACTGTTACTCACTCTCGTGTAACAAAACAATAGTAGGCCAAATTCCTTCCATCTGCCCTTAACCATCATGGCCTCCCAATCATCCCCATTCACGAATTGGCTGTATCACTGTCTCTCCACTCCACCTATAGATTTTTTTATTTTTTATTTTTTTTATTTCAATAACCAACATACAAATTCCAATCTTACACAAAATGACAATTATAGTAACATAATAGATCAGGTTAAATAATATTATAAACACAGATAAGACTGTAAAAAGAAGAGAAAAAAAAATAAATACAAATTTATAAAAGTAAAAAATTAAACAAATACATAACACAAATACAGCAAGAGGTAAGAGAGACTTATGTATCCGGGATATTTCCAAAATAATTATCATATTAATCTAAGAATCTATCACTTTTCTATCACTTAAAAAATGTGAAAAAGAAGGCTGCGAATTGGAGAATTTTTGTTTGTGAATAAAATATTTTCCATACAAAATAAAAAAGTTAATAATGTAGTTTTCTGATATATCAGATTTACCTTTATAACAAATAATATCTTGTAGTTGAAAGGGTCTGGAAGAAGCATTGTAATTACCTATAGGAAGATATAAGCTATTCCAAAAGCTTTTTGAGATTTCACACTGAAAAAATATGTGAATAAGGGTTTCATCTTCACTTTTACAAAATGAGCATGAACTATCAATCTCCATTTACTTTTCCAAAGTACTATACACTGGATATATTTTATGAAGAATTTTCACTCCACCTATACCCTACCGTTAACATAATTTGTGTATTTATTTGTTGATTCAAGTGTGATAAACCAGGAATGAAAACCATTGCCCGTGCTTTTTGATGTAGTTTTTATTTATTTACCAAAATATAAAATTCTGCTATTGCTGTGTAAAAATAAATAATAAAAACTATGACGAAATTATTCTTCGATAAAATTAACACTGATTTATAGAACTGAAGATTCCTGATCTGCCAAGAACCAATAAGTAAGTGACCTAAAATGTTTTGGACTAAAGGTATTGGTCAAATCTGTGAATTTTTCCAGATATTTACATCAATTGTCAACCAGTTTTTCACAACATGAAGTTACATTTCTGCTGATCAGTGTGGTATGAAATATTTTGCCCTCAAACTAAATTCCAGATCTTTCTTTGAGTCTATTT
Source organism: Danio kyathit (assembly GCA_903798195.1). Taxonomy (NCBI): domain Eukaryota; kingdom Metazoa; phylum Chordata; class Actinopteri; order Cypriniformes; family Danionidae; genus Danio; species Danio kyathit. The sequence continues at coordinate 15,123,785 of LR812529.1, read as the reverse complement.
TAAATGTAAAAAAAAATGTTTGCCATTTTAAAATGTTAAATAAGGGTTTTGATAAATACATAATTTTATTACACTTTTAAAAACATTTTCAGCAACAAAGTTTTGATATTGTATAATTTAAGTGCAAATTTAAGTCCTAAATACATCTGATGTTTTTTATGAGCAGAATCATGCAAGAAACCAAACTGAAATACTATTAAATTTAACAGCAATGTGTGGCTGAAACCTAATTTGCCAAGTCATGACGCAAATTTAGCTTAATCCGCTTTGAACGGATTCTTTTAAATGAACTGTTCAAAAGAACCGATTCTCGGTAATGATTCGGACGTCTTGTCACCGCGTAGTGACTGAGCGAGAGAACAGAAATAAAACATCTGGATGGGAACAATGCTCTTGTGTTGGTGTGCAATACTACTTTAAATCTATAGGGGGTGTTTTACAGCCCATGATTAGCTTGCCATTGCTATTTAAGCTGTCTTTATTTACTTAGAGGCGACAGGCCTATATTTTTCTGTGGACCACAAAAGAGACTTGATGAAGAATCTTCAGCAGTTAGAAGTGAACATTCAATGTAAATAAAATTATATATTTATAATATATACAATTAATTAATTGAAATAAGAATCTACAAATTTACCTTCAATTATTATTATGAAGATGTCTTTGTTTCTGCAGATTTTATAAAAAAAAATTCACATACCCTAAATTCAGCTGTTATAAATTATAATAGTGGTAATGTTTCCTCATTCATAAGTGCTCAAGGTATCATCAGGAACCACAGTGTTAATTTAGTTTAGTTTCCTGTATATGTTTTAATTCTCAAAGTGCATGTAGCTATTTAGTTTGCATTTTATAAATCACCATGGCTTATAATTAAACAAATTATTGTTCACCAAATTGTGAAGTTTCATTTGCTAGCGACTGAGTCTGAGGCAGATTGACAAATCCAGTCATAAAAACAGAATATAAAACACAATGACACTGAGATTGGAAACCGGACAAATCAAACGAAGTAGGCTTATCAGTGTCATCAAAAACACAATTTAAAGATGACATCTTCATGTTTGCTGTTTTTAGTCACAATCAGGCCATATATACAGAACACTATACATTAAAATTGCATTTATTTCAACACAGTTTTGGAATTCAAACCAACTGCTGGTTAACTAGGTTAGATTTGGTCCTATGAATTGATTTTAAAAAGTAATCCTTTTATGATTAAATTTATAGGACCACATTTCAAAATGTCCATATTTTACCCAATCTTGGTTTAAATAACACAGCATTTTAGGGGAGTTTATCTACTCTTGATAAGATCTCAATGTGTTGTCATAATTTATTTAAAGAAAAAAAAAATCTATCTGTTTATAACAGCTTTATACTGTTGATTACTGTTATTGAGAAAAGACAGACTGGCCTCTTTAGGTAAGATCTAAGAGTTTAAAACTATGATCCAGTCGTGTAATTAAGTCACTGAATTCTAAATAAATACGACATATCTTTCAGAGACGGGACAGTAATTGTTTGACCTTCATTACTTAGTAGCTATAACCTACAATTTAAAAAGGTTAATTAAACTTTGAATCTAAAACGATTTATGGAGTTTACAAATAAAATAGCTCAAGTCTAGAATAAGTCACATTTTAACTTGCTTATTTATATTTAAAGATGTATAACAGTTATTATATATAATGTAAAAGTCTGCGTCTCTCTGTGTCGCTCAGGCTGCACTGCAGTGTCTATTCACAGGCGCGATCCCACTACTGATCGGCACGGGGGATTTGACCTGCTCCGTCTCCGACCTGGGCCGGTTCACCCCTCCTTAGACGACCTGGTGGTCCCGAGCTCCCCTAGGAGCACCATATCGATACCGAACTTAGTGTGGACACCCAATCGACACAGTCCACTGCAGCCCAGAAGCCCTGAGCTCAAGCGATCCGCAGCCTCAGCCTCCCAGTAACTTGGATTACAGGCGCGCGCCACTGAACCCGGCGAGAACTGACAGAATCAGAGCTGTGGAGAATCTGATCATCTGATCTGACCTCTAGTGGAGGAAAACTAAATGTTGGACAAAAGTTGACTTCAAAAGTAACAAGTTTGCACTTTTTTCTTTATTTTAGCGTGATGACGTGTGAAATGTACTAATCTACAATGTTAAATTGCTTGTTTGTGTGTCTGTGTGTGTGTGTTCGTGCCATCGTGCTTGTACAATGTGTAGATCAGGGACATGCAGAAATATTTTGACGGCCAGTGTCTCAAGTGGAAAAAATGACTTTTGTTTATTTTTATTAAGTAAAATATTTTAGGGGATATTTCACCCAAAATTCATTATATACTCACCTTTAAAATGATAGTTAATCCAAAACTGAAATTTCTGTCACCATTTACTCACCTTTTACTTGTTTCTGTTTGACTTTTTTCTTCTGTTGAAGTTGAACACACAAAAATATATTTTGAAGGAGGCAGGAAACCTGTAACTATTGACTTTTATAGTATTTGTTTTTCCTACTCTGGACTCAATGATTTCAGGTTTTTAACTTTCTTTAAATTATCTTCTTTAGTGTTCAGCAAAATAAAGAAACACAAAAATTTGAAACCCCTTTAAACAGAGCACAACATTCTGTTTAAATTATATACAGTATAATAAAACTTACAGTTCAAAAACCCTAAAGTATTTACTACACCACTATATCATTATTTTTTTTAATTTGGGACCATACTGCTGCTGGTTATTTTTATCTATTGCCATAAAGCCAATAGTCTTTAAATAATACTTTATTTCAACATTCAGTTTTCCTCCACTAGAGGATGCTGTGATGATCAGATTCTCCACAGCTCTGATTCTCTCAGTTCTCGCCGGGTTCAGTGGCGCGCGCCTGTAATCCAAGTTACTGGGAGGCTGAGGCTGCGGATCGCTTGAGCTCAGGGTTTCTGGGCTGCAGTGGACTATGTCGATTGGGTGTCCACACTAAGTTCGGTACCGATATGGTGCTCCTAGGGGAGCTCGGGACCACCAGGTCGTCTAAGGAGGGGTGAACCGGCCCAGGTCGGAGACGGAGCAGGTCAAATCCCCCGTGCTGATCAGTAGTGGGATCGCACCTGTGAATAGACACTGCAGTGCAGCCTGAGCGACACAGAGAGACGCAGACTTTTGCTTTATGTGTATTTAAAGCAGCTATAAAAATTACTAGAAGGTAAATCATCACTGAATAAATGATTTAAAGGAACACTGCACCTTTTTTGAAAAGGCTCATTTTACAAGTCTTGAGTTAAAGTTTGCTAAAGAAAAGGTGCTTTTGAGTTTGGCCAGTGTCATGAACAACACTGGACTCGCATGATGTTACAAATTCAAACGCTATTAACCACAGCAAGTGTTTTTGCTGAAATTATAATACAATATATCGGTAAAACCAACCTGAAACTGAGCATTAAATTAAAATGCTAAGTGAAACCTCTAAAGGACTGTCTGTAGACAATAAATGATTCTGTGTGCCAAAATATTATGCTTGCTCAAAAGAAAAAAAATGTATTATCCATGTCAGTATAAGAGTTTTTTTTCATACTTTTGACCATAGATGGGGCAGTTGGTAGTGCTGTTGCCTCACAGCAAAAAGGTTGTTGGTACGAGCCTCGGCTGGGTCAGTTGGTATTTCTGTGTGGAGTTTGCATGTTCTCTCCGTGTTCGCATGGGTTTCCTCCGGGTGCTCTGGTTTCTCCCACAGTCCAAAGACATGTGGTAGGTGAATTGGGTAAGCTAAAATTTTCCGTAGTGTATGTGTGTGACGGAGTGTCTGTGAATGTTTCCCAGTAATGGGTTGCAGCTGGAAGGGAATCTGCTGCGTAAAACAGATGCTGGTTAAGTTGGCGGTTCATTCCGCTGTGGCGACCCCAAATTAATATAAGGGACTACAGCCAAGCCAAGGTTCGAACCAGTGACCTTTTTGCTATGAGGTGAACGTGCTACCCGCTCTGCCACCGTGCAGCCTGTTTATAGTATATGCATGTTATTTTTAATTGTTAATGAAGCATATTTTAAATACTGCAAATGAGCATGTGCTTTAGCCTGTATTTCAAAATATTTTACTTCACACTGTTTTACAATGTTAATTTTCAATTGAAAAAGTTGAAAATTACAGTTTCAAGCATTCAACAACCGTGCAGTTATTTGTGTTCGTATTGTACTTTTACTGCATATTTTTAATATAAATAAAATACATTCTTCTGAATAATTTGTTGAAATAAAGTAGATCTTGTAGTAATCTGCAAATGTATAGTAAGTATAGTAATAACACATTAATGTGAAGCTTACAATATTTTTTTACTGGGCTTAAAATATACTTCCACTGAGCTTAAACAGTACTTTAAATAGTTTTAAAATGCACTTCAGCTGTGCTTAAATTATACTTCATCTGAACTTAAAGTATACTTCAACTAGGCTTATACTATACTTTAATTGGTTTTAAAATGCATTGCAGCTGGGCTAAAATACACTTTATCTGAACTTAAAGTATACTTCAACTGTGTTAAAAATATACTTTAACTGTATTGCAAATATATAATTTAAATGTACTTCAAATAAAATACACTTTTAAAAGTACACTTTAATTGTTCTTAAAGTATGTCCATTTTAACACAACTAAGTTACAACATATTTCAAATAGCTTAAAGTTAATCTTAAGTATTTATAAAATAACAATTAATATGCTTGAAGTTGACCCCAAATTAATGGAGGGACTAAAAGAAAATGAATGAATGCATGCTTGAAGTTGTTCAAAAAATAACACATTTAATATCTGCTTAGTACAGTACAATTAAAATGTGATAATTACGTCTAACTTAAGCACACTTTCTTTTCACCTGGGACTGCATATAGCTAATCACGAATTAAATAATTTATTCTGAGATGGTTTTATCTAGGATAGTTGTATAGTTTGTTTTAAATACTCAAAGAACAAACGTGCAAATCAAAAGTCTGCGTCTCTCTGTGTCACTCAGGCTGCACTGCAGAGTCTATTCACAGGCGCGATCCCACTACTGATCAGCACGGGGGATTTGACCTGCTCCGTCTCCGACCTGGGTCGGTTCACCCCTCCTTATACAACCTGGTGATCCCGAGCTCCCTCAGGAGCACCATGTCGATACCGAACTTAGTGTGGACACCCGATCGACATAGTCCACTGCAGCCCAGAAGCCCTGAGCTCAAGCGATCCGCAGCCTCAGCCTCCCAGCAGCTAGGATTACAGGCGCGCGCCACTGAACCCGGCGAGAGCTGAGAGAATCAGAGCTGTGGAAAATCTTATAATTACAGCGACCTCTAGTGTGTGAAAACTGAATGATGAAGTAAAGTTTTGAAATAGTAGTTTACAGTTTTTCTCAATTGTTTACACACAATTACTTGTACTTCCGACACAATGACTACAACATGTAACTGATGCACCAACCCCCTGAACCAATTCTGCTAAACTACAAGCACAATTCCTGCTTTACACTCAAATTGCAGATTTAAAACACACTTTTTTCAAAACACTACACACAATTGTCTGCATTTGGCACAATTTTCATGCAGAAAATCTCTTGTTTTCACAAGGAACACACTGTCGTTCAGTCAGTTGTCCTACTTTGCATACTAACTCATCACATAGGTAAACACCTGTCACACATCATTGCAATTTAGAAATCAGAGCTCATCTCATATTCTCCATTTCTCAATCCCATTGAGAAATTATTTTCTGCCTGGGGAAGGAAAGTGTATGACCGAAACCCACACTTTTTATTTATTTATTTATTTATTTATTTATTTTTTACTGTACAACTGTATTCTGTAAATCCTTCTGTTGATGGCATATGTAGACCACGTTTTGTGCAACTTTGTGCTGGTTGGGATAAACACCGTGTACACTGTTTTTGTGGAAAAAATACAGTAAAATATATTTGGTACCGAGTATTTGTGTGTTTTGTATAAAAATACAGTTTTTCCCAATTGTTTACACACATTTTCTGAAAGCAGGTCTCATATTGTCAGAACTCTACACACAAATCACAAAACACACACACATTGGGCAAAAACCTTCAATTCTTCTGCAAAATCAAACTTTACACTCAAAACAATGTACTTCCTTCTCAAAATGGTGTTTTGTTTTCAAATGACACACACAAGCCATCACATGAATAGACATTTATAAGAACCAGTTGAACACTGATGTGCTTAATGTACCACACTATGTCCATTTCTTCTCCATTTATCATGATGACTTACTGTGAGCCTTTTTTGTTCGGTGTTACAATTACTGCAGACAGTAGAAAGGCCTACAGAAGTGCATTGTAAAATATTTCAGAATATTGTTTTTATACAAAACACACAAATACACGGTACCAAATATATTTTACTGTATTTTTCCCACAAAAACAGTGTACACAGTGTTCATCCCAACCAACACAAAGTTGCACACAACGTGGTCTATATATGCCATCAACCGAAGTATTTACAGAATACAGTTACAGTAAAAAAAAAAAAATAAATAAATAAATAAATAAATAAAAAAGTGTGGATTTCAGTCATACACTTTCCATTCCCAGGCAAAAAAATTCCTCAATAGGATTGAGAAATGTAGAATATGAGATGAGCTCTGATTTCTAAGTGATGAGTTAGTATGCAAAGTAGGACAACTAGAGATGCGCGGATCAGCTCAAATGCCACCCGAATCCGCTCCTTCATTCTAATCATCCACCCGCCATCCGCCCGCACATATTATTTCATCTGATATATATATCCGCACCCGACCCGCACCCGATCGACACTTTAATAATTCTAATTCTTTGTTTTAAGCATGATGATAGGTGTTACTTTCTCCGCAATGTCCGGCGGCAGAGTAACAGCTCGTTAATTCATGCTCGAGCAAATGAGACGGACAAAAGTACTCGATGCATGCCCTTCTTTTACTTATTTCAGTGTTTTCAGGTTCACAGTGCAAAACAGCTCCCGGGTGGAGTTACTGAAGTAAACATAAAACAAAACCGGATAAAACTTTCTCCCTCTAATTTACCGCACGCACAGCACACAGCGAGAGCTCACGTCACACAGCATGCGTGTCGAACTACACTACCCACAATGCCCCTCGCTATGGACTATGGACTAAAGCGGTCACCGTGGATCGTTCGTTATTACAGCAGATTCAGCTTTTACATATACAGGAAAAAGAACAAAAACGGTGTCCCTTCAGCCTAAACAGCAGCTATGGTGTGTGTACTTGGCCCTTTTCTTAACACTGTGCATCTGCCTGGATTCGGGCGATTCCGCCTCGCCTCCAAAACACGGCTGGCTGCACTAAATGAGCGTTCGCGCGCACCGCTTGTTGCAGGAATGCACACGCTTCTCCTTGCAAGGCGCTGCAGTCCTGTAAATAAGCGATCTTGTTTCTCCCAGAATGATAGCAGATTTCCCTGATGACTCCTCTAACTGAAGTTAGCACAGTATTGTTGCACTTCATCCATTATTTTGGGCGTCTCATCTTCACATTCTGCGAAGTCCACTCTCTGCTTTTTTGCTGGTCAACTGCTATGACACGCGACCCACCCGCAATTACAGTTTTTTCTGAATGCTTAAACTCTAACCGAGATTCTTATAGCACAATTTATAAAACGATTAATTCTTATAGCAAAACCACTCACTGAGTTTACAAAATTAAAAGCACAAACACTGCTTTGCACTAAGTTTGCAATTTTGTAACACACACTTTGCAAAATTGTAGGTACAATCCACTGCACAGCACTCTTTTTGCAGAACTGTAAACACAACTCACTGCTTTACACTGAATTTCCAAATGATCAACACACTCTTAGCAAAACTATACACATGTATGGCTATTATTTACACTATTTTGCCAACTGTCTGGCACACTGTCACATGTGAAAACTGATTTAGATAATTAGTTCACTTTGCAATCAGATGCTTTCCCCAGTGCCTTGGACTAGAGGACTTTGCATGCGATGTAGATGAAATTTTGTGTCCGGACCCAGAGAGACGACACGATGTAGTCTGATTTTTTTTTTTTCTCAGTGAAATTACTATTTTGTGTTTTGATTTGGAAAAACACTTGTGTTTGTTTTGATGTGTGTAAAAAACACCAGTACTTGAAGTTTGCATCCCTGTATGTTTACAGAACTATGAGAAAGGTATGACCTCAAACTGACATAGCCTAGCTTGTGCTCTGAGAAGGCAAAAGCCAGATGTTTTTCTTTATTTTCTTTATAATTTTTTTATATTTGCCTTTCAAAAACACAACAATTTAGGCCAAACTCAATTCAAACATAATGTTGCACACACTGACTGAGACATGTCATACAGTGAATCAAATATAAAGCCATAAAATTACACACAAAAACAAAACAAACAAACATACCAATAAACCAACAAACAACAAAAATAAATAAATAAATAATTTACAGTAACAAAAAAAGAACAACATACCGTGCAGACATCAATAGAAACTCTGTAAGGGGTTAAATAAAGGCATATTCTTGAAACAAATCATATAATTGTTTAGTCTTCTCACTCTTCTTTATTTTTTAAAGCTTCCACATTGGCGGCAAACTCCTTTTTAAAGATCAGTTGAGGAGCTGTTTTTAAAGCAAAAGCCAGATGTAGCTTTTATTTATTCCATCAGTGTGTAGTTGGCGCATTGTGTGCTTATTATTGTGATGGCTTGTGTTAAATGTTTGATACAAAAATACAATTTTTACGAAGGTTTGAAGAGTTAAGCAAGGTTTATTAGCTTTTGCAAGAGAACTAAACTGTTTTGCAGATTTGGTGAAGGGTTTTCTTATTGGTGTGTAGAGTTTTGCAAAAATAGCCAATAGTTACAAAAAATGTGCTTAAGCATTCAGAAAAAACTGTAATCATAATGTATTTTTTTATTACCCGACCCGCCCGACCCGCGGATTATCCGCAGCGCCCGCGGATATAACCGCCATCCGCGCATCACTAAGGACAACTGACTTTACAATTTTGAATGACAGTGTGTTCCTTGTGAAAACAAGAGATTTTCTGCATAAAAAATTGTGCCAAATGCAGAGAATTGTGTGTAGTGTTTTGAAAAAAGTGTGTTTTAAATCTGCAATTTGAGTGTAAAGCAGGAATTGTGCTTGTAGTTTAGCAGAATTGGTTCAGGGAGTTGGTGCATCAGTTACATGTTGTAGCCATTGTGTCTGAAGTACAAGTAATTGTGTGTAATCAACTGGGAAAAACTGTAATATTCTGAAATATTTTACAATGCACTTCTGTAGGCCTGTGTACTGTCTGCAGTAATTGTAACACTGAACAAAAAAAGGCTCAGAGTAAGTCATTATGATAAATGGAGAAGAAGTGGTCACAGTGTTTTACTTTAAGCACATCAGTGTTCAACTGGTTCTTATAAATGTCTACTCATGTGATGGCTTGTGTGTGTCATTTGAAAACAAAACACCATTTTGAGAAGAAATCACATTGTTTTGAATGTAAAGTTTGATTTTGCAGGAGAATTGAAGGGTTTTGCCCAATGTGTGTCTGTTTTGTGATTTGTGTGTAGAGTTCTGACAATATGAGACATGCTTTCAGAAAATGTGTGTAAACAACTGGGAAAAACTGTAATATAATGTAAACAGAAGGCAACTGCCGATTACAGTTTTTTACAATGACAGTTTTTTCAATACATTTAACAAGTTTTCTAAACTCTTAACACAGTTAGCACAACATCTGCCTCTGTAAGCTATACAGTTTACACATTTCTTGTTGCTTTGATACAAAATCCATACCTTTAAGAGACGAAGAAGTCAGGCAAATTCAGAAGACAGGGCAGAATAGAAGATTACTTTGCTTTTTTTTAAATTACAATTCTAGTGCTTTTTCTGTTTGTATATCTTGCAGTGATGTCATTTTGCAAATAAAGACTGTACTGCAGCAATTCTGTGTCTGTATTTTATGTATATTTTTTTTACATAAACTGTACATTTTATAAAGCTACTCTGAGATAGTCGTTCATTTTTTGTACTGAATTTATGCAGCAAAAGAAAGAAAATGCATGCATTTACTAAAGCCAACAAAACAAAAATGTAGAGAGTCTTCAAATATAAGGGCAGACCTGACACGTAAAATAATGCTGTTTCTGTAATTTCAGCTGATGAGAGTGTTTTTAGTCAATGTGTTATGATGGACTAAATGTTTCTGTTGGAAGAGAACATGTGTTAGGGTTTTCTCATTCAGTCAGTGCTTAAACTTCTCTGTTAAACCATAGTTCAAATAATAATTAAATTACCTCAATTCCAGTGGGTTTACTGTAATACTGGTACACATATTGTGTCTGGAATTTATAAAAGTTTAATGAATACATTTTACATGGTTAAAAACTTTAATTTTCTTTCACGGTAACTCATTAATGTGATGTTGCTGTTCAGCTATGGTTTTAATCTATTAACATAAAATTATGACTCCTTTTATAAAATAATGATTCTCCAAGTCCAAACGAAATACACAAATATATATTTTGAGATTATGGGGGTTAATACACTGTAAAAAGTGATTAGTTCATTGTGAGTAAACTAGTTAAAAGTTAGTAAAAGTTACTGTGAGTATACATTCATTCATGCACCAATCTAGTGCATAACTAAACTCAGTTACAGTTTTTCTCATTTGCTAAGACACGCTCGGTGAAACTAGGATTCACTTGATCTTCATCATCACTATCCCATCAGAGCAGAAGACATGTCTTGCAAATGTGCAAACTCTTTCTCATTGGATTGACACATTTTCCCCAACATTTTTCAGAACAGTTAACACGGATGTTATTCAAGCAGTCCAAAATCCATTGTTTTAGTTATGGTAACCAAACAGAAACTATATATTCCTAACCATTAGAAACTACCAACATCAGTATGAAATCACTGAAGCACGGGTTTGACACTCCTTCACACAAATCTTCAATTAGCAATCAGTCCGCAAACCTAATAAAAACAGTGGGAGGTGTTGTTCTGTGCCAGCATGGATGGAGGTCAATAGTGGCTATGTCTTATACTCACAATAGATTTGACTGTATTTTGGTTTACATGTGTTTTCTCTAATATTTACAGTATTTTATTACTTTTGTCTGTTTTGTTTTTTTACAGTAACAGTATTTCAGTTTTCAGCCACAGTTTGAAAAATGTCATGAATTCAGTATAAATTTACAATAATCAAAGCATTTTTATTCTGGATCCAATTCTTTTTAAAAAGGCCAATTTGACAGCCTAAATAGAAAGACAACAAATCGTCAACTTAGAATTATAAGGTTCTATCTGTGTTCTGAATGATTTTGAGATATTGAGCTTCAAAGTTTTTGCATTCCATAGCAAACAGCACGTGTGTGACATTTGTTTTTTACTGTAAATAAAAAGTCTTAAAATGCAAACAACATATAAAAAAACATCCCATAATGTAAATAAGTTGTCATTTAAAAAAATATGTCAATAACTCAATTTTGAAAAAAAAAAGGCAGATTGAACCTTAAAATTCTAAGGTAACGAAATGGCATTAGCGATAGGCTACAATGGCAAGCAATGGTGCAGTGATTCACACTGAGTTCTGTATTTTGTTATCCATTGTGTAGTGATTGATTAAAATAGCTCATATACTTGTTTGCAAGTTGTGTTGTTTGAAGATAAAATAAGCTTTTGTTGCATATTTTAAATGTTTTGACACGGTATGCATTTTGCAAGCAAAATATGTAATTTTGACCATGAGTGCCGCTGTTTAGGCCTGTGTGTTTACTGTTTTGAAAATGTGGAGTTTCAGTTGACGGCTGCATCAGATCAATCAAGAAAAACTGTAATAAATGTGGTGTCAGATGCAGATGTGGCTATCAGTGTAATCCACATCTCATATATATATATTGCACAATAACGCTCAAGGGCACCATATTGTAAAATAATGCAAGTTCTTGAATATGGATTAATAATCACAAACATTATCATAATCATTTTATATTCATAAAACAGCTAAAAACCTATTTAATGACAGAGAGGACAAACAGTTTGTTAGTTTTAAGACAGATTTAAGAACTTGTGGTTTTTAATGCTGTTGCTGCTGTATTTATTCACATTAGGGTTAGTGTGTAATTCAGCATAATGTGCTGCTAAAGCTGAAAGAGTCTATCAATTTATGCCACAGATTGTGTGAGATTCTGTCGACTCTGCACCTGACACCACAGTTAGTAGATGAGTAAGAGTAAATTGACTGATGAATATGTAACTCAGTATGTTAATGATTCTTCCAGTTATTCACTGCATGAAGGAATGTTATGAGAAACAGTTTTTTAATTGGAAGATAAAGATTGATGACTATGAAAATAATGAATTAACATTTTTGGGTGAACTATCACTTTAATTGTTCTGATTTGCTGAAACTTAAAACAAATGAAACTTTTATAGATATTATTGTTTACCCATATTAGCAGACGAAAAAACACTACACACTACAGTAATGACTGAGATGTTGAGTAAATGTAAAAAATAAACATCAACAACAAATGTTTTTCAACTGTATGTTCAGTCTACCCCCACGTGAAACTATTTGTATTCAATGCCATAAAACCAATAGTCAACTTTACTCCATCATCCAGTTTTCCTCCACTAGAGGTCGCTGTGATGATCAGATTCTCCACAGCTCTGATTCTCTCAGCTCTCGCCGGGTTCAGTGGCGCGCGCCTGTTATCCAAGTTACCGGGAGGCTGAGGCTGCGGATCGCTTGAGCTCAGGGCTTCTGGGCTGCAGTGGACTATGTCGATCGGGTGTCCGCACTAAGTTCGGTATCGATATGGTGCTCCCGGGGGAGCTCGGGACCACCAGGTCGTCTAAAGAGGGGTGAACCGACCCAGGTCGGAGACGGAGCAGGTCAAAGCCCCCGTGCCGATCAGTAGTGGGATCGCGCCTGTGAATAGACACTGCAGTGCAGCCTGAGCAACACAGAGAGACGCAGACTTTTGATTTGCACATTTGTTCTTTGAGTATTTTAAACAAGCTATAACAATGATCCTAAATAAAACCATCAACTGCTTTATGCAATAGCCTATACTTTTGTTATGTGAAATAAACAACACAAAATAAGGTGCTTATGCTTTTGTTATCGGGTAAAGTTGTAATATAATGTGAAATAGAATAGTGTACTTAAAATTAGTATGAGCAACCTAAACCTTACAAATTTAAAAACAATCAGCAAAAAACAAATTTCATGTAAAATAAATAAATAAATAATAATAACATTAATATTAACAATATAACAATAATATTAGTTTATATCTTAAATCTTCTCTCCGTTAAACAGAAATTTGGGGGAAAAATAAACGGGGGGTGGGGGGTGGGGGTTAATAATTCTGTTTAATGGAGAGTAGATTTTTTTCAACACATTTCTAAACATAATAGTTTTAATAACTCATTCCTAATAACTGATATATTTTATCTTTGCCATGATGACCGTAAATAATATTTTACTAGATATTTTTTAAGACACTTCTAAACGGCTTAAAGTGACATTTAATGGCTTAACTAGGTTAATTTGGTTAACTAGGCACGATAGGGTAATTAGGCAAGTTATTGTATAACGATAGTTTGTTCTGTAGTCTATCAAAAATATATATTTAGCTTAACAGGGCTAATAATTTTAAAATTTAAAACTGCTTTTATTCTAGCCGAAATAATACAAATAAGACTTTCTCCAGAAGAAAAAATATTATCAGACATACTGTGAAAATTTCCTTGCTCTGTTAAACATCATTTTCAACTTTATATATATATATATATATATATATATATATATATATATATATATATATATATATATATATATATATATATATATATATATATATATATATATATTAATACACACACACACACACACACAACTAATCATTACAATAATTTTTGTATTTGTCTATGAATAATGCCTATAAATAGTGTGTATTTACCACACCCAGTGTTCATTTGATCATATTTTATTCATTACCAAACATCTAAGAGTTAAAATGCCAAGAGTTCATTAGCAGAGCACAGAATTAAGATTAATTGTTTAAACAGCAAACCTCTGAAATGCTGGAAAACAGGTTTAAACTGCAATTAAAAGCAGCTCACTGTACCCGAATATTTACTCATTCATTGGTAACTCACTAATTCAGAATCAGAAAGAGCTTTATTGCCAGGTATGTTCACATATACGAGGAATTTGTTTTCGTGACAGAGCTTCTACAGTGCAGCAGAATTACAGAGACAGGACAAAAACAGATAATAAATATAGTTTAAAAATAGAAGTAAGCAGTGAATGCAAATATACAAATTGACAAGTGTATGTACAGGTATATCCCAAAACTTCTCCTGCCCAAATTAACTGAGCTCTCCGTGCCCACCTATGTCTGTCAGTGGATCAACAGCTTCCCAACGGACAGGCAGCAGCTTGTGAAGCTGGGAAAATTCTCATGCAGTACCCGCACAATCAGCACTGGCGCCCCCCAGGGGTGTGTCTTCTCCCCACTGCTCTTCTCCCTGTACATGAATGACTGCACTTCGAAAGACTCCTCTGTCAAGCTCCTGAAGTTTGCAGACGACACCACATTTATCGGCCTCATTCAGGACGGTGACGAGTCTGCTTACAGACAGGAGGTTAAGGAGCTGGCTGTCTGGTACAGTCACAACAACCTGGAGCTCAACACGCTCAAAACAGTGGAGATTCAGGAGAAACCCCCCTGCTCTCCCCCCACTGAGCATCATGGACAGCATTGTGGCAGCAGTGGAGTCACTCAGGTTCCTGGGCACCACCATCTCTCAGGACCTGAAGTGGACACTCACATTGACTCCATTGTCAAAAAAGCTCAACAGAGGCTGTACTTTCTTCGTCAGCTGAGGAAGTTCAACCTCCCAAAGGAGCTGCTGAAACAGTTCTACACCTCCATCATTGAATCAGTCATCTGCACATCAATAACTGTCTGGTTTAGCTCAGCTACCAAATCCGACCTCCGAAGACTACGTCGAATAGTTCGGACTGCTGAGCGAATCATTGGTACAACCCTCCCCACTCTCCAAGAACTGTACTTATCCAGAGAGAGCAGAAGGGCTGCCAAAATCACTCTGGACTGCTCACATCCAGCACACTGCCTGTTTGAACTTTTACCTTTTGGTCGACGCTACAGAGCACTGCGCACCAGAACAGACCGACACAGAAACAGTTTCTTCCCTCAGGAAATCCATCTCATGAACACTTGATGATAATAATTGTGGAACCAACATCACTACTTGCTATACACTTTTTAAACAACACACTTTACATGCCAATTTGCACATAACAGCTGCACAAATAAACATTGTATATAGTAATATACCTGTACACTTGTCAATTTGTATATTTGCATTCACTTCTTTTTAAAATATATTTATTATCTGTTTTTTAGTCCTGTCTCTGTAATTCTGTTGCACTGTAGAAAACAAATTCTGTCACGAAAACAAATTCCTCGTATGTGTGAACATACATGGCAATAAAGCTCTTTCTGATTCTGATTACTATATACAACGTTATATGTGCAGTTGTTATGTGCGAATTGGCATGTAAAGTGTGGTGTTAAATAAGTGTATATACTATACTATATATATTATACTATACACTTACTCTTCTAACTGGTGTCAGACGCAGTTGTTTATCAGTGCATTTCACATTTATGAAACTCCACAGCATCTCACAAAACGTACCGAGGATAAAAGCTGATATGTTGTTTTCAGCTTTAACAAGCACATCATTCTTTTCTTCAGATGCATCTCTGAGCTCTTTGTAGATCTGCTTTAAATTATCTTTCATTAGTAACATCAAGATTCACCTGCACAATTCACATGCCCAGGACACATTTACAAAATCAATAAATAAAAATAAGAGAATATACATAAAACATGCTTGATACATTTTGGCAACTATTCAATATTTTACATCCATTGACTTCAGCAGTAAATCTGATTGCATAAGATAAAACCAGTAAAATCTACTTTGATTAAAATGGCATAAACAGTTCATACTGCAGCGTGCTTTGAGCACATCTACCCATATGAGAGCTGTGCACGTAGGACTGTTCATCAAGGATCTTTCGCTGAATCTAATCTCACTATATTTGTTAAACATGATATTTAATTCATCTTGTTGTCTATATTGAACGACATATTCCCCAACTTTGGTCTTTTGAATCTATTACTTGTTCTCAGGTAACGTGTTTTGGCTGAGCGCAAAGTTAATATTTTTTTTATTTCCTATATTGTATAAACTTAATGTACGTTATACTTTTATAATGGCCATTATTGATCATTAAAACTGATATTCAGACATATTCGTATTCGTATTTTCAATGAAAATGAAAGGAGGCACTTATGTTATAAGCTGCGTTTTGTTATAAATATGCATACAATGAAGATGGCGGTCATATAAATATGTAGCTAGCTACACGATGCCTCAACATTTCTGTTAAGTTAATATCAAAATGAAAATAGACAGTTCCAAATATCGTGCTTTCATTTGACTTTAAGATAGTGAAACAATGAAGCCTGGGTGATGTGAATGAGGTTATAAAGTACACTGTTCCCTTTGAAAATTTACCCGACGTGTCCTCGGGAGTTTGTTTTCCATATCAAACTTGCGAAGTCTGAACTTACAAGGAGAGGATGCAAGATTGAACTTTGAAGTCTACGTAATATTAAGGAAAAAGCCGCAATCAGATAGGCTAATGTCTGCAGCCACGCCTCCATTTTCAGATGTCTCCGTTTTTCCCCATGTTCGAAATACAGTATGAGACCAACAGTATGCCACCAAAGAACCTTGTTTGAAGTATAGTGGTCCCTCTGAAATTGCGGGAGTTACGTTCTAAAAATAGCCCGCAATAGGCTCGCAAAAGTTTTATTTTCCAAATATTATAGATGTTTTAAGGCTGTAAAACCCCTCACTGCACTATTTCCTCAGATAAGCATTAACATTTTCACACTTATCTCTCTTGTTTAAACACTCGTGTAACTTCTACCTTCCTTTAGCATGTCCAGTGGTCCAACTTTTTGTCCGATGGTTCGCATCCTCCTCTGCCTTTTGGGTGCTACCGTGGGCGCCTTTGACGGTGTAGAATGTTTCGTCAACATTATGGGGTTTGTTGGGGGAGAAAACAGCTCCAGAAAGAACTAAGAGAATCAGAGCCAAAATATAACCCAGTGCCCTCACTCCACCTTGTAATGTATGAGATCACAATAATAAGAAATTACATTAGAATAGCATGCAAATATAGTTATTAACCAAAAAACAGCAGACAGAAAACAACTGGACATTTTTCCTGCTTAATGGATTTGTGACAGATTTCAAAAACATTTTTTTATAAGATATCCATCTTAAACAGGTCAGTCTAGCTCTCACTCACAGACTTTTAAATAATTATTGCACATGAAATTCAACATGGTTCTATAAATTAGTCACTAAGTAGATAATTATTTCTAAGACAGGTCACACATTAACACTCATGTATGTTTTTTTTATCTTTTCTGGTTTTTCGCTGTAATCCAAGTCTTAACACATTTGTATTGAAGAAAATAGTGCTGTAAGCAAAGAAATTCAATCCAATATAATGCAAGAGGGATATCTGCATTTATTTCAGTTTATTTAATCTAAAACCTCCCATTAACACACTTCATTTCATTGAATATGTTACAATTAAAATATATGGACAAATTATGATTATTAAACAATTATGTCTGTGATCTGGTTATTGCTTAATCAAAGATTTTATGAGTGAATATGAACTGATTTAAGTGTTAAAATCAGACAAACACACTATCCCATCCAAACTGGTAAAATATATGTGAAAAAAAAACTCATGTATTGGAATTAACTCTCTTGAAATGCATTCTGGATGAAATTAAAAACTTAAGCCTCATTTTCTTAAAATTATTTTAATAGGCTTCTGTGACCTTACCTCAAAAACTATGCTTTGTTGTGTTTAAATCTGTCTTTTTTTGAAGGCATTAGTCCGTCCAGTGACCTTTGAGTCATGTGTATAAATGGAACTCCACCTAAACTTACTCTCTGCTTTTTGTGATGCTTTCATAGATTTTGAATTATAAAAACTTACTCATAATTACATCCTTTGTCCAGTTGCACATTCATTCAGATTTAACACACACAAAAACACACTCACACATACATAAAAAATCTTATGCATTTTTCTCATTTGGGTGGAATCTCTTGTCCTTTAGTACTAAAACTACAGGTGGTGGCACACACACATCGACAAAATGTTAAACCCGCCCTGAAGCTCTAACTATAAAAGAGAGCAGAGCTGGCTTCAAAGGCAGCACTTCTACTGTTTTTTTGTAGTGTTTTCTTCGCGTTCATCTCATCTCTGCATCGATCCACCATGGCATGCTCCAAAACCTACCCTGAGACTTGTTGGAAGACCTGCTCTGAAACCAGCCCTGACACTTACTCCACAAGCTGCTCAGAGACTTCTGAGTTCTGCCCCAAGCCTTGCTCCTTCACCTTCCCCGAGACTTGCAGGAAGACTTGCTCTGAGACCAGCTCCGACTCCTGTCTGAAGACCTGCCCTGAAACCTGTTCTACCCTAAGCTATCCAGAGACCTGCTATGAGAGCTGCCCCAAGTCCTGCTACTCAACCTGCCCTGAAATCTGCCCTAAGCCTTCCTCCTTCAACTGCCCTGAGACCAGTCTGAAGACTTGCTCTGAGAGTAGCTCCATAACCTGCCCCGAGACCTGCTCCAACACCTGCATCAAACCCTGTTCATTCACCTGCCCTGAGACCTGTCTGAAAACTTGCTCTGAGACCTGCCCTAAGCCCTGTTCCTTTACCTGCACTGACACCAGTCTGAAAACTTGCTCTGAGACCTGCCCTAAGCCCTGTTCCTTTACCTGCACTGACACCAGTCTGAAAACTTGCTCTGAGACCTGTCCCAAGCCTTGTTCCTTTACTTGCCCCGAGACCGGTCTGAAAACTTGCTCTGAGACCTGTCCCAAGACTTGTTCCTTTACCTGCCCTGAGACCTGTCTTAAAACTTCGTCTGAAATCTGCCCCAAGCCCTGTTCCTTCACCTGCCCTGAGACCTGTGTTAAAACTTGCTCTGAGACCTGTCCCAAGCCTTGTTCACTCACCTGCCCCCAAACCTGCGCCGAGACCTGTCTGAAAACTTGCTCCGATACATGTCCCAAGCCCTGTTCCTTTACCTGCCCTGACACCTATCTTAAAACTTGCTCTGAGACATGCTCTGAGACCTGTCCCAAGCCCTGTTCCTTCACTTGCCCTGAGGCCTGTCTTAAAACGTACTCTGAGACCTGCTCTGACACATTCTCCAAGTCCTGCTCCTTTAACTACCCCAAACCCTGCCCTGACAACTGTCTGAAGACCTGCTCTGAGACTTGCTCCACAACTTGTTCTGAGACCTGCTCCAAGCCCTGTTCCTTCACCTTCCCTGACACTTGTCTGAAGACTTGCCCGGAACCCTGCACCTCAAGCTCCCCAAAAACCTTATCTGAAATCTGCCCCAAGCCCTGCTCCATCTCCAACCCCAAGTCCTGCTTCAGCACCTTCTCCAATAGCTGTTCCATGTCTTCAGTGACTGTTCCTTGTCATTCTGGAACAGTTACAACAAAAGCCCACAGTGTTTATGGTTGCGGTTTTGGAGGAAGGACCCGCATCTCTTCTTGCTCCTATCGTCCAAATACTTGTTCCCCATGTCCATCATACAGACTTGATGGATTTGGTGAAAGATTTGGTGCTAGAATCATGGCTGGAGGGTGTTATGGCAAGGATTATGACTATCACCAGCTGAATGAGAAGGCCACCATGCAAAACCTGAACGATCGTCTGGCGTCCTATATGGATAAGGTGCACTTTTTAGAGGCTGCCAATGCCACTCTGGAGAAGCAGATCTGTGATTACTTTGAGATGAAGGACCCAATCTGTCAGAAAGACTACAGCTGCTACTTGAAAATCATTGACTGCCTTCAGGAAAAGGTAAAACTTGAAAGATTTTTTTTAATTAAATTGCAGAAACTGTGTATGATGTCTAAATTATAAAACACATTTCATCACTGTGTGTTGTAATACCCTTGGATTAAAAGTTTGCAGGCAATCCGAGCAACACAATGCAAACTTTTTGATATAAAACTTTTCTTGTGAATAACAACTGTACAAAAGAATTGTTTAACAGCATGATTTATCTTTATATTTTTCTACGCCCATGCTCTTTATCATAGATTAAAGATGCTACAATCACCAATGGCAAAATCCTACTCCGAATCGACAACTCCAAACTGGCTGCTGATGACTTCAGGATAAAGTAAGTTCTCTAAAGGCATTTTCGCATTTACTTCATTTAGAGCAACGGTCTCAAACTCAATTCCTGGAGAGCCGCAGCTCTGCATAGTTTAGCTCCAACTACCTCCAACTCACACCTGCTTAACAGTCTGTTGTAGTCTTGAACACCTTAATTACTTGGATCAGCTGTGTTTGATTACGGTTGGAGCAAAACTGTGCAGAGCTGCCGCCCTCCAGGAATCGAGTTTGAGACCTTTGATTTAGAGGATTTGATTCAAAACAATTGTTAATTTTACACATGGGTCATTAAAATGTTAGTTCACTACAAAATGAAAATGTACTCATTGTTTACTCTCCCTTAATTGGATCCAAATTCTGTGCTTCTTCTGTTGAACAAAAAAGAAGTTATTTTTAAGAAAGCTGAAAACCTGTAACCACTGAGATAGGAAAAACAACTACTATTTTAGTTAGGGGTTACAGATTTCCAACATTTTTCAAAATATCTTCTTTTGTGTTTATTAAAAAAAGAAGATCATAAAGGTTTAAAACAACTAAAGCGTGAGTAAATGATGAACTAACCCTTTAAGTTAACTAATCCAAAATGTTTATGTGACATTTGTATACTTTTTAATAAGCAAACAGTAGAAGCATACAAATAAGTCCCTCTAAGATTTTTTATAATGACCAGTCTCAAAAATTTAGGACATTATTTGCTACAATTTTTGTGTTTTGCTGTCAAAATATTGACTATTAGTCAAAATCCAATGGCTAACTAACCCATACAATAAAATTAATTTTTTAGATCTACCAATAGTCAAATGCACGGCTATAGCTGCTTTGTTCGTATAAGTCAGAGGTGTCCAAACTCGGTCCTAGAGGACCGGTGTCCTGCAAAGTTTAGTTCCAACCCCAATCAGACACACCTGGGCTAGCTAATCAAGCTCTTACTAGGCTTTCTAGAAACATATGTGCAGGTGTGTTGAGGCAAGTTGGAGCTAAAATCTGCAGGACACCGGCCCTCCAGGAACGAGTTTAGATATGTCAACTACAAGTCATAGATATGTTTCATCCTCTTTGGCCAGGTATGAGAATGAGCTGTCAATACATCAGTGTGTGAAGGCTGACATCGATAACCTGCGATGCATACTTGATAAGACGTGCCTGGCAAAGGCCGACCTGGAGTTGCAGATCTGCGCTTTAGAAGAGGAACTTGTGTATTTGAGGAAAACTCACCAGGAGGTTTGTAGCTGTTTCTCTATAGCAGAATAGCCTAAAATCTTTCAAATGAAGAAACTTTAAAGCAATAACCTAAACACTATCCTAGAAAAGCCTTAATGCTTCAGTTATGTGTGTTTACAGGATGTGGCGGCACTAATGTGTCAGTTGACAAACTCAAAGGTGTGTGTTGAAGTGGACGCTGCTCCTCAGCAAGACCTTAAAAAGGTTTTGGATGATATCCGTTGTTATTACGACACCATCATAGACAAACACTGCACAGAACAGGAGTGCTGGTTCAAAGAGAAGGTGAGACTTTGATATCTTCAACTCCTCTAACTATTGGCTGACTGCATACAGTGAAACACAAGCTTTGCTTCTCATAAGTTAAATAACATGATGTGTGTTTGTGACCCACTTTAAGATGGCAGGTCTATGCAAAGATACTGCAATCAACACAGAGTGCCTGGAAACCTCCATGTCACGTATCTCTGATTTACGACGCACATTGCAGAGTCTGGAGATCGAGCTACAGTCTCAAATCAGCCTGGTGAGACAGAGAGATAATACCGAATGTTATAAACAGATCCTGGTGAAAATATTATTTTGTCTTCTGCAGCAAAGTTCCTTGATTATTATGCCAGATTGATGATATAGTTCCTAACCATTATGACAGAAAATAGCAACTTTATATTTTTCGTCAGTCTTATGTAACTACAGCAGAGTCAAGCTTTAAATAGGAAAATTAGTCTATTTTAAGTTTTTGAGCGAGATGCTAATGGTCTAATCTGATACAATGATTTATGCTAAGCTAAACTAAAAGTGATCAGGCCAGACCTGGAGATCAGCCAGTTAAAAATGGTAAGTCTTCAAGACTCTAACAGACTCTAAAATGAGCCTGTTTTCAAAAGTTGAGTTAGCATAAAAAGCTATTGGAAATTAGTAAGAAAATGTTACGCCAACCTAGAAAGTCCAATGACAAGTCAAAATATTAAAACAGTGAGTCAATCCTAACAAACATTTATTCCGAAGAGCAATTTGAATATGGTGTTTTCAAACTATTGCCTGTTTAAGGTAAATACATAAACATTTTGTTAACCATTATCACAACAATCATGTTTTATTAAAGGGGACCTATGCAAAAATTACTTTTATAAGGGGATTAAACACAGTTGTTTATCCTCTAATAAAAAATAATAATAATTCAATTCATTTTATAATCACACTTGAAAATAACAGTCTACAAAAACACTTCGATTCTCCCTTTGTACGTGTCATCAGAAGAGGAAAGTCCTGTCCGTTAGTAACGATCTCTCCCTCATTAGCTTAAATAGGCCTGAGTGAGAAGCAGCCATCCACAATTAGAGTGTTTGCGCCATACCTGCTGAAGATAATGTAACGGAATTATAAACAGAGGTGTAAAGAGTACCTGAAAACCATACTTGAGTAAAAGTACAGATACCTTACTGTAAAAATTACTCCATTACAAGTTACAAGTCACCAATTCCAATAAGACTTGAGTAAAAGTATTAAAGTATTCGATTTTAAAAGAACTTAAGTATTTTACTCATACTGAATGTAGGCTCAAAGAACACCTAGAAAGGTTTAATTTTCCTAATATATAAATTAAATTTAACACCTTAATGTTTCAAAATGGCAGAACAAAATATTTAAAAAAAAAAAAGAACAAAAAGTCTCAGTCAAACTCAAATGTTCAAAACAGACACAAACAATTTATCAAAAAAAAAAGAAGTAGTAAAACGTAGTAAAAAAAAATCAGAGCTGACTTTGATGTGATTCATCTCTCAGTATCAGAGGGGGGCAATATTTTTTATTTTGAGTAGTTTTTCAATTGATTAAGATGTTTTCCCTGTATTAAAATTAAACAAAGAGGAGCAGTGTTATTTTTCAACTTAGTAAACTACATATATATTCAAGCTTCGGCTTCATCACTGGCTGCAGCCATGTCGCCAATTAAACACCTGGTATTAGGCAAGCTGCTAAATTACGTTCACATGATTTAGCTCATAAATAGCTTACAGTACCTTCAGCACCCTGCAGATGGCGATATCGCCTCATCCGCCCAACAAATTAGCTGTGGTAGATAAAGATACTGACTTGTCGTGCACAATCACAATGTAATGAGTAACGGTAAGCATCCGTTCAAATGTAGTGGAGTAAAAAGTACATATATTCAATCAAAATTGTAGTCAAGTAAAGAGTAAAAGTTGCTTATATTTTTGATACTCAGTACAAGTACAAAGTAGCCAAAAAAATACTTAAGTAAGGTAACGAAGTCCATTTACTCAAGTACTTTACACCACTGATTATAAATGTGTAGTTTTAGGATGAACAAATGAACATTCTATTCTCCATAGACTGCCTTTTTCTGAGCCATTTCTTTTGAAATTTTCAGTTTTTCACAGAGATAACATGAGTCCTGTTGTGAATCTGTCACTATGCTAACGCATAGGTATTTGTAGCTTCGCCCTCTTTTGAAAAGATAGCTGGAGCACAATATTTAACATAGGCTCATTCTGAAAACGTAGTCCTATATACGTTTCTGGAGACTGCAAATTATGTAGCCAGAGGTATGTATGGCTGCATTTCATTTTTTAAACAAATGCTACGGGGTGGTATGATGGCATTCCTTTTCGCGCTTACCAGCTAACTGCTTACCTCCGTATGAACAGCTTTCCCGCTGTAACCAGTTTGTCCTGTTAGCTCGACATGTACGTCGACTTGAGAGGAGTTGACCACGATGATGGGGTTCGAAGAACGGTTCCAGAAAGCAGTTTAGACAAAAACAGAATCAAAAAAATAAAATAAACATGTAAATAACAGGGTGAGAATTTGGTAAAATCTCCAAACGTGGTGAAAGTCAGACGAGGGCTTTTCTTTTTCTGGATTGCTTTTGAAAATTTTTAGTTGGGTTTAGGGAAGGAGGAGGGTGGGTCAGTTGATTTGTTGGTCAGTCATTCAGTCTGTCAAACAGTCAGTCAACAGCGGCCTCTGGTGGATTAACGTGAGATCAGTAGGTGCGAATGGCACTTGCGAGAGAAATTTGAGATCTCAAAAAGCATACACAGCGGCATCTCGTGGAACAAAAACTGCAAAAAAAAACCATACTTCCTAGGATGTATTTCGCGGTCTCCAGAAATGTATGCAGATGTACATTTTTAGAATGAGCCTGGGTTGACAATATTATTTCGATTTAAAGCGATAGTCATCAAAACAACACAATTTCAATCGAAGCCTAAAAGTGTGCATACCCTGATATAAACTTATGTTTACAATTCTAAAATGCATGGCGCTGCTTTTACCACTTAAAAATGTATTTTAATCTATCGAAGAACGTTTTAAACATGCTAATGTATTTTAATATAACTGATTAAAATAAATGTTAATAAAAACTTTAACATTTATTAATTACATTACTATATAAACATGGTAATTGGGGTCGAATCTATGAATTCAGTGAACAACGTTAATACGTCAAAAGTATATTATTCAACAATTACAATTTAAACATTTGTTTTTTCTGTAATTCTGTTAAATGCATTTGTTTATTTATTAATGTGTTTTTTCTTTTGTTATTTATTGCTTTATCATTTTAAAAGTATTGTTACTAATGTGAAGTAATACACAGCTGTAGATTAAGTACTTAAACAGTTTTAATAGTTTGGTATGAAAAAGTGGGAAATATTTATATTTACCAGTTAAAATATTTGCTATCAGCCTCCAAATCTAAAGAGTTAGAGGTACCGATACCGATAACCGTATCGGTATCTGTATTGGTCAAAAATTCCATATCAGTTCATCCCTAGTAAATGTGTCCCTATGTTCTTTGAAATCACTGAAACAGAAAGGAGCTCTGGAGTGTTCACTGCTAGAAACAGAGGCGCGTTACAGCACTATGCTAGCAGGCTATCAGAAACACATCAACACATATGAGGCAGAGCTCTGTCAGGTTCGCACTGGCATTGAGCAGCAGGGCAGAGATTATGATGCCCTGCTGGACATCAAGAGCCGCCTGGAGCAGGAGATCGCCACCTACAGGTGCCTCCTGGAAAATCAGGCCTCTCAGTGAGTTCTTTTTCTCCTTCAGATAAGTGTCACAGATAAAATGCTTTACGTAATGTGATTGTTCCCTGGTTTGACATGCGTCTTTTTGTCTTTCTTTTCTAGGTGCTGAAATTAGGTCATCACAATCTGTCTCTCCCTCATTCTCTTCCTCAGTCTAGATCACATAAAACATTTAAACACATTTACCCTCTATCTATATGGTTGAAATGCAGTTTCAAGTTCCAGCACTTCCTTATCATTCTGACAGATTAGTGATGTGTGTTTCTTATTAAAAATCAGCTCAATATTTTGGTGTCCGTTTCTTTTTTTATGTTTTGTTTGTTACATGCAAGCAAACATACACAGTTTTGACACATTTAATAGATTTGAGTTTTTATTTCTTAATAGATCATGTGTAAATAGTTTCAGTTTTAAATGCAAGGAAATTTAAAGTAATTTATGAGTACTGAAATCCCCAGCTATAGTTTCGGAGGCCTGTTGCACAAAAATGGTTTGGGTTTTTACCCAAGTAAGTTCAGGTTATGTTTGACTCAATTCGGATTTGTTTCTCCCATGTGGCACAGATCGGATATGGCCCATGTACGTGTAAGCAGGAGAAAATCACATGGATTCCGTTTTACTCAAATCAGATTCGAGCCTTGTTCATATTTGAAAATTTATCCAATATGAATCGGATCTGTGCCCTTGTGCCTGGAGTGTAAGCAGGTAGATCGGATTTTCACCTGTCAATGGGAGTCGCACATCATTAAAAACCATAGTGAATGACGTCAACTCTGATGCTTTCATTTCAGAACAGACTTCAGCAGAGTCCCATTTAAATCTCATACACGAGGACTAAAAAAGCTTTATATTGTCAGAGAGAGAGAGAGAGAGCAATATCCGCCACGTAAGCAAAACTATTGCATACATCACGTGCGTAAAATCACGCCATGGACATTACATTAAAATGCCTACTGGTTTAAAAAGGCCTAGATTAAAAGAAGAGAGCCAAATGAGAACTTTTCTGTCTTAAACTATAGTAAAACAACTTGTCAAAAAGAATTTTAAAAAATGAAACCCTGCAAACAGATTAAATACAGGAACGGAGAAAAGGGTGCTCTTTTATTATCAGCTGTTAGTCAGCGCCCAATTTTTTGCTCATTGCGCCTGCTGTGTAAATGCAGACAGTCAGATACGAGTCACTTTTAAAAGATGTAAGCCAATCAACAAAAAAATCGGATACAGTCACCAAATCGGAATTGACCGTCAAGATCTACAGTGTAAATGTAGCGGCTAGTCTGTTCCAGAGCAAAGTTTATTTTGACTCAAGCTGAACCAATCAGCTGTGAGTAAAGTGACATGTCTGATTCAAAAACTGACTCCCAGTCCCAGCGTCTTTTTTGCGCCAACATTTTCACACTAAAAGCATTGTTGAGTCAAAATTGTCTTTTATAATTGGTCTAATTTAATATATTTTTTAAAGTAATCTTAAATATGTTAGCTTTAACAGCATTAAGCTAGTTTTAACACAAATATTTACATATAAATTTGCTTAAATAGCCTACATGAAGCTTTTAAAATTAGTCTTTTCTTAGATTTTTGTGACTCTACATTATTAAAGTCATTTGACTGATTTGATATGTTATTTTCTTTTAGTAGCTTTCTGCATCAGCAGTGTTTATACACTGCAAAAACTTATCCATTAATTATCCTATTTTTTATTGTTTTTTTCCCTTTTATGCTTTTTAATTGATCTTTTAACCTTGAAAAGTTGAAAAAGTTACTTTTATTAACATTTTTTAATAGTATAAAGTGGTATATTGTCTGGGTTGGTATTGTATATTACGTTACAAAGCCTAGTTCATATGTAGGTCTAATAAAACCAATTCATTTTATGTTATTTTACAGACTTATTTCTCTAGGCTACATATTATTTCTTACACATGTGATTTCACATAGTCACAATAGCCCCTTTCACACATACAGACGTTTCTGGAAAATTGCCGGTAATTTTCCGGAAAGGTCTGTATGTGTGAACAGGCCCTTTTTGAAAATACCGGTAAATCCGTTCTGGCAATTTTCCGGAAAGAGAAGTTGTAACATTACCGGTAATTTGCTGGAATGCTGCTCTGTGTGAACGCAGAAGGAAGATTGCTGGAAAGAACGCGTTCACGTCTAGAACGCGCTGACATGAGACGTCTACTCCAGCCAATCAGAACATTCAGACACCCGCACAGTTTATGAAAATAAACTTTGAATATTTTTCCAGACACATTTAGCTGCTAAATGTTAGTCAGATAATGTTTGCATGTGAAGTGCTGTGGTGAGAGCCAGCACACACATATTATGAACATCTCGACATGCGAAAGTGTTCCTCCATATGTTTTCATATAAGTTGTTCACAATACTTATCCATCCACATAATTTGTAATGTAGTCAAGCGTGTAAACATTTAGCTGCAGTTCACTTTTCTGCCTTTGGATGTCTCACAAAGCAGCTGCATAAATGATGAACCTTTAGATAAATGTGAAACCATCAAGCAAAGGCCGACCCCTTAAGTTTACAAATACAAGTCATTTCTGGTTAATGATGTCAGAATTTACTGGTATTTTGGAATGGATGTGTGAATGTTCTTTTCCGGGACAATTCCGGAACGTCCTCGCCTGTGTGAACACCTTTTTTATGAATTTACCGGTAAAGTCGTTCCGGAAATTTTCCGGATATTTACTGGTATTACTGTGTGAAAGGGGCTTTTGTTAAACTGTACAGTTGAATTTTTAATATCAGGTTGACACCTTAAAAGAGCAGAAATCAACATCCCATAATGCAATTCTCAACCGTAAATAAACAGAAAACGCTAGGGAATCACAAAATACAGAAACTGTTAATTTATTATTAAATATTGGCCTATTACACTTTGAATCAATTTATGGAGTTTACAAAAAAAAACAAAGTTTAGAATAAGTCACAATTTACCAATTTATAGTTAATAATGTAATTAAACATATTAATCTTTACATCTTAATTTTTACTGTTAGGAAGATATAACAATAATCAAATACAAAAGTCTGCGTCTGACAAAATACATTAGTATTTTTTATCTTTCCAACATTAAAAAAAGAGAAATTAAGATTTAGAGATGAATGACATGAATATGCATTAATAATTAGAAATAATAAAAAGTTTAGTTGTAGACTTCAGAAATTGCATTTGTAAAATACAGAAATCATCTCAATTTCATGTGTAAACTTTTTTAAACTTTATCTTTTCATGATGCCGCTTTGCACATGTTTGTTAACACAAAGGACAGTGATGAATGTCAAAGGATTACAGTACTGCCTCCGACTGGAAGATATGTGATTTTACATGTAAGAATTCATTGACTCCATTTCATGACCGCATGGAGGCGCTGTTTTAAATTGTAATAATGTCCTTTCAGACTTTTCTCCTCATCTGTGGTCAAAAGTATGAAAACTGTTATATTAAGATGAATAATAAACATTTTTTTTTCCAGCTAGCAAGCATACCTTTTGGCACACAGAATTATTTATCATATACAGACAGTCCTATTGAGGTTTGACTTTGCCTTTTATGTCACCTAAACTGGTCAGGCTCAGGTTGGTTTTACCTGTATATTACATTCAAATTTCACCAAAAACACTTTTCAAAAAGCATAAGCACCTTATTTTGTAAACTGTTTAACTCGTAAAATGTGTAAAATGAGGAAAAAAGGTGCACTGCACCTTTAAATAATTATTCAGTGACGGTTTGGTGTGTGGTAATGATTTACAGCTGTTTTAAACAAAGATGCAATTAAATAAAAAGTCTGCGTCTCTCTGTGTTGCTCAGGCTGCACTGCAGTGTCTATTCACAGGCGCGATCCCACTACTGATCGGCACGGGGGCTTTGACCTGCTCCGTCTCCGACCTGGGCCGGTTCACCCCTCCTTAGACGACCTGGTGGTCCCAAGCTTCCCCAGGAGCACCATATCGATACCGTACTTAGTGTGGACACCCGATCGACATAGTCCACTGCAGCCCAGAAGCCCTGAGCTCAAGCGATTCACAGCCTCAGCCTCCCAGTAACTTGGATTACAGGCGCGCGCCACTGAACCCGGCGAGAGCTGAGAGAATCAGAGCTGTGGAGAATCTGATCATCACAGCGACCTCTAGTGGAGGAAAACTGAATGTTGAAGTAAAGTTGATTTTATTAGCCTTAAGGCATTGGATAAAAATAAACAGCAGTATGGTCATACGTGAAAAAATGCTATACTACTTTGTAGTAAATAATGTTTTTGAACCATAAAGCTTTTATTATACTGTATAGTATAAACAGAATGTTGTGCTATATTTAAAGGCAAATGTCAAGTCAGCTTCACTGCAATATAACTTATCGCATGACAATGGATAAAAAAGAAACAGAGTAACACACATCTAGACAAGACTATTTGTAGTGTAGAGTAAAAACAACAACAACAACAAATGTGTTCCAACTGTAAACTCGGTGTAACCCACATGAAAATAACTTGTTGTGGTAATTCTATAGTTTCTATGATAATTCAACAACTAATATAAACAAATCACCCGTCCTGTTTTCTACAGCTACATATATTACACTACAATTTATTTACTGTTGTAAAAAACAAAAAAAATTCCCCTGTATTTATTTCATTTCATCATTTAATAGTTCATATATTCCAGTATGCTTTTGCATTCATTAACAAAGAGTTGTAATGACTAATATATGCAGCTGAAAAGAATGATGATCACAGCGCTCTGTGGAGAAAGACAAGACCAACATGCAGGTCAGTCAAGGCAAAACTTTATTTTTGTTATAGCTTGTTGTAAGGAAACTTGTACTGATTGTACAAGCTGATTTGCACTAAGACACAGAATGTAACAACGGTTTAAACATCTTAAATTTCCAGCAGCAATAAGTTTCATAATCTAAAATGATTTATTACATCTAATATACTCCTATATTAATGACTGTATAATATAGTCATTGATACTAAAATACATCTAATATACTCCTCTTTCAAATCATTTATGCCCACCATAAATATTCATTGGTTCTAGAGCTGGGCCAGTGCTTAAATGAATAACATCAGGAACAAAACTAGCAAATATAAGCAGCACACAGACAATTTATTTTTAATGATATGTAATAATTTCAGTCGAGTATTTTTTGTGTTTTATGCATGGCTAGATGTGTTTTGGAGCTCATGGTTGTCAGGATGTAAATATTATCATTAACCTTTGGGTTGTAGAGCCTTTAATGTAGACATTTTATTTTAAAATGTCTAAATAATAATCTTGCATTTTATTCATTTAAAATTTTATCAAATTATGCTGTGGTAAATATCTAACCACTGTCCACATCTGTAAAGAAGGAACATCGTTAAATTAAAATATACAAAGCACTCGAATAATGTGATATATTTTATTGACTTGTGTACTTATATTATCTAAAATGTTTCAGTGCTTAAATTCAGAGAAATCAGCCATTTTAATCAGCGTCATGCTCTGTGTCTTGGTAAACATATTACTGAAACAGTGACATTTTAGTGCAGCTCTAATTCCAGCATCTGCAAATCTGTGGCAGCAGTGATAATGCCCAGCAATCCACTCATTCATTATTATTTACTGTGGGCTTCTTCATCAAATATAACTTGGTAAAGTGAAATCTTGGGCTGAAAGATGGAAAAATATTACTGAAACAGTGACGTTTCTAATTCCAGTGCCTGCAGATGTGATGTTGAATTATTCGATTCTGATCTTGCACTTATTGGACAGATGGCCATGAGCAACTGTTTGAATACATTAACTGTATGATCATTTAATATCATACAGAGAGTGCACAACACTGGAGGAGGTGCACTTAAAAACAGTGAAAATCTAAAAGTGAAGTAGTGATGTGTCTTTGTTAAACTTTGATGAAGATTCAAAACCTTAATCTTTTGTTTAAAATCAGTGACTCAGACCTCATTTGACAATTAAAAAATGCAACATGGTGTATAGGACAAGACAATGCGCACAAAGAAATGAAAATAAAACAAGAACAAAGAAAATATTTCCTTATTTGAGGATCAATTTTTTACTAATCGTTTTTTTTTTTTTTCAATTAC
Source organism: Danio kyathit (assembly GCA_903798195.1). Taxonomy (NCBI): domain Eukaryota; kingdom Metazoa; phylum Chordata; class Actinopteri; order Cypriniformes; family Danionidae; genus Danio; species Danio kyathit. The sequence continues at coordinate 15,092,042 of LR812529.1, read as the reverse complement.
ATATTTATTGAGAGACTTCATTGAAATCTAAATTTTATTAATGCAAATACTTATTACAGACAAGGAATTTTGAAATTATGAACTCATAATTGTGTTAATATTGCTACACTAAGTGAATAATTAGGACTGGATATATCATGCAGTAGTTTACTTCACAGAGCGAAGTTCAAAATCAGTTTTCCTCCACTAGAGGTCGCTGTGATGATCAGATTCTCCACAGCTCTGATTCTCTCAGCTCTCGCCGGGTTCAGTGGCGCGCACCTGTAATCCAAGTAACTGGGAGGCTGAGGCTGCGGATCGCTTGAGCTCAGGGCTTCTGGGCTGTAGTGGACTATGTCGATCGGGTGTCCACACTAAGGTCGGTATCGATATGGTGCTCCTGGGGGAGCTTGGGACCACCAGGTTGTCTAAAGAGGGGTGAACCGGCCCAGGTCGGAGACGGAGCAGGTCAAATCCCCCGTGCTGATCAGTAGTGGGATCGTACCTGTGAATAGACACTGCAGTGCAGCCTGAGCAACACAGAGAGACGCAGACTTTTACGTTAGTATTTTTTATCTTTCCAACATTAAAAAAAGAGAAATTAAGATTTAGAGATGAATGACACGAATATGCATTAATAATTAGAAATAATAAAAAGTTTAGTTGTAGACTTCAGAAATTGCATTTGTAAACTACAAAAATCATCTCAATTTCATGTGTAAACTTTTTTAAACTTTATCTTTTCATGATGCCGCTTTGCACATGTTTGTTAACACAAAGGACAGTGATGAATGTCAAAGGATTACAGTACTGCCTCCGTCTGGAAGATATGTGATTTTACATGTAAGAATTCATTGACTTCATTTCTTGACCGCATGGAGGCGCTGTTTTAAATTGTAATAATGTCCTTTCAGACTTTTCTCCTCATCTGTGGTCAAAAGTATGAAAACTGTTATATTAAGATGGATAATAAACATTTTTTTTCATGCTAGCAAGCATACCTTTTGGCACACAGAATTATTTATCATATACAGACAGTCCTATTGAGGTTTGACTTTGCCTTTTATGTCACCTAAACTGGTCAGGTTCAGGTTGGTTTTACCTGTATATTACATTCAGATTTCACCAAAAACACTTTTCAAAAAGCATAAGCACCTTATTTTGTAAACTGTTTAACTCGTACAATGCGTAAAATGAGGAAAAAAGGTGCACTGCACCTTTAAATAATTATTCAGTGACGGTTTGGTGTGTGGTAATGATTTACAGCTGTTTTAAACAAAGATGCAATTAAATCAAAAGTCTGCGTTGCTCAGGCTGCACTGCAGTGTCTATTCTCAGGTGCGATCCCACTACTGATCGGCACGGGGGCTTTGACCTGCTCCGTCTCCGACCTGGGCCGGTTCACCCCTCCTTAGACGACCTGGTGGTCCCAAGCTTTCCCAGGAGCACCATATCGATACCGTACTTAGTGTGGACACCCGATTGACATAGTCCACTGCAGCCCAGAAGCCCTGAGCTCAAGCGATTCGCAGCCTCAGCCTCCCAGTAACTTGGATTACAGGCGCGCGCCATTGAACCCGGCGAGAACTGTGAGAATCAGAGCTGTGGAGAATCTGATCATCACAGCGACCTCTAGTGGAGGAAAACTGAATGTTGAAGTAAAGTAGATTTTATTGGCCTTAAGGCATTGGATAAAAATAAACAGCAGTATGGTCATACGTGATAAAATGCTATACTACTTTGTAGTAAATAATGTTTTTGAACCATAAAGCTTTTATTATACTGTATAGTATAAACAGAATGTTGTGCTATATTTAAAGGCAAATGTCAAGTCAGCTTCACTGTAATATAACTTATCGCATGACAATGGATAAAAAAGAAGCAGAGTAACACACATCTAGACAAGACTATTTGTAGTGTAATGTAAAAACAACAACAACAAATGTGTTCCAACTGTAAACTCAGTGTAACCCACATGAAAATAACTTGTTGTGGTAATTCTATAGTTTCTATGATAATTCAACAACTAATATAAACAAATCACCCGTCCTGTTTTCTACAGCTACATATATTACACTACAATTTATTTACTGTTGTAAAAAACTAAAAAATTCCCCTGAATTTATTTCATTTCATCATTTAATAGTTCATATATTCCAGTATGCTTTTGCATTCATTAACAAAGAGTTGTAATGACTAATATATGCAGCTGAAAAGAATGATGATCACAGCGCTCTGTAGTGGAGAAAGACAAGACCAACATGCAGGTCAGTCAAGGCAAAACTTTATTTTTGTTATAGCTTGTTGTAAGGAAACTTGTACTGATTGTACAAACTGATTTGCACTAAGACACAGAATGTAATAACGGTTTAAACATCTTAAATTTCCAGCAGCAAAAAGTTTCATAATCTAAAATGATTTATTTCATCTAATATACTCCTATATTACTGACTGTATAATATAGTCATTGATACTAAAATACATCTAATATACTCCTCTTTCAAATCATTTATGCCCACCATAAATATTCATTGGTTCTAGAGCTGGGGCAGTGCTTAAATGAATAACTTCAGGAACAAAACTAGCAAATAAAAGCAGCACACAGACAATTTATTTTTAATGATATGTAATAATTTCAGTCGAGTATTTTTTGTGTTTTATGCATGGCTAGATGTGTTTTGGAGCTCATGGTTGTCAGGATGTAAATATTATCATTAACCTTTGGGTTGTAGAGCCTTTAATGTAGACATTTTATTTTAAAATGTCTAAATAATAATCTTGCATTTTATTCATTTAAAATTTTATCAAATTATGCTGTGGTAAATATCTAACCACTGTCCACATCTGTAAAGAAGGAACATCGTTAAATTAAAATAAACAAAGCACTCGAATAATGTGATATATTTTATTGACTTGTGTACTTATATTATCTAAAATGTTTCAGTGCTTAAATTCAGAGAAATCAGCCATTTTAATCAGCGTCATGCTCTGTGTCTTGGTAAACATATTACTGAAACAGTGACATTTTAGTGCAGCTCTAATTCCAGCATCTGCAAATCTGTGGCAAGAGTGATAATGCCCAGCAATCCACTCATTCATTATTATTTACTGTGGGCTTCTTCATCAAATATAACCTGGTAAAGTGAAATCTTGGACTGAAAGATGGAAAAATATTACTGAAACAGTGACATTTCTAATTCCAGTGCCTGCAGATGTGATGTTGAATTTTTCGATTCTGATCTTGCACTTATTGGACAGGTGGCCATGAGCAACTGTTTGAATACATTAACTGTATGATCATTTAATATCATTCTAGTTTACAGAGAGTGCACAACACTGGAGGAGGTGCACTTAAAAACAGTGAAAATCTAAAAGTGAAGTAGTGATGTGTCTTTGTTAAACTTTGATGAAGATTCAAAACCTTAATCTTTTGTTTAAAACCAGTGACTCAGACCTCATTTGACAATTAAAAAATGCAACATGGTATATAGGACAAGACAATGCGCACAAAGAAATGAAAATAAAACAAGAACAAAGAAAGTATTCCCTTATTTGAAGATCAATTTTTTACTAATCGTTTTTTTTTTTTTTTCAATTACATATTTATTGAGAGACTTCATTGAAATCTAAATTTTATTAATGCAAATACTTATTACAGACAAGGAATTTTAAATTATGAACTGATAATTGTGTTAATATTGCTATACTAAGTGAATAATTAGGAGGATATATCATGCAGTAGTTTACTTCACAGAGCAAAGTATAAAATCAGTTTTCCTCCACTAGAGGTCGCTGTGATGATCAGATTCTCCACAGCTCTGATTCTCTCAGCTCTCGCCGGGTTCAGTGGCGCACGCCTGTAATCCAAGTTACTGGGAGGCTGAGGCTGCGGATCGCTTGAGCTCAGGGCTTCTGGGCTGTAGTGGACTATGTCGATCGGGTGTCCACACTAAGGTCTGTATCGATATGGTGCTCCTGGGGGAGCTTGGGACCACCAGGTTGTCTAAAGAGGGGTGAACCGGCCCAGGTCGGAGACGGAGCAGGTCAAATCCCCGTGCTGATTAGTAGTGGGATCGTACCTGTGAATAGACACTGCAGTGCAGCCTGAGCGACACAGAGAGACGCAGACTTTTACGTTAGTATTGTTTTATCTTTCCAACATTAAAAAAAAGAGAAATTAAGATTTAGAGATGAATGACACGAATATGCATTAATAATTAGAAATAATAAAAAGTTTAGTTGTAGACTTCAGAAATTGCATTTGTAAACTACAGAAATCATCTCAATTTCATGTGTAAACTTTTTTAAACTTTATCTTTTCATGATGCCGCTTTGCACATGTTTGTTAACACAAATGACAGTGATGAATGTCAAAGGATTACAGTACCGCCTCCGTCTGAAAGATATGTGATTTTACATGTAAGAATTCATTGACTTCATTTCTTGACCGCATGGAGGCGCTGTTTTAAATTGTAATAATGTCCTTTCAGACTTTTCTCCTCATCTGTGGTCAAAAGTATGAAAACTGTTATATTAAGATGGATAATAAACATTTTTTTTTCCAGCTACCAAGCATACCTTTTGACACAGAATTATTTATCATATACAGACAGTCCTATTGAGGTTTGACTTTGCCTTTTATGTCACCTAAACTGGTCAGGTTCAGGTTGGTTTTACCTGTATATTACATTCAAATTTCACCAAAAACACTTTTCAAAAAGCATAAGCACCTTTTTTGTAAACTGTTTAACTCATAAAATGCGTAAAATGAGGAAAAAAGGTGCACTGCACCTTTAAATAATTATTCAGTGACGGTTTGGTGTGTGGTAATTATTTACAGCTGTTTTAAACAAAAATGCAATTAAATGAAAAGTCTGCGTCTCTCTGTGTTGCTCAGGCTGCACTGCAGTGTCTATTCTCAGGTGCGATCCCACTACTGATCAGCACGGGGGCTTTGACCTGCTCCGTCTCCGACCTGGGCCGGTTCACCCCTCCTTAGACGACCTGGTAGTCCCGAGCTTCCCCAGGAGCACCATATCGATACCGTACTTAGTGTGGACACCCGATCGACATAGTCCACTGCAGCCCAGAAGCCCTGAGCTCAAGCGATTCGCAGCCTCAGCCTCCCAGTAACTTGGATTACAGGCGCGCGCCACTGAACCCGGCGAGAGCTGAGAGAATCAGAGCTGTGGAGAATCTGATCATCACAGCGACCTCTAGTGGAGGAAATCTGAATGTTGAAGTAAAGTTGATTTTATTGGCCTTAAGGCATTGGATAAAAATAAACAGCAGTATGGTCCTACGTGATAAAATGCTATACTACTTTGTAGTAAATAATGTTTTTGAACCATAAAGCTTTTATTATACTGTATAGTATAAAGAGAATGTTGTGCTATATTTAAAGGCAAATGTCAAGTCAGCTTCACTGTAATATAACTTATCGCATGACAATGGATAAAAAAGAAACAGAGTAACACACATCTAGACAAGACTATTTGTAGTGTAATGTAAAAACAACAACAACAAATGTGTTCCAACTGTAAACTCGGTGTAACCCACATGAAAATAACTTGTTGTGGTAATTCTATAGTTTCTGTGATAATTTAACAACTAATATAAACAAATCACCCGTCCTGTTTTCTACAGCTACATATATTACACTACAATTTATTTACTGTTGTAAAAAACGAAAAAAATCCCCTGTATTTATTTCATTTCATCATTTAATAGTTCATATATTCCAGTATGCTTTTGCATTCATTAACAAAGAGTTGTAATGACTAATATATGCAGCTGAAAAGAATGATGATCACAGCGCTCTGTGGAGAAAGACAAGACCAACATGCAGGTCAGTCAAGGCAAAACTTTATTTTTGTTATAGCTTGTTGTAAGGAAACTTGTACTGATTGGACAAACTGATTTGCAGTAAGACACAGAATGTAATAACGGTTTAAACATCTTAAATTTCCAGCAGCAATAAGTTTCATAATCTAAAATGATTTATTACATCTAATATACTCCTATATTAATGACTGTATAATATAGTCATTGATACTAAAATACATCTAATATACTCCTCTTTCAAATCATTTATGCCTACCATAAATATTCATTGGTTCTAGAGCTGGGCCAGTGCTTAAAAGAATAACATCAGGAACAAAACTAGCAAATAAAAGCAGCACACAGACAATTCATGTTTAATGATATGTAATAATTTCAGTCGAGTATTTTTTGTGTTTTATGCATGGCTAGATGTGTTTTGGAGCTCATGGTTGTCAGGATGTAAATATTATCATTAACCTTTGGGTTGTAGAGCCTTTAATGTAGACATTTTATTTTAAAATGTCTAAATAATAATCTTGCATTTTATTCATTTAAAATTTTATCAAATTATGCTGTGGTAAATATCTAACCACTGTCCACATCTGTAAAGAAGGAACATCGTTAAATTAAAATATACAAAGCACTCGAATAATGTGATATATTTTATTGACTTGTGTACTTATATTATCTAAAATGTTTCAGTGCTTAAATTCAGAGAAATCAGCCATTTTAATTAGCATCATGCTCTGTGTCTTGGTAAACATATTACTGAAACAGTGACATTTTAGTGCAGCTCTAATTCCAGCATCTGCAAATCTGTGGCAGCAGTGATAATGCCCAGCAATCCACTCATTCATTATTATTTACTGTGGGCTTCTTCATCAAATATAACTTGGTAAAAAGAAATCTTGGACTGAAAGATGGAAAAATATTACTGAAACAGTGACGTTTCTAATTCCAGTGCCTGCAGATGTGATGTTGAATTATTCGATTCTGATCTTGCACTTATTGAACAGATGGCCATGAGCAACTGTTTGAATACATTAACTGTATGATCATTTAATATCATTCTAGTTTACAGAGAGTGCACAACACTGGAGGAGGTGCACTTAAAAACAGTGAAAATCTAAAAGTGAAGTAGTGATGTGTCTTTGTTAAACTTTGATGAAGATTCAAAACCTTAATCTTTTGTTTAAAACCAGTGACTCAGACCTCATTTGACAAATAAAAATGCAACATGGTATATAGGACAAGACAATGCGCACAAAGAAATGAAAATAAAAACAAGAACAAAGAAAATATTCCCTTATTTAAAGATCAATTTTTTACTAATCGTTTATCTTTTTTTTTTCAATTACATATTTATTGAGAGACTTCATTGAAATCTAAATATTATTAATGCAAATACTTATTACAGACAAGGAATTTTGAAGTTATGAACTCATAATTGTGTTAATATTGCTATACTAAGTGAATAATTAGGACTGGATATATCATGCAGTAGTTTACTTCACAGAGCAAAGTATAAAATCAGTTTTCCTCCACTAGAGGTCGCTGTGATGATCAGATTCTCCACAGCTCTGATTCTCTCAGCTCTCGCCGGGTTCAGTGGCGCGCGCCTGTAATCCAAGTTACTGGGAGGCTGAGGCTGCGGATTGTTTGAGCTCAGGGCTTCTGGGCTGTAGTGGACTATGTCGATCGGGTGTCCACACTAAGGTCGGTATCGATATGGTGCTCCTGGGGGAGCTTGGGACCACCAGGTTGTCTAAAGAGGGGTGAACCGGCCCAGGTCGGAGACGGAGCAGGTCAAATCCCCCGTGCTGATCAGTAGTGGGATTGTACCTGTGAATAGACACTGCAGTGCAGCCTGAGCAACACAGAGAGACGCAGACTTTTACGTTAGTATTGTTTTATCTTTCCAACATTAAAAAAAAGAGAAATTAAGATTTAGAGATGAATGACATGAATATGCATTAATAATTAGAAATAATAAAAAGTTTAGTTGTAGACTTCAGAAATTGCGTTTGTAAACTACAGAAATCATCTCAATTTCATGTGTAAACTTTTTTAAACTTTATCTTTTCATGATGCCGCTTTGCACATGTTTGTTAACACAAAGGACAGTGATGAATGTCAAAGGATTACAGTACCGCCTCCGTCTGAAAGATATGTGATTTTACATGTAAGAATTCATTGACTCCATTTCTTGACCGCATGGAGGCGCTGTTTTAAATTGTAATAATGTCCTTTCAGACTTTTCTCCTCATCTGTGGTCAAAAGTATGATTTTATTGGCCTTAAGGCATTGGATAAAAATAAACAGCAGTATGGTCCTACGTGAAAAAATGCTATACTACTTTGTAGTAAATAATGTTTTTGAACCATAAAGCTTTTATTATACTGTATAGTATAAACAGAATGTTGTGCTATATTTAAAGGCAAATGTCAAGTCAGCTTCACTGTAATATAGCTTATCGCATAACAATGGATAAAAAAGAAACAGAGTAACACACATCTAGACAAGACTATTTATAGTGTAATGTAAAAACAACAACAACAACAAATGTGTTCCAACTGTACACTCTGTGTAACCCGCATGAAAATAACTTGTTGTGGTAATTCTATAGTTTCTATGATAATTCAACAACTAATATAAACAAATCACCCATACTGTCCTGTTTTCTACAGCTACATATATTACACTACAATTTATTTACTGTTGTAAAAAACTAAAAAAATTCCCCTGTATTTATTTCATTTCATCATTTAATAGTTCATATATTCCAGTATGCTTTTGCATTCATTAACAAAGAGTTGTAATGACTAATATATGCAGCTGAAAAGAATGATGATCACAGCGCTCTGTAGTGGAGAAAGACAAGACCAACATGCAGGTCAGTCAAGGCAAAACTTTATTTTTGTTATAGCTTGTTGTAAGGAAACTTGTACTGATTGTACAAACTGATTTGCAGTAAGACACAGAATGTAACAACGGTTTAAACATCTTAAATTTCCAGCAGCAATAAGTTTCATAATCTAAAATGATTACATCTAATATACTCCTATATTAATGACTGTATAATATAGTCATTGATACTAAAATACATCTAATATACTCCTCTTTCAAATCATTTATGCCCACCATAAATATTCATTGGTTCTAGAGCTGGGCCAGTGCTTAAATGAATAACATCAGGAACAAAACTAGCAAATAAAAGCAGCACACAGACAATTCATGTTTAATGATATGTAATAATTTCAGTCGAGTATTTTTTGTGTTTTATGCATGGCTAGATGTGATTTGGAGCTCATGGTTGTCAGGATGTAAATATTATCATTAACCTTTGGGTTGTAGAGCCTTTAATGTAGACATTTTATTTTAAAATGTCTAAATAATAATCTTGCATTTTATTCATTTAAAAATTTTATCAAATTATGCTGTGGTAAATATCTAACCACTGTCCACATCTGTAAAGAAGGAACATCGTTAAATTAAAATAAACAAAGCACTCGAATAATGTGATATATTTTATTGACTTGTGTACTTATATTATCTAAAATGTTTCAGTGCTTAAATTCAGAGAAATCAGCCATTTTAATCAGCATCATGCTCTGTGTCTTGGTAAACATATTACTGAAACAGTGACATTTTAGTGCAGCTCTAATTCCAGCATCTGCAAATCTGTGGCAGCAGTGATAATGCCCAGCAATCCACTCATTCATTATTATTTACTGTGGGCTTCTTCATCAAATATAACTTGGTAAAGTGAAATCTTGGACTGAAAGATGGAAAAATATTACTGAAACAGTGACGTTTCTAATTCCAGTGCCTGCAGATGTGATGTTGAATTTTTCGATTCTGATCTTGCACTTATTGGACAGATGGCCATGAGCAACTGTTTGAATACATTAACTGTATGATCATTTAATATCATTCTAGTTTACAGAGAGTGCACAACACTGGAGGAGGTGCACTTAAAAACAGTGAAAATCTAAAAGTGAAGTAGTGATGTGTCTTTGTTAAACTTTGATGAAGATTCAAAACCTTAATCTTTTGTTTAAAACCAGTGACTCAGACCTCATTTGACAATTAAAAAATGCAACATGGTATATAGGACAAGACAATGCGCACAAAGAAATGAAAATAAAACAAGAACAAAGAAAACATTCCCTTATTTGAAGATCAATTTTTTACTAATCGTTTATCTTTTTTTTTCAATTACATATTTATTGAGAGACTTCATTGAAATCTAAATTTTATTAATGCAAATACTTATTACAGACAAGAAATTTTAAATTATGAACTCATAATTGTGTTAATATTGCTATACTAAGTGAATAATTAGGACTGGATATATCATGCAGTAGTTTACTTCACAGAGCAAAGTATAAAATCAGTTTTCCTCCACTAGAGGTCGCTGTGATGATCAGATTCTCCACAGCTCTGATTCTCTCAATTGTCGCCGGGTTCAGTGGCGCGCGCCTGTAATCCAAGTTACTGGGAGGCTGAGGCTGCGGATCGCTTGAGCTCAGGGCTTCTGGGCTGTAGTGGACTATGTCGATCGGGTGTCCACACTAAGGTCGGTATCGATATGGTGCTCCTGGGGGAGCTCGGGACCACCAGGTTGTCTAAAGAGGGGTGAACCGGCCCAGGTCGGAGACGGAGCAGGTCAAATCCCCCGTGCTGATCAGTAGTGGGATCGTACCTGTGAATAGACACTGCAGTGCAGCCTGAGCGACACAGAGAGACGCAGACTTTTACATTAGTATTTTTTATCTTTCCAACATTAAAAAAAGAGAAATTAAGATTTAGAGATGAATGACATGAATATGCATTAATAATTAGAAATAATAAAAAGTTTAGTTGTAGACTTCAGAAATTGCTTTTGTAAACTACAGAAATCATCTCAATTTCATGTGTAAACTTTTTTAAACTTTATCTTTTCATAATGCCGCTTTGCACATGTTTGTTAACACAAAGGACAGTGATGAATGTCAAAGGATTACAGTACCGCCTCCGACTGGAAGATATGTGATTTTACATATAAGAATTCATTGACTCCATTTCATGACCGCATGGAGGCGCTGTTTTAATTTGTAATAATGTCCTTTCAGACTTTTCTCCTCATCTGTGGTCAAAAGTATGAAAACTCTTATATTAAGATGGATAATAAACATTTTTTTCCAGCTAGCAAGCATACCTTTTGGCACACAGAATTATTTATCATATACAGACAGTCCTATTGAGGTTTGACTTTGCCTTTTATGTCACCTAAACTGGTCAGGTTCAGGTTGGTTTTACCTGTATATTACATTCAAACTTCACCAAAAACACTTTTCAAAAAGCATAAGCACCTTATTTTGTAAACTGTTTAACTCGTAAAATGCGTAAAATGAGGAAAAAAGGTGCACTGCACCTTTAAATAATTATTCAGTGACGGTTTGGTGTGTGGTAATTATTTACAGCTGTTTTAAACAAAGATGCAATTAAATGAAAAGTCTGCGTCTCTCAGGCTGCACTGCAGTGTCTATTCTCAGGTGCGATCCCACTACTGATCAGCACGGGGGCTTTGACCTGCTCCGTCTCCGACCTGGGCCGGTTCACCCCTCCTTAGACGACCTGGTGGTCCCGAGCTTCCCCAGGAGCACCATATCAATACCGTACTTAGTGTGGACACCCGATCGACATAGTCCACTGCAGCCCAGAAGCCCTGAGCTCAAGCGATTCGCAGCCTCAGCCTCCCAGTAACTTGGATTACAGGCGCGCGCCACTGAACCCGGCGAGAGCTGAGAGAATCAGAGCTGTGGAGAATCTGATCATCACAGCGACCTCTAGTGGAGGAAAACTGAATGTTGAAGTAAAGTTGATTTTATTAGCCTTAAGGCATTGGATAAAAATAAACAGCAGTATGGTCATACGTGAAAAAATGCTATACTACTTTGTAGTAAATAATGTTTTTGAACCATAAAGCTTTTATTATACTGTATAGTATAAACAGAATGTTGTGCTATATTTAAAGGCAAATGTCAAGTCAGCTTCACTGTAATATAGCTTATCGCATGACAATGGATAAAAAAGAAACAGAGTAACACACATCTAGACAAGACTATTTGTAGTGTAATGTAAAAACAACAACAACAACAAATGTGTTCCAACTGTAAACTCGGTGTAACCCACATGAAAATAACTTGTTGTGGTAATTCTATAGTTTCTATGATAATTCAACAACTAATATAAACAAATCACCCATACTGTCCTGTTTTCTACAGCTACATATATTACACTACAATTTATTTACTGTTGTAAAAAACTAAAAAAATTCCCCTGTATTTATTTCATTTCATCATTTAATAGTTCATATATTCCAGTATGCTTTTGCATTCATTAACAAAGAGTTGTAATGACTAATATATGCAGCTGAAAAGAATGATGATCACAGCGCTCTGTAGTGGAGAAAGACAAGACCAACATGCAGGTCAGTCAAGGCAAAACTTTATTTTTGTTATAGCTTGTTGTAAGGAAACTTGTACTGATTGTACAAACTGATTTGCACTAAGACACAGAATGTAACAACGGTTTAAACATCTTAAATTTCCAGCAGCAATAAGTTTCATAATTTAAATTGACTTATTACATCTAATATACTCCTATATTAATGACTGTATAATATAGTCATTGATACTAAAATACATCTAATATACTCCTCTTTCAAATCATTTATGCCCACCATAAATATTCATTGGTTCTAGAGCTGGGGCAGTGCTTAAATGAATAATTTCAGGAACAAAACTAGCAAATAAAAGCAGCACACAGACTATTCATGTTTAATGATATGTAATAATTTCAGTCGAGTATTTTTTGTGTTTTATGCATGGCTAGATGTGTTTTGGAGCTCATGGTTGTCAGGATGTAAATATTATCATTAACCTTTGGGTTGTAGAGCCTTTAATGTAGACATTTTATTTTAAAATGTCTAAATAATAATCTTGCATTTTATTCATTTAAAATTTTATCAAATTATGCTGTGGTAAATATCTAACCACTGTCCACATCTGTAAAGAAGGAACATCGTTAAATTAAAATATACAAAGCACTCGAATAATGTGATATATTTTATTGACTTGTGTACTTATATTATCTAAAATGTTTCAGTGCTTAAATTCAGAGAAATTTTTTACTAATCGTTTATCTTTTTTTTTCAATTACATATTTATTGAGAGACTTCATTGAAATCTAAATTTTATTAATGCAAATACTTATTACAGACAAGGAATTTTGAAATTATGAACTCATAATTGTGTTAATATTGCTATACTAAGTGAGTAATTAGGTATGGATATATCATGCAGTAGTTTACTTCACAGAGCAAAGTATAAAATCAGTTTTCCTCCACTAGAGGTCGCTGTGATGATCAGATTCTCCACAGCTCTGATTCTCTCAGCTCTCGCCGGGTTCAGTGGCGCGCGCCTGTAATCCAAGCTACTGGGAGGCTGAGGCTGCGGATTGCTTGAGCTCAGGGCTTCTGGGCTGCAGTGGACTATGTCGATCGGGTGTCCACACTAAGGTCGGTATCGATATGGTGTTCCTGGGGGAGCTCGGGACCACCAGGTTGTCTAAAGAGGGGTGAACCGGCCCAGGTCGGAGACGGAGCAGGTCAAATCCCCTGTGCTGATCAGTAGTGGGATCGTACCTGTGAATAGACACTACAGTGCAGCCTGAGCGACACAGAGAGACGCAGACTTTTGATTTAAATGCATGTTTGTTTAAAACAGCTTTAAATAATTACCACACACCAAACCGTCACTGAATAAATTATTATGTGTGTATGTTATTAATATTATACTGTATATATGGTAGTTGCCACTCTCTACAGATGCAGTTGAAGGAATATGTAGGGGGCTCATTTGTTTTCCCCTCCTTTTCCAACATTGTTATTTAAACTGGAGGCCATTTTTGGTCTGTGTTTTGCTGAAGTCCATTTCGAGGCTATTTTATATATATTTTATGTACCAGACAGTTGTTTTCATAAATCACAGACAAATTTAAAAAGTCTGATAAAATAATAAAATAATATGGCTGCGATTATCTTGCAATTAAACCTTTTTATGTTGTTATTTTGTATGCTGTAGCTAACAAAACAGTATCATAAGTCTAATTTCACAGAGCACTGTATTTTGCACAGTCTGAAGCTGCAGATGCCAGATGATTACCCTTTTTTTAAAGGGAAATGTTTGACAATGTACTGTTGCTAAATCAAAGTCATCAAACTGTATAATTTATTTAAAACAGGAAATATTATATTATATTGACAACATAATCTTGACGCCACTGATATCTTCATTAACTTAAACACTTTGATCAACGAATGATTTTGAGCAAGTTGGCTTGTGCAAGTAATCCATTATGTGGTGCTAAATGTAGAAATTGTTTCCAGAAATGCACTTACTGGTTCGTAAATATTATGAATTTACCAAAATATTAAGGAATAGACCAAAGTGACTGAGAAGAAACATTTATTACTTAAGTTGTTCATTCATTCATTCATTTTCTTGTCGGCTTTGTCCCTTGCGGGGTTGCCACAGCGGAATGAACCACCAACTTATCCAGCACGATTTTACGCAGCGGATGCCCTTCCAGCCGCAACCCATCTCTGGGAACATCCACACACTCATTCACACTACGGACAATTTAGCCTAACCAATTCACCTGTACTGCATGTCTTTGGACTGTGGGGGAAACCGGAGCACCCGGAGGAAACCCACGCGAACGCAGGGAGAACATGCAAACTCCACACAGAAACACCAACTGACCCAGCCTAGTCGAGGTTCGAACCTGCGACCCAGCGACGTTCTTGCTGTGAGGCAACAGCACTACCTACTGCGCCACTGCGTTGCCCTACTTAAGTTGTATATACTATAATATGGGCCACATACATATTATTTTTTTACACACAGTTATGTCGTAAAAAGATCTTTTCTTATTAAAACAATATATTTTCTCTTAATAATGAGATATTATGTTGTTAAAAAGATATCTTTTCTCGTTAAAAATACATATTTTTTGTAATAACGAGATATGTTCTTAAAACAACATAATTATTTAAGTTAAAACTAGATCTTTACTTGTAATAATGAGATGTTATTTCATTAAAACAGCATCTTTTCTCATAACAACACATTATGTCATTAAAACAATATGATTATTCTGATAAAACAACATAACTTCTCATAAAAAGTAGATGTTATTTTGTTAAAATTATATATTTTCTTCTTAAAACTGCACTAGTATATAGCCAGAAAGGGGAGTCTAATGAATACGTTGTTATTATTATTATTTAATACCTCACCATAGAGTTGTATATGAATTCAGCTAATTTATGATATGCAGGATTCATTTATACTGCTTTTGTAAAAATATTTGCTGACTTTCAGCGTCAAACTTGTCTATAATTTAAACAGTTAAACACATTTCATTAATTAAGTTAAAAGAAAGTTACACACATTTACGTTAAACTCTAATCTGTTTAAATCGTATAAATATACTTTATTTAATGAGATTAAATAGGCCTCCTAGAAAAGTAAGAGTGTACTGTACTCATAAACAGGCAAAGTTCAGTTTTAAAGATGGCCAAGGTTGCTATTTAAATAAGAAATGAATAGAGAGAGGATTAAAAATGTTGCTTCTCAATCACTCTTTAATGGTGAATTGTAAGACAGTCAGCACAGTGCATTTCAAACAAGTGTACTCAGTTACATTCTTTGCTTGCATCTGATGTAGTTCATATGAATTGTTTACATGCTACTGTTTCCACTGGTGTTGAAAACACAAAAACTCCACCTGAAAAACACAGATAAGCATATTAATAAATGACTTATAGTCTGAAGCTAACTTAAAACACTGTAGAATGTGTGTAAAGAGATTTTAAATACCCTCTTGAGTCCTGTAAAAGGGAACAAAACACTTTGGATTAGCAAAGTTTTTTCGGAAAATAATGCAGCATATTTTCCCAGAAACAAACAGTCATCAAACTTACTTAATGGGCTGATTTTCCAGAAGGCACCTGTAGGTGGCGATCTCCTGCTCCAGGCGGCTCTTGATGTCCAGCAGGGCATCATAATCTCTGCCCTGCTGCTCAATGCCAGCGCGAACCTGACAGAGCTCTGCCTCATATGTGTTGATGTGTTTCTGATAGCCTGCTAGCATAGTGCTGTAACGTGCCTCTGTTTCCCGCAGTGAAGCCTCCAGTGCGCATTTCTATATGGGTAAAGAGAATAAGAAGAAAGAATAAAAGACTTGTTTATTGTTATTAGTCTGTCAAACTTAGTTCAAAAACAATTATTCAGGAATGAAAAGGCATTACAAAATCTGCTTTGTAGGGCAAATTCACATCGTATTGAAATACGCCAACGAGTGTGGACAATCAGATACCCATACAGAAATCTGATATATGATATATTTGGATTTCAAATAAATAAAATACATGTCATATGCAACATATATTTCAGAATATTACACATTTTTTTCAACCACGTTTCAACCAACTTGGAATTACAAATGTGTACATAAATGTTCAAATATATTTTATATTCTATAATTTTATATATATGTTCAGAAATCTGACATTTTTGCCATACGGCTGTGCACACTGTGCGTACCTACCATGAGAGGGCGCGAATTAATGCCGTTTTTTATTTATTTTTATCTTTTTTACATAATTTAAATTGATCATTAAACAGTATACACTAGATATATTGACAAAGCAAGAAAGAGTTATAAATAAAGGTGTGTGTTTGTGCGTTTTAAAGTGTGTATGTACTTGCATGGTGGGAAATGTGTAAAGAAATCTACTGGCTTTAGTTTTGGCTTTAGTTTTTGGTTTTTCCGCACACTAAAAATTACAATTCAGATAGCTATTGTTAAAAAACAAGGTTTAAAATGAGGAAACGCTCTTTAAAACAGCTAAACTTAATTGAGACATTTGCCAAAAGGCCTAAAACTAATGAGACAAATATTGCTCCCGCACACGGGGTGGGGTCCGCAGTCTCATCTGCTCCTGAGCCGGGGGAACTCCAGGCCCATGTCTCTTTCTTCGGACAATTCAAATCCAGCTGTCAGCTGCGCAGCCTCCTCGCATGGAACAGCTACCATTCAAGCTGTTTTAAACAATTTTATCTGACAGACTCGCAGACATAAGCAGACATCTCCAATCTGACAACGAATTCCTGTGTTTTCTCAGTCGTCCAACCGAGTTTGTTCTTCCGAAGTAATCTGGGAACACATTCAGTTCTGCTGCGAAAATATTGTAAATGCCTGTCTTGCTCATTCAAATTACTTGCTTGATTAAATTAATTAAATTGTAATCGACTGGCGCAATGGATGATTTTGTCATTAACAGTGAAAATATAGTTTAATATAGGCTTCTCTAAAACTGGGAATATTTCACTTTGATTTTATTTAGGCTAGATTTTATTTTATTTAACAAACCAGTTCATGCTTTGGCGCTGATGCATTTAGCGGACTTGTTTTGAAGCACTTCACCTCAAATGTTATTTGTTATTCTTGTTTATCTAGTAGACAACTGACCAACAAAAATATATTAAAATTAAGATTATAAGATTTTATTTTTAAGATAGAATAAGATTATAAATTATACCAAACGAAATTTGTTTCAATAAGATATTTTTTCCAAGAAAAATATACAATTATATTTTTGTTTGTGCTCCTCCACCACTCAACTGTGAGGGTAAATGATAGAATTCGAAAATCAGTATGCGAGAAGTACCCAGATGACTTACTACTTCCGGCGAGGTTCTGAAGTGCGCATCCCATGCATGCTGCGCTATCCCATGATGCTCCGCGAGAGAATTCCTGAATGGAAGTAAATCGACGCAACTGACGCAGGTAGGTCACGTGACCATGACAAAATGGCGGATGTAGTATGTCCGAATTCCATTCATACTTCTTACATTCATACTGTATAGAACATACTTTTCTAACGGCCAAGTAGTACGTTTAAATTCAAATGCAGTACCTACTGAGTAGAAGGCGGTTTCGGACACAGCCTAATATACCGTGGAACTGAAAGGCTACTGTTTTCCAACGTTCTTCAAAATATCTATTTTTGTGGTTTCAAGAAAAGAAAGAAACTCGAACCGGTTTGGAAGAAGTGAGGTGAGTAAATAATGAGATCATTTTCACTTTTTGGGTGAACTTTCCCTTTAAAGCTCAAATTACAGCTGTATACGCTTATTTCACGCGACCGCCATTTTAGAACACGAAAGCGAGGCTGCGGTGGGAAGAAAGCCGAAAGTATAGGATCAGCACTGTAAACATTGCAACAATATGCTGTGTGCTATAAACCTCCAGCTGTTGCTGTGACTTCAAAATGCAGAAATGGTGTAAACATCACTTTAATATCATTCCGTTCAGTTTCATTTAAACAATTAAAAGCATATTAGGCGTCAAACAACATCACAATCTCTTTAAGAGTGATACACTTAAGTGTCCTCCTAGACTTCAGTCCAGGGCAGCAGGTAAACACCGTGGGGACACTTCCCTGCTTCAGCCTATGTAACCCGCTGAGTGATAAAACACTGCAGTCCTCTGTAGCACATCTTCGTGTTGTCTTTAACAGTGTTGTCCCGGTACTGAAGTTTTAAAAACGTCAATTTCCCGCTAACATTTACGCGCCGCTGAGCGCGCTCATAAACACCGCTGATTTGCCGTAGTATTCACCAGTGCTCAACAGAATGACTGTGAAGGTTATCAGCTTCCTGCTCTTCACAGATTGACAACACACACAGACGGATATTGGAGCGTTTTAAAGCCGTGAAGATCAGTCGTTTCATCAGCGGATCGCTCATCTGTGTTTGCACTCAGTAAACAACGGTGAGGTGAACTGACGACCTTCACAGCCAATCAGAGTGATTTCTGTTGAGCACGTGAACACAATGGCCAATCAGCGCTGTTTAAGAACTCCATGAACAGTGTCTTAAATGTTAACGAGAAATTGGCGTTTTTTTATATTTCATTACGGAAATTTTGTATCGTGACTAGTCTAATATAGTTAAAGACTCAGTTCATTAACTTGAGTTTGATGAATGGCATCTAAAATGTGTGTTTGGGAAAGAAAATGTTAGCTAAGTTGTGCCATTTCCCTTAACTTAGCTGAAAATGAAGTCAAATATCCCTTTTTATTTTCACTATTCATTCAGAATGGACCTTAGGGTCACTCGGAAGATGCTGAAATCATAAATTTGTGTCAATTTCTCTTCGCTGATAAGATATACAGCCAGGTACACAACATTCCTGTGTGACTCAGTCTATACTTCCGGGTTTCTTCCCACCGCAGCCTCGATTTTGCTGTTAATAATCGCGGCCGCGTGAAATCAGTCTATTGAGTTATATTTGAGTTCTATTTTCAGGATAGCCCTTCTAATGCTTATGTGCATTCTGATAAATAGATGATTTCCTCACCATGCTGAGTTGAGACTGTAGCTCGATCTCAAGGCACTGCAAGGTCCTCCGCAAATCTGAGATCTGTGACCTCGAGGTTTCTAGGCACTCTGTGTCACCGGCCACATCTTTGCACAGTTGTGCCGTCTTAAAGAGAGTCAGAACAACACAACATGAGAACTCATTTTTACTTTTTACTGTGTTTTATTATTAAAAATCTGTGGAATCAGAAAGATAGAGATTGAAACCTCACCTTCTCTTTGAACCAGCACTCCTGTTCTCTGCGGTGTTTGTCTATGATGTTCTCATAATGACAACGAATTTCATCCAAAATCTTATTTAGGTCTTGCTGAGGAGCGGCATCCACTTCCACGCACACTTTTGAGTTCGTCAACTGACACATTAGAGCTGCCACATCCTGTAAAAGTTAAAAAATATCTGCTTTACTCATCAAATTTGAATATTATTTTAAAGGCACAGAATGTAGTTTTCACCACTAGAGGAAATGTATTCACAACAAACAAAGGCGTAGTTTGATGACGCATTGACTGTGGAATAATGGGAGTTTTAGTCTTTATTAAATCCTACACTACTGCTGCAGAAATATAGTTCATAGATCACCTAAAGTGTTCAGTAATTATTATCATGTTAGAATGAAGCAGAGTAAGGCTGAAAGCTGTCGAAGCAAAACAGGAGTGTTGAAGAATTTTTTGCGTGGCATGAAAGCAGCAAAGCTTTTATTACGCCACAGTATACTATTTACATTTTAGGGTTCTGTCATAATGCTGTTCTGTGCAGTCTAATAAAACACACAACATATAAAAACATGGAGTTTTCCTGTTTTCTATAAACCCTAACCAAAAGTTGAGGGTGCATAATGTCATTAGCATGGCAACACATGACATGGACCATGCCACTAGTTAAAATTCCTTATTTCTCTATAGATTTCAACATTCATCAAAACATTTGGGATAATGAAAGTACATAAGTCAGCTAAATATATAAGACTGTTCTAGTGTTTTTTTTTGTGTGTGGATATTCTAATGAAAAAATCATACAAATTTTGCCTTTAAGACAATTCACAAACTAGTTCAAACCTCCTGGTGGTTTTTCTTCAAACATGCTAGATCTCCTAGCAGAGTCTCGATCTGGTTCTCTAGTTCAGCCTTGCTCAGGGTTGCTTGATCCAGCAGTCGGCGCAGGTTGGCGATGTCAGCCTCAACACACTGCCGCACTGCTATCTCATGCTCATATCTGATTAGTGGAGAGGCAGGATGGGGAAGAAACATGTTAATCATAGTTGTGTAATTTACAAAGTGATTACAAAGTCTGTTTCTTTTGTCTAGATTTTACATGCAATGTTTATTCTTTAAAATGCAACTCTTTGGCTTTCTGCAGAATATCTTTTTTTGTTTGACATAAAGAAATTCATATAGGTTTGAGACAACTTGAGGGTTAGTAAATGATTGAATGTAATATTTTACATTCTTAATTATTACTATTACTTTAACATTGACCATAACATCATTTTTTCCACAATGTTTCATAGATCTGGAGTTGTCAGCTATGACATGATATGTATAACTAAGCAGCAGTCTCTCTCACACTGTTCACAATGAAAATTAATATTCATGAAAATGATATTTGTGTTTATCCTGGTTGCTTCATCCTACATAAAAAAAGTCAGGTCATATCTAAGTCACAATCTCAATTGGAAGGATTGACTTTTCATGTGTCATTATACATCAGGAAGAAAATACAGAATGTCAGGAAACATTTAAGATTTTTGGCCTAGTCTGTGGATTTAAGGTAACAATGCTGCAAACAATGTTTAGTTTCTTGCACATACCGGTCACTTTTGCTTTTTTTTTTCACTTTAACCTTAGGAACTATGAATATTAATGTGTTTTGTTAAGTGGTGGGCCGTTATCGGTGTTAACATGCTGCGTTAGCATGACTTTCACCTTGATACTTTAGCGCGGATGTATACCTGACCGGTGAGCCGTCTGACAAAAAAGTGCCCTTCTGAATCAAATCAGCAGGATGCCCTTCTTGGAATAGAACAGTGCATAAGTATGCAAACTGGGATGCATTTATGTTTTAAACATGAACACTTACTTCTAATAAGCTGTTTGGAGATTATGTTATTTAATAAACAACTCACTTTATCCTGAAGTCATCAGCAGCCAGTTTAGAGTTGTCGATCTGCAGCAGGATGTTGGCGTTGTTGACATTTGCAGCTGCAATCTGCGATGGAGAACACTCATTTAAATTTATTGTTGTAAAACATGGTTAAATGTGCATTGCTTCTAAAAATTCCCATCATTACCTGTTCCTTCAAGCAGTTGATGGTGTTCCAGTAGCAGCTGTAGTCCCTCTGGCAGATTGGCCCCTTCTTCTCATAATAATCCCTGATCTGCTGCTCCAGAGTGGCATTGGCAGCCTCTAGGCAGCGCACCTTCTCGATGTAGGACGCTAGACGATCATTCAGGTTCTGCATGGTGGTTTTCTCATTCAGTTGGGTGTAGTCACAGCTCCTAGCTGTGAGTACGCTGTTCAGTCTGCCATATCCTCCACTAATTTTGCAAAGCAAATCTGGGTAGCAACCAACCCGGCGGTAACATGAGGAAGAAATGCGGGAGCCTCCTCCAAAACCACAGCCAGTTATACTGTAGGCCTTGGGTGCACAAGCAGTTACTGTACCACAGCGAATTGGGGTGACTATGGATTTTGAGGTCATGGTCTTGGGACCTTGGCAAGATGATGTACGGAGAGAGCACGACATGGTAGATGGATGCAGAGCTGAGATGACCCCACAGACTGGCAGAAATGTCCTGAAGAGGATCACGCCTTAGAGCCCAGCGCTGATCTCTTATAGAGATTGAGACTTAGGGCGGCTCCTGCATTTTGTGGACGGGAGATGAAAGTAGGGTGTGTGGAAGGGTTTGGACCAGCTTAACGCCCTTTATCAGTTAAGGTCAGGAAAATTACACTGTGCAATTTAAGGTTGTGCAAGACTAAATGCGAAAATGATACAAATCTGGGAAATTCTCACACCTGATTCTGCTAGGTTTGACAAAGTAATGTTTGTGGCAGTTTTGCATGTTTATTGTCCATTTAATGAACCTTACTGTCCTGCCAGTGCTGTCTACCTTTTTCCTATTTGCCTTATATGACTCATGAAGGTTAAGTTTAATAATTAATTTGTAAATGCAATAATAAGCTTTTTCTATAACAAGGTATAATGATGTGGCATTATTCTTCTCACACTGCAACCACTGAACAGAAAGAAGAAAGTGAGACAAAAAAGTTAAACATACCATAAATAACACTTAAAAGTGTGAATTTTTTAGCAACACTAATGTATGATTTGTTAGGATAGGGCAATATTAGCCTATAAAATATTTTGTGGCAGTAAGGGCATCTGTTGGTAAAACATATGCCAGGGAAATTAGTGGTTTATTTCGTTGTGGTGAGCCCTTATAAAGCATGGAATAACTCAGGGAATGTGAGTAAGTTGTCTAAATGAATTTCTTAACAATGCATACTATCAATCAAAAATGTTTTGATATGCTGTATTTGCGGTAGGAAACTTATATATAGTCAGGTCCATAAATATTTGGACAACTACACAATTCTAACATTTTTTACTCTATACACCATCACAATGGATTTGAAATGAAACGAACAAGATGTGCTTTAACTGCAGACTGTTAACTTCAAATTATGGGTATTTACATCCATATCGGGTGAACGCTGTAGGAATTACAACAGTTTGCATATGTGCCTCCCACTTGTTAAGGGACCAAAAGTATTTGGACAGAATAATAATCATAAATCAAACTTTCACTTTTTAATACTTGGTTGCAAATCCTTTGCAATTACAGACTGTAGTCTGGAACGCATAGACATCATCAGATGCTGGGTTTCATTCCTGGTGGTGCTCTGCCAGGCCTCTACAGCAACTGTCTTCAGTTCCTGCTTGTTCTTGGGGCATTTTCTCTTCAGTTTTGTCTTCAGCAAGTGAAATTCATGCTCAGGTCAGGTGATTGACTTGGCCATTGCATAACTTTCCCTTCAAAAACTCTTTGGTTGCTTTTGCAGTATGCTTTGGGTCTTCTCCATCTGCACTGTGAAGCGCCGTTCAACAAGTTCTGAAGCATTTGGCTGAATATGAGCAGAAAATATTGCCTGAAACGCTTCAGAATTCATTCTGCTGCTTTTGTCAGCAGTCACATCATCAATAAATACAAGAGAACCAGTTCCATTGGCAGCCATACATGCCCACACTATGTCACTACTATCACCATGCTTCATGGCTTAGGATCATGAGCAGTTGCTTTCCTTCTCTATACTCTTCTCATCCCATCACTCTGGTACAAGTTGATCTTGTCTCATCTGTCCATAGGATCCAAAGTTATCCAGAACTGTAAAGACGTTTTTAGAACTCTAATATGGCCTTCCTGTTTTTGAGGCTCACCAATGGTTTACATCTTTTGTTGAACCCTCTGTATTCACTCTGGTGAAGTCTTCTCTTGATTGTTGACTCTGACACACATACACCTAGCTCCTGGAGAGTGTTCTTGATCTGGCCAACTGTTGTGAAGGGTGTTTTCTTCACCAGGGAAAGAATTCTTCAGTCGTCCACCACAGTTGTTTCCATGGTCTTTCTGATCTTTTGGTGATTCTGAGCTCACTGGTCTTCAGCTCTTTCTTTTTAAGAATGTTCCAAACAGTTGTTTTGGCCACGTCTGATGTTTTTGCTATCTCTCTGATGAGTTTGTTTTGTTTTTTCAGCCTAATGATTGCTTGCTTGACTGATAGTGACAGCTCTTTGGATTTCATCTTGAGAGTTGACTAACAGATTCCAAATGCAATGCAAACTCTGGACCTTTTATCTGCTCATTGTAATTGGGATAATGAGGGAATAACACACACCTGGTCATGGAACAACTTAGAAGCCAATTGTCCAATTATGTTTGGTCCCTTAACAAGTGGGAGGCACATATGCAAAATGTTGTAATTCCTACAGCATTCACCTGATTTGGATGTAAATACCCTCAAATTAAAGCGGACAGTCTGCAGTTAAAGCACATCTTGTTCGTTTCATTTCAAATCCATTGTGTTGGTGTATAGAGGACAAAAATGTTAGAATTGTGTCTCTGTCTAAATATTTATGGACATAACTATATAATACTAGAATAGTCACATCTCTTATTGTTATATCATATTTATATCATATTTGTTGTGGAATTACAAATGTATAGAAATCTAGGTTCCAATGGAATGGAATACCTCTGAAAATATTTGCAAAAATGCTTACATTTTGAAATAAACATGACATTCTAGGAAAGATCAAGTCAGGCAGCATAGATGTGTGAGACGTTAACCTTTCATCTTTACCGTCAGACAGGGTCCCTAAGTAATGCAAATGCTAAGACATGGCTGTGTCTTTGCTTTTATAAAAGTCAGAGCAATACTGTCAGGCTGATTTGGATTAGCACATTGTAAAATTGTAATTATCACATTACTTGCTTACCTTTGTATATACAAAATTGTAATGTAATATTAACAGAACTATAGAGAATATCTTTGCAGTCTTTGCTCTCTCATTCTTTTGTGTACATTGGAAAGATGAATTATCTGTTTTTATTAAACTTGTATTCTCTGACTATTCTACTTTGTATCTGTTTAAAAGGCAACATAAAACAGTTAGGATTTTTTTTATTTGACATTTATGATACATTATATATGATATTTTATCAATTTGAAAGATTCTTTAACTATGACATGAGCAGCTCTCGGTCACTTAAAATAAGGTCGGACACATGGTCACATGATGTACATTTTCAGTGGTATAGTGTGGATGGAGATCTTTTTAGAAACATTGATTAGGACAATATGTAGGCAGGCAGGATCTCTGCTACGTTTCCATCCACCTATTTTTATGCACATTTTGGATATGTGCAAAAAAAACGGTTGATGGAAACGCCAAGTTGCACATAAATTTAGAAAATGTGCATAAAAAACTTATCCACATAACTGAGTAGGATAAACTTTTTATTTGATAAGAAAAGATGCGCATAAACTACAATGGAAACACATTTACCGAACAAATTCCAGTATGCGAATTAAAAAAGGTCATGTGATTTTGTTATAAGAGATCATGTGATAAATATGTGTGCGAATGGACAAACCAGCAGGCTGAGCACATTGTAAAACATCTGAAATGTTGTTTTGGTCATTCTAAAACGCCTTAACCATTTCAATATTAGTGTTATTATATTCCTATTATTAGATTCCTCCAGAATCAAGATCGTCTGTGCGCAGCGTCTTACACCTTCAAACGCCACACGGCGTTCACTGCGTGTCAGGATTGTCTTCTGAGGCGCAAGTCATTTATTAAATGAAGAAAAGATTCATGCAGCCTCTCCTACTGCAGCAATTTGCGTTTTTACTGTTGATATTTGGTGCCAGATAATCAGGAAGTGACGATTTTGTTCCCTTTGACTCGTTGGATGGAAACGCTGCTTTATTCACCCATCTTTTATGTGTTATTCTAGTTTTGCACATTAAGTTAATTCACATTTTTGGATGGAAACATGTTACATTATTCGCCTGACTTCAGACTATAAAACATGGAAGTGCCAGTGTTCAACTGAGGTGGGCAAATGTCCTAAACTCTACTGTACTCTCATAAAGTGAAGTGAAGTTTAAAAGTTCCACTAATCATTGTCACTTATCAAAATAGTCTGCTTATTAGAACTTTCAGTATGTAGTTTTATGTAGCAGCACCAGCACTGAGCATAAGACTAAGTCTCTGTTTCAAATTTGTTTTCAGGCTTTGGATTATTAGTTGCAGACTTTTGTGGCAACTTTTGACATTTTGACCTTCAAGTGGTTCAATTTTTACATCTTTGGGGCTACTGTAATGATGCTGTTAGATTAAGTGTGCTCCAAAACATTTAAAAGATATATGCATTAAATCTTACAGTCTCTCACTTCTGCCATTATGAGTCAAATATTTTGATGATATATATAAAATATAATGGGGACATTTGTTCACACAATATACTGTTGAATGGCACACAGTCTACTATAGAGGTAATAATGCTGTGTATTTCAATGCATTTCTGGCAAACATGAAACAACCATTAAGTCAAATTTTAGACCTTGTTTACACCTATATTTAACATTCTTCATTTGAGATTGAGATGAGTCCTGCAAAATTGTTGCAAACAACTTATATGGGTTGAATTTAAACAAACAAATAAAATTTGTAATAATGTTCAACTCAATTTGTTTGTTTAAATTCAGCCCAAATAAATAGTTTACAGCCATTTAACTTAAAGTAATTCAAGAAATAATCTTTGAATCTTTTTTTCAGAGAAGGATTACATTTTTCTTTCTCATTTTTTATTCATTTTTCTTTGGAAAAGCATCGTTCTAAAGCAGCAAATTTGAAATGTATGGGGAAAGGTAAGCATGAAGGTCCAAATATATCACTGGTGTGTAAGCAGATACAATAATGTATGAAAGAGATAATAAAATTCATACAAATTACAGCCAATCTGCCAAAATATAATATAGTTACAAACTGTCATGGAATTGTGTTGAAATTTCAGCTGAATCCTATTATGGCACAGTTCAGCTTTTCAATCACAGATGTATTTTAGATCAGAGAGTGCAATATTTGCAAAAACATTTGTGGGCCACTTTAAGCTCACATGCATCTTAGCCAGTGTTCACTTTGCCATAATTTAGCCAAAACTGTGCCAGATTCATTTTAAGACAACTGGGCCACATTTGCTGAAACATGTGTGGCCCAGATTTGGTTTGTACCTTGATAGGCTTTGTCGTTTGTTGATTGGCACTATTTGGCTCATTTTCACTATTTACCACATGGGCCATTAGGGTGACATTCGAATTACACATTGCTTTTATTATCAGATCTTTGCCAAAAGTGGCCCACATGTGATTTGATAGTTTTGGGTCATTTCTGCTATTTTATATGTGGGCCACTTCAGGCCTACATAGATAATTTATAGGCCAAAAGTCAGCCAGCTGTGCCGTATTAATGCCTTAAGTGGCCCACATTTGCATGCTATCTGGGTATAATGAGAAATAACTGCATTAGAGAATATCTAACGCCCAACTACAAGTGGAATTTTTCCACAGGAAATACTACTGTAAAAACTAACAACAACATCATCGTCATTGGTTTTCTGTTTGATTTGTTATTGATAACCAGCGATGTTGTATGCTCTTATAATGAAGGCACTTTCAAGAGTTCACCCTTAGCTGATGATTGATATTAAAGCGTGTTTGGCATGCTTTCCCAGAAGAGAGCCCTTAGCTTGTGAGATCCTCGAGCCCGGGGCTCCTTCCCGTTGCAGGGCGAGAGGGGAGTCTGAGCTCAGGTAGGTCTCTCGAGAACTCCCCTGCTTGATAGTAGTAAATGTATAAATAGCTATGGAGTGTGTATACTTAATTCAAAGCTTGTCTATGATGTCGATTTAGTTTTGTCAATTTACTTATGTTACATGTTTTTGGTCTGTGGTAGGAAACCAGAGAGCCCGGGGAAAACCCATGCGAACATAGAGAGAACATACAAACTCCACACAGAAATGCCGTCTTGGCTAGGTAAGATCTGAGCTAGTGACATTCTTGCTGTGAGGCAATGACGCTAATCATTGGGCCTCCGTGCTGCCCTGACAAGAAAAGGAATAGGAGTAGGGGTAGAAGGGGGGATTCTTCAAGACGAAGATGGCTAAAGATACTTTGGTTATTTATAGTGATTTAGGAATCGTCTGATTGGTGAATCGTGCGTTAGCTAATGAGGACCAGCTGCTATCAATCATAAGCACGAGCTCCTCTCGAAATTAGTTTATAAATAAACTTCACTTATTGGCATTGAAAGTTTCATGAAAGAAATTGTCAAAGGGTGGAATTTTAATTTCATTTTTTGATTATTCTCATATTCTTCACATTAAGAAAAACATGGTTCATTTAATAACTCATTACTGAACAGTTATTTGGAAACCAGAAATAGTTCTTTTATTGCAAAATCCTTGGAACCTTTCATTTTTAAGAGTGTATTTTATCCAAACTGTAAGCCATCGCAATTACAATTTTTTTATATTAGGGGGAATAAATCTTAGTGCTTGGTAACGTGGATATATGTCACCATGTGCAAAGAAAGTTCTATTAGTTTACGTAATTCATTCCTAAATGGACTAAGCAGCTTTAAATGTCCTGTCTAGCCAAGCACCTGTTTTTTAGTCAGCTTTATGAAAGCCCATTACTATAGTGACTGGAGAGAAAATTATAGCCTCACCCATGTCTGGTTTTAAATACAGCTATCATTTGGTCAGCTAATGATAATTGTTCTGAGTGTTATAATGAACCGCTCATTAGGTTGTTAAGAGTCTTTAAGTATAGATGAATAATACATTTTTAGTTTATAGTATACTGATAAATAACGCAGAGTGAAAATATTGAATATTCCACATAACCATTGAAAAATATGTAAATGTGTGCTGTCAAATATAAATACAGTTTAAAAAAATGATTTTACATAGTGACAAAATGTGTTACAATTTTAAGAAAGCTATGCAAACATAGTTGTATATTTGCAACAACATTGAGGAAGATGCATGGACATTTATTTGTGTAATTTTAATAATTAGGCTTAGTTTTTAAATAAACATACATCTTTCAGTCATTAATGGCCCGTTTCCACTGATTGGTACAGTACGATTTTGGTCGGGTCGGTACGCTTTTATGGCCGTGTCCACCATCAAAAGGTATCTAAAAGCGAACCGTACCGTACCACTTTTTGGATACTCTTCGCCAAGGGTACCTAGCACAACAAAAGAGTACCAAAAGTCAGAGCAAGACGCGCAACTGAAAGCTATTGGTTTACAGAGATACGTCACTCGCTCGTGCAACAAGCCAGGAGAATGAAAACAAAGGAACCGCCGAACAGCCGAAACATTACGCCGTATATATACATATAATAACGAGCCGTGGTTGACCCGAGTTCAAACAAGCCTTGTTGTCGTCTTAATGAACAGCCACAAGTCCAAGAAGAAGAGCAGAATCTACCCTGTGCCCTGTTGTTGTTTACAAGGCCGTCTAACACGCGAGTGGTTTCACTTTCTCGCTTGCGCTCACCGCGCATCTATATTTGAAATAACAAACTTTTTGAGCTGATATAATAACGTGCGTATGATTATTGAAATGCTTCTGACATCCGATCCTTACAGAAATGGACAAATGCGAGAGTGAAGCGTGAAAAGACAAAGACGAAGCCGGAAAAAAACAAAGGAGCAAATGATTGTTTCAGCAACCTAAAACATAAACAAACTGCCATGTTTAACTATTATCATCATCTTTTGGACTATTATGAACTCTGAATGACAGAATTACTTTCTAACAAGAGGCTACATGTGCTGGTGAAGATTAAAACTACAGGTGAGAGGTTTGCTCTGACTGGGCTATATGTTGCCTGTTGTTTTTGAACCCAAATAAGGAGTAAATGTATGTTGTGTAGTTTATCTGTAAATTGGTAACATATTGGAGACTGTAAGGATCTGTATGAGCATATGTTGCATTTATTTATCTATTATATATAATTACAGACATTACAGTAGGCCATTTCGCACTATCATTGGTCTGCAGTTATAATCAAATCATGGTCATAGAAAGGTTAGTAATGAACATTTATACACAAGTATTTATGTGCATAAAGCATCTGTTTTGTGAGAAATGCTTCTCATATGATATGTGAACGACCCGTACAGCTTTACTTTGAAAATACCCTTTTGGCAGTGGAAACGCAAGCCAGATAAAGGTGACCCGTTTCGATCCATACCGTACTATAGTGTACTACTCAGTGGAAACAAGCCATAATACACAAATATGAACATCCACTGTCTACTTTAAACAAGTTCATACTGTAACATTAAAAAGCTTTACTGTTACAACAGATTTACTTAAAGCAATGATGTCCAAACTCAATCCTGGAGGGCCGGTGTCCTGGAGAGTTTAGCTCCAACCTTAGTCAAATTCACCTGAACCAGCTAATCAAGCTCTTACTAGATATACTAGAAACTTACTGGCAGGTGTGTTGAAGCAAGTTGGAGGTAAACTCAGCAGGACACCGGCCCTCCAGGACAGAGTTTGGACACCCCGACTTAAAGGCATGATATGTAAGATTACCCCAAATGTTTAAAAGAATGTCTAATTCTGGAGAAATAAGCAATTTTAACTAGTGACATGGATCATGTCCTGTTTTACCATGTTATGTCATACACCCTCGATTTCTGGTTAGGTTGTAACTGTATTGTGTCAGAAGAAAGCCCTATGTTAACAGTGTCCAGAAGCACCATCAACGTCTTTGGGCTCTGAGGCATCTGGGATGGACCATCAGTGGAAACATGTAATGTGGTCAGGTAAATCAATATTTCAGGTATTTTGGGGGGAAATGGACACCGTGTGCTCCGGACCAATAAAGAAAAGTTTTATCTAGACTGTTACCAGCAACCGGTTCAAAAGCCAGGGTCTGTCATGGTATGGGGTTGTGTCAGTGTCCCTTGGCAAAGGTAACTTGCACTTCTGTGATGGCACCATTAATGCTGAAAAGTACATAGATATTTTGGAGGACAATGTGCTTCCTTCTTTTACAGGAACGCCCATGCATATTTCAACAAGACAATGCCAAACCATATTCTGCACACATTAGAAAGTGCTAACTGTAGAGGAAGAGGATAGAGGTACTTGGCTGGCCTGTCTGCAGTCCTGATCTGTCTTCAATAGAGAATGTATGAATGAAGACCCCATACTGTTGCCCACCTTAAGACTTGTTTGTAGGAAGAATGGGACAAAATTGCACCTGAAACACTTCATCACTTGGTGTCTTCAGTCTCTAAACGTCTTTTAAGTGTTGTGAAAAGAAATGGCAACATTACAAAGTGGTAAATGCTTTACTGTTTCAACATTTTTTGTTGCAAGATGTGTGGCAAAAGCAAAATTGGAATACATGTTTATTTTGAAAAAACAAACAAAAAAAAACAATAAAACGCATGAGGAACATGTTAAATAATTATTTATTTGCATTTTTCCATACTGTCCCAATCTTTTCTGATGTGGGGTCTTATATAACAGAAGCCTAAAATGTATTCAGTGATCATGACCAGAGGAACCAAAGGTGGTGGACTGTAGAATAATAATAGCTCAGCTGCTTTTGTGCAACATTGCTCTCGTCTCATATCAGCAATTGCTTCAGTGCTCTCATTTCACTTT
Source organism: Danio kyathit (assembly GCA_903798195.1). Lineage (NCBI taxonomy): Eukaryota > Metazoa > Chordata > Actinopteri > Cypriniformes > Danionidae > Danio > Danio kyathit. Next base: position 15,060,479 of record LR812529.1, on the reverse strand, counting down.
AACAGCTTTCAGCCTCAATATGCATCATACTACCATGTTAAGTTTTGAATACATTAGCTCATCCCTGAACATGATTTCTGCAGCTGTAGTGTAGGATTTTATGAAGACCACAACTCCCATGATTCCACACTGTCATTGCATCATCAAACTACACCTTTGTTTGTTGTGAATACACTCCCTCTAGTGGCAAAAACTACATACTGCGCCTTTAACAAAGACCAGACAGTTTTAACTTCTATGATTGCCATTTACGATGATAAATCCTAAAATTTAGCATTAATAACTTAATTAATAACCAGAGACTTGCTCTAATTGGATCGTCTGAATCTGCGAATCATTAACTGGAGTCTTGTTTTTATCATTTAAATCAGTGGATTTTTAATAGTGATTTGGGTTGTGTTCCAATCCATTTTTGTTCACAGTCGTGAACTTCCCTTAGCATTTCCAATAGGGGGGATCCTTGCTGCCATTTTGAAGGTGTTCCACTTTGTTAAGTTGAATAGGGAAGCTTACATGGACACACCCTCAACCCCTCAATTTTAAGCAAGGAAGTGAGTCTACAGTATATGTACACTCCAGCTACCTACAGTATATATGTCCCACAATGGAATAAGATTGTGATGTCACATAGTAGCCACTTGCATTTGCATTGCATAGTAGTTTTAAAGGGTGGTCCAAAATGTTTTTTTTTAAGGTTTGATTGTGTTTATGGGGTGCAAAACAATGTGTATTCGTGAATTACTTGTAAAAAATCACATTATTTGTTCACATATCTCACCTTCATTTTATACAGCTACTGAGCTAACATGGAAACGACCATCATATTTCCTGGTTCTTCCTATAAGGCCCACCCTCAAAGGACTCCGATTATTCAGCTAACCTAATGTGTTGTGATTGGCGGATCAGCTTCATGTCACCAGGAAATGTCATGCCTCTCTTGCATGCTGTCTGTCAGACTGTTATGGCAAGCCGTTTTAGTATTAAATACCCCTCTTGACGTACTATATTTATGGATAGTCAGAACAAAGGTTTAACTGCTAAATCGGCTTGTCATAGACTGTAAATAATGTCAGTGAGGCCGTATCAATTTGAGCCTGAGTCAGACACAGAAAATGAAGAGGACACATGCAAACGCTTGGAAGATGTTTCTGAATGGTATGTTTTTTTTTTTTTTTGTTCGTTGGTAAGAGGAGGAATGTGGTCAAGCCATCAACATTTCATTTCAGCATCCCATACTAGTGTATATAGGAAATGGTACATTATAAGATGGCTGTAAAGTCTCAGTTAGATAGCAGGTAAAACGGTTTACTTTGGTCTTTTGTTCACTTTCTGAGGTTTAACCATGTTTTTAAATGCAATTGTAATGACATTTTACCGTAGTAAGGCTAGGACAAATTAAAATACACTTCAGGTATTTATAAAGCACTTATAAATCAAGTTTTTATAAATATACTGAAAGCACTAACAAACCTATTCTGAAAACAACGCACTTTTGTAAATAAATAAATAATGAAACATACGTTGCAGAAAAAGGAATGAATGATAGCATGTGGTATTTTCTTTGTTCTGAGTAAAACGGTACACGAAATTACCGTAAGAGTAATACACTATCACTATAGTCTTGACTGTTTTTCTGAAGTGCTGCTGGCTCGAGTAGTAAAACAGGTAGAGGAGGGGGCGGTGGCGGCGCCTCAGGGAGACTTGGGATGTCTGTACATACTATACTCCATTATTTCAAATGTAAAACTCACGGAATGCTGCCGCAGATACATTGCAGTCGCTGGTGACGATTGGGGATGTTTACAGGAGGAAAACGGATATGCTTGACAACCCATGTTTCTCGTTGTTTATATCCTTGTTTACATCCTTACTACAACATAGCCTACAATGAACGCTGGAAATGCATGTAAGATATTAATTTAAACAAAAAGAAGTACTTAAAGTTCAATTCAATTCATCTTTATTTGTATAGCGCTTATACAATGTAGATTGTGTCAAAGCAGCTTCACATGAAAGATTATAGTGAATTGAAACAGTGTCAGTTCAGTTTTCAGAGATTAAGTTCAGTTCAGTTTAGCCCAGTTCAGTGTGGATTAATAATCACTACTGAGAGTCCAAACACTGAATAGCAAATCCATTGATGCGCAGCTCTACAGATCCCGAACTATGCAAGCCAGTGGCGACAACGGCGAGTTAAAAAAAACTTCACCAATTGGCAAAAGCGAAGATTTTAAAAAACCTTGAGAGAAACCTGGCCACGCCCCTTTGCTGCGCGAGGTGTATGCACGGTGAATGCGCGTAACCTGGAACGTTTGTGATCTCATTAGCCCGGATGTATTTTTTTGTAGTCCCCAAGTTCGTTCGCTGTAGGCTTTGCTAAGCTAACTCTGTAAAAGCCAATGTCTCCCTTTGCATTGAACTTTGAGCATCTTACATTCAGAGATGTTGTTTATGTCCACACAGCAATATTACACATCAACTAAAGTTTCAAATATGATATCGTAGTGGACCACCCCTTTAAGTGCTCAAGGCTTTCATTTAAATTCCTGTCAGATGTTTGAACAGCAGTATCATAATGTGAAGTGATAACATAAGAGCATAAAAACTTGGACTGGAAGCAACCTTGCTCAGATCAGGTTATTTGAATTAAAGAATTGTTAAATGAGCACTCGCTCTGACCCACAATATCTCCAGTTCAAAATAACAAGGAATATATAGGAAAATACAGGAAAATATTGTGCTTGTTAAAATAAATGTAAAATTGTCCCAAAATTAAGCTAGTTAGATCATTTCCCATAGATGTTGGTCAAAGCTCTCAAAACACGTGTGTGTGTGTGTGTGTGTGTGTGTGTGTGTGTGTGTGTGTGTGTGTGTGCGTGCGTGCGTGTGTGCGTGCGTGCGTGCGTGCGTGCGTGCGTGTGTGTGTTTTAGTTATTATAAGTTAGTGCTGACCTATTGGGTGCATGGATGATGAACTTTTAATTGGTTAGAACAGTGACATTTCAGTCTGAAATGACAGGAAATGTTTATAGGTGTATCAAACAGGCAATTTGTGTATTAAGGTTATTTCTTTCTCTTTTTTTAGATTCTTTGCTGCCACAGAAGTTTTATAAGTAATGGCTTATTAAAATAATTAATGGCTCAGTGAAATAATTTCTTATAAGTAAGCTACATACAAAATATAGATTTCTGTTGTTGCAGATGTTCTCAGTAATTTGTTTCAGGTAGCTATCATATTTTTCTCCATATATCAAGCCTTGATGTCTTTCACACATTTTATAGGCTATATAATGCATTATTATTCTCTTCAGCAGTGAACTTATATATATATATATATATTTTAATCGTTATTATTTTTATTCTCATTGCTTATCAAAGTTACAAAAAAACAATCAAAAGTCTGCGTCTCTCTGTGTAGCTCAGGCTGCACTGCAGTGTCTATTCACAGGCGCGATCCCACTACTGATCGGCACAGGGGCTTTGACCTGCTCCGTCTCCGATCTGGGCCGGTTCACCCCTCCTTAAACGACCTGGTGGTCCCAAGCTCCCCCAGGAGCACCATATCGATACCGAACTTAGTGCGGACACCCGATCGACATAGTCCACTGCAGCCCAGAAGCCCTGAGCTCAAGCGATCCGCAGCCTCAGCCTCCCAGTAGCTTGGATTACAGGCGCGCGCCACTGAACCCGGCGAGAGCTGAGAGAATCAGAGCTGTGGAGAATCTGATCATCACAGCGACCTCTAGTGGAGGAAAACTGACTACTGCACAAAGTAGCGTTGTGTAAATATATATAATTTCACAATGATCAGTTTCTTTCTTTCTATCTCTTTTTATGTATGTTTTGTTCATTTATTTTCAGATCTAATTTAATGTTTACAGAATAATGAAAAATTATTTACAGTCCTACTAGTCAATGTGCATGAAGAAATTAAAACAAAACAAGAATATGCAATTAATATTGCATAATTAATACTATGATTTCCCAGAGATGTTGCAGCTGGAAGGGCATCTGCTGCGTTAAACATATGCTGGATAAGTTGGCGGTTCATTCCGCTGTGGCGACCCCAGGTTAATAAAGGGACTAAGCCAAAAAGAAAATGAATGAATGAATGAATAATATATGATATAAGGATCCAATTCTACTAATCATTTATCAGATTTACCATTGTTTTAATTATTGAGAAAAATCAATGAAATAATTTTTATTCATACAAAAAATATTACAGACAATGGATTATTAAATTATGAATTCGTAATCGTGAAGGTAACTATAATGCTATTGTAAGTGAATGATTAGCACAGGTTAGCATGCAGTAGTTCACTTCTATAAAAGTGAATTTTCCTCCACCAGAGGTCGCTGTGCTGATGAGATTCTACACAGCTCTGATTCTCTCAATCCTCGCCGGGTTCAGTGGCGCGTGTTGTGGAAAGTTGCACTGGATCTCGACAAACATCTTCTAAGTTTCAAAAAAGAAGCTGAGGTCTTCGAAGTTCTCAAGTTGAAGCTGTTTATTGTTACAGCAGAGATGGTCGATCGAGCTCTCTTCCTCTCAATGTTCAAAAATCCACAGTTTATATACAGTTTCTTATCCATAAGTATCATGAGATATGATGTAACATCACCCTATTCCCAGCTCCAATAGGATCCTAGCTTTTTAATTAATGGCTGTATGTTTTTCTGTTTTTACATATCTTAAAGGTCATATAGCTTGTGCTCACAATCATGTGTTTGCATATGATCATGTTGTTTCCATACTTTTTAAATGATTCTCTGTATGTATGCTATTCTGGTGAGAGTTGTTTTTCGTCTTCGTCAATACATACATTGTTTAAATGTATTGCATGCGCTCTGTCTGAATGTTCTTACTTAGGCGTATGACCTGCTGTGCTTAAGGCCATAAGGCCCCTAATTATAAGGCCCTGCATGTATGTGTGTTTCCTCTGCATCTCTTGAATCCATGTATTTCTATAAGTGTATTTTAATAATAATCTATATTTTAATAGTGGCAGATTTTATAGTGATTACATAATAAAAGTTCCTCTATAATTCTCCTATATAAATCCCCCCTCAAGGACTTAATACACAAGTCCTTTTCCTAAATCCCTCGCTGAAGTGCAACTTAAGAATCCAACATCTTGCCAAGTCTTAACATACTTGTGCAACCAAAAAAGTTGCCCATCTACATCCTTATCAATTGTCAGCATCCTTGCGCCGCACTTCAGAAGAGAAACGGAACCAAACATCTCCCTCCACTTTTGGCTTTAGAAGGAGTAAAAGATCCCGCTCTCCCTAACTAAATACTTTCTTGGGGAGTTCAACACACAACAAACATAAGTCATATAAAAAGCATATGCTTTGTCAGCTTTGCTCACAGCAGTAGTTATATATCACATATACTTGATTAATCAACATACAATAGAAAATATTAATATTTGTAGAAGATTCATGGCGCCTGTAAAAGAACTATATCTGATGTTTTATCCCACGTCGCCAGAGGTACTTCTGAGTACTGTCTGGTGTTGGAGCAAACAGTGGGTTTTTAAACCTCCAGTAGAGTCTGCTCTTCTTCTCCTTTGTTGCTGGATACTGAAGTGTTCCTTGATCCGTAATCATCTTCCCTCTTTCCCCGTGTACATCTTATATGAGCTCCGGCAGCTTCGATGAACTCCTAAATACAAAGAAATTTCATAGTAAATATGGCTTAAAATGACTACACAATCTTTCAGTTCAGTTCACTCTTTTTGCATTTTCCTGTATTAAGCTATTTATGCTTAAAATGCTTATCTTTGTAATTTAAAGCCTCTTAAAATTAGTAAAAGCTGAAGAATTTGTTTTTAAGACATTAAAGATAAAATAAATTTTAAGGTAGTAATTGTTTTCAAAACTCATCCAACTGGTTCAAATCTGGCCCAAAGACTTCATAGTCTCTGTAGTCATGCTTGGCAGCAACTTTAGCTATCGATCTGAACAGAGGCAAGAGAAGGACAAAACAAATATAGCCATTTTTATTAATATTATAATATTAAGGAACCAATGTCCCAATGATTCATATATGGAAGCAAACTAGTCACTAAAGTTCTTATCCCCTCTAGTGTTCTCTTTTACTTCTTTTCTCATATTTTCCAAATTTTTCACATGGCTTCAGTGAAAGATCCAACTAGAGCATTATTTGCAATATAGGTGCAGCAGCAAAAGGTGCAGTATTTTACCAAGCCATTTTATTTGTTGGAGCCAATTGTTCTCCTAATGCTATAAGGGCATCATTTTTGTAATTAATAAATCTTTGTTGGTTGTAATAAATGTAGTTAATCCATTCTAAATTTTTCATTGCAGTTATCCACAATATTATAGACTTAAGTCATGCTTTAACTTTATCTCTAGCTTTTAAACTCCACTGGTATTCCTCTAGGTTGGCCAATTGCATCTATGCAAACTTCCGAGTCAGGTGTATAATCTCTTATCTCGATGCATCCAATTCTGTAGTCTTTGTCTATCGTCTTGCTCTTTAAGTTATTCAGTTATTATCACTTCCTGTATTAGTTTTAACTCTAGTGTAAATCCCTTTCCAATTTAATGGAATATTGGGGCGCAATAGTCCCCTTCCACAGACCAAGTAATAGTCCATTGATTCATCTTGTTGTATTAAAGGAAATCATCTTACGAATTGGACATTTTATCCAATGCAAATACCTAGTGTGCGGTTAGTTAATTTTTAATAATTGCAACTTCTGAAGCTGGCAGTATTCCACTTGTTATTGTGGCTGTAGGCATTTGAAAGGTTTGCATATAAACATTTTCTTTTCCCCACATTTCGTCATTTTAAATGCCAAATTATTGCACAATTTCCTTTAAATTTTCCCCCATTTGTTGATATGCTTGTTTGATTATAATCATATTCTATTTTCTTATCATATTTTTTGTAGGGATCTTATTGGTGGTTGAACTCTAATGTTAATTTCTTTGCATTCTTTTTTCAATCTATCATTGTTTTCTAATGGACATTTGGAGTTTCCTATAATATCAAGACATTGAACAAGGCAAAAAATGTAGTCACTGCAGTTATTTTCCTAAATTTTGAACAGCGTTTATAATCATGAGGATTTACAACCACTGTAAGCTTTTTCAAAGGTGTTTGTAAACATATAAAGCAATTGGACATTTGTAATTCTGCAACTGAGTATGTTTTGCCCAACGATACTACTCATTGTTGTTAGTTGCTTTTAAAAGCTGATTATCTGAGATCTGGTCATAGTCAATTTCTTCCTAAATCGAATATGTATCAGTTTGATTTTCATGCATATCCTCTGGGTCGGCATTTTTCTTTAGATGATTGTTCTTTACCTTCATTTAGTTGTGGGATATTCACCCCTTTCCAAGAAAATTAAGAAGTCAATTGTTGGATACCTTTGTCTGACTCCATGAGACTGGGATAATCCTTTACGTTTGGAGAAGTTACCTCTAGGCTTTCACTCATCTTTATCATCATCACCCTCAGCAACAGCAGGAACATCTTCCAAAACAGCTTCTTCCTTCTGTCGTTCCCTGCTTTGTTCCTGTGAATGAATAGCTTCATACGCGAAAGTTAGTTTTTCTTACAAGACCAAATTCTTATTTCCCCAATATATTAGACAGGCCACAAGTGTGGAACAGCTCATTAGTATTTCATACAGTGTTAAGTTCCTGTTTCTATTAGTTTAAGTGTAATAACTCATTAAAGCATCTGTTTACACATCAGTCCAGTTTACTAATCCAAACTCAATTTAGTTTAGCATTTTCATATATTTTTAAAAAGTTATGGCCTTAATAGATCTTCTTGGTGCCATTGACCAGTCCTTGTGATTGTGCATGATAAATTCACTCTAGCCTTTGATTTATTCTTAATTAACAGTACTTCTTTAACAGTTTCATTTATTTGTTTGTTTATTTATTTAATCACTTATTTACTTATTCGGCTATTTTAAATTTTTTTTAATTACTCTGAATACGTTATAAATGCACAGCCATGATTTGAACTTATTTCTGATGGTATTCCTAATCTAGGAATTACTGTACTTTTCTTATTAAAAATATGATTAATCACCATAACCTGCTTTTAATCATAACCTGTTAAGTAGTACAAACATTTATTTCTTGCCTTGTACTCATTTTATCATAACCTCAAAACCCTTACTAAATGCTTGAATGTCACTTCAGGTACTGGTTGCTGTTCCTTTCCTCACATTATATTTAGCACAGATGTCACATGGACAAAACTGAGCACTGCATTTAACTAAGAAGACCAATCTCTATACTGTTTCATTTTTCCTAACACTTTACCCTTGATCAAAATTATGTGCATCTTCAATAAGAATACTTAGATGTGTGGTTGGTGCAACAATTAGTCCTTTATAAGTATGCTATATACTACGTACTATGTGTTTCCCTCCCTTTCATTCTAGATTGTTCACAGAGATCTGTATGTTGTTCAATTTTCATAATGTTCTTTAATTGAGATTGTAGCTCTATAAGCACTATAGGTGTTATAGTCACTTATTTAACTTTTAAATCTGCTAAATTGTTTTCTTAAATGACAAAACTAATTTCTCTTTCATCTCAAACACCTTTATTGCATCTGTGTTTCCTTTAATTCAATGCTGAATTTGTGCAGTTACTGTTTCATAAATTCTTACCAGTGCTGTTTTTGTTGTCAAATCCTCTGTTCCATCAATGCTAAAATCAGTCATTCCTAAAAAGTCATCATGTGTTTTCTGCTTTTAACTGAGCTAAAGCAATAAAGAGCTGCAGATAATTAAATCAACTACATATTGTAACAGACTACTATTCATCATAAGATCTTCAGACGCACCGGTGTATATATAATTTTCACTAGCAAATGTAAATACTAATAGGTACCTATTCTCTTTGCTAATTACCTAAAATTGGCTGAACAGAAATCAGTTACTTAACAATTTTTGACATCAGGAGGAACATTTGTTCATAAAATGTAGGAACCTCAGTTGGAAAATTTTCTCTCATTGATTGTTCTTATATCCTCAGCTTTTTACCTGATTTGATTACCAGCATAATTAAAGTATTTTAATTTAAATAAATTTAAATCTTATTAGTTACATACACCGTCATACCTGAATTGAAATATAATTTAAATAGAAATATCCAAGGACATATTGCATAATATAATCATTAGGTGTTAATACTCCTTCTCTCAATAAAACTTCAATATTGTTTTACATATACCCATTTCAGCATTTTTCTTCCTTTCTCTGCAGATGTGCATCTGGTTTAATGTTAACTTTCACTGTACTGGGTAATTTTCTAACTCTGAGTCCTGCAATGATAATAATTTTTAAAATATTTAACACTTAAATCATTTTGAGCTATTTGATCAACATGCATGTTGCATTCATTATTTTTTCTCTCTCTCCTGATTGATATTTGCTTTCTAAGGCAAGCCCATCTAACTGATTGTATACATAGCTTTTATGTAATTTTTGTAAGTTAACTAAAAATTCACTGAATCTTTTTGGTCTGTTTTGCTTTACTCATTAGTTTTCAAAATTTAGTTCCCAATTTTTTACTTATATGGCTATATATGAAACAAATTTTTTTTTATTAAACCCCATTTTTTCCCCCAAATCATCATTTTTCAATACGCTTAGAGCTTCTTACTGATTACCTATTCTGATGTGCTGTTTTTTTTTCCTCCTTCAGTTTCTTCTTGGTATAAATTTTTCCTAAGTCTGAATCTCTTTCAGGATCATACTTTTATGTGCAGTCAATAAAAGTCTGCTTTTTTACTATCTAATCTTCAGAATGTTTAACAAAAATTTTTTTTTCCCATTATTAATTGTCTTACTTACATTCTACGTTCTATTTAATAGATAATATCTATTTATTCTATAATCCTCTTTTAATTGCAATTCCTTTTACTAAATGTGAAGTCCTAATTTATATAATGCCTTTTTTCCTAATTAATTGACAGGAGTCTGATTTGATTCAAGAAAGGGCTCACTTTTGTTTTAATTTGCAATGTACTTGATTTGGATCATGGTTCTATTGGGCTTTTGAGATTGAGTTTACTAGGCCACAGCCAACCTCTCTACCTCACACTCCGAGGCAACTGTTCCATAGATGGTGCAGTCTTTGCATTGTTGTATTCAGGAATCCCCACATTTCCTGCATATTTAAGGAGTTAAAGTGTAGCATTTCTCCTTCCTCTTGTTGCTGGCTTTTCTTTCTCCCAGCTGATGTTGCTGTAAAGTCTAGCTCTTTTTGATCAGTTCATCAGTCTCTTGTTTCTCCTTCTTTAAGTGTCTCTTGAACATATATTGATAGATCACGTCTCAGTAGTTCTCTGTATGCAGTGCCTGGCTCACTGCTTATAGTTCATGTAATAAGAGTCCACAGTCAACAATTTGCTCCTTGTGTTTTTTCAAACACCTTATTCTATTTCCCAGTGCCTTCAGGAATGTCCAGCAGTTGAAAAGACTAGGACCCTTCAAAGTCCATCCCTGTGCCCCTTAATTTAATATATTAATTTGCTTAGTTTATTATATAAGTAGTTTTCCACTTTCCCATTTTTCCCTCATCAAATAAAGACTCCTCTCATCTATTTCACCTCTTTGCTGTCCACCCGCTGATTTTACTTAATATTTCTTACTAAGTCCTCTGTATCTTTTATTAATTTCTTGTTTGTTTAATTTTCATCTTTCTATTTCTTTAGCTTCAGCTTGTGCTTTGCTTTACTTATTTTTCTCTTAATTTATTCTAGAGTTTTCCTAACTTGTAGGTCTTTCTTTACATTGTGTTTTATTTTCTCTGACATTTTCCATACCTATTTCAATTCAACAGTACATATTTTTCTCTTTTTTTACACACTCATCTCTTTAGTTTTTTATCTTTTTTTTCTTATTCTTTTGATTTATAATTATTAGTTTCTTTGTTTTTTTTTTTCTCAGAGTTTCTATTTCCTCCCACATGGCTTACATCAAATGTTCCTTCCTTTTGCCATTTGTCATTATATATTCTGTTCTGTTCACTCTTATTTGAGTATTTAACTATAACTTATTCATATCTTATATTTTTCTATATTTTAATTCTAATATTTCCTATGAAGTGTTATTCCTCTCGGTTCCCAAATGTTTAACATTACTTTACTCTTTTATATAGCACATCATTTTTTTTCTTCCAACTTGTATTTACTTTATCATATTTATCTTATACTCTTTTGTAATATACACTTTTAAGCCTCACTAATATTAAAACAGATGCTATTATTCACTAAATTAAATTACATTCTAAGAATTTATTTTATGATTATTTTATTTTTTGTTTCAGCATGTCAAACTATATCACATACTTCTCCTTAATTTAATATATTTCTCTTTATATCTTTCTATCTGAACTGAATTCATTTATTTCTTTAATATTATAATCTCTTCCCTAAACTGCATCAGTCTCTCTTCTAATTTTTCTTTATCATTATTATTTTTATCTCACAATATTTGCAGTCCATCTTTATATGCTATAAATTACAATGATTCTTTTATCTCTCTTTATCATAAATACACTATTAAACACAAACACTTAACCACACTCTCACATTAGTCCATCAAATTTAGAGGACTCAGTCACAACCTTTGTCCCTTTATCTTACAGGGCTCATTCAGTCATTCATTCCTCTCAGTGTAACACAGAGAGCCCCCCTCTCCGCCATGTCCCACTTAAGGGATGGTTCAGGAGAGGCAGCTCTGCCTGTCCACTAAATATGGAATTTTACACAACCATTCATACAGACACACACACACACACAACACTAAAGCAGTAACTACAGGAATTTCCTTGCGCACATCTCTACGTATACTCTAATCTGCTTTTAATCTCTTAACTGTCACCACAGATTCAGGATTCATTCTTAAAATCTAACAATGCTCTATGCATATTCTACATCATTAAAAAAACTTCCCAAATCTGAGTAACAATTACTAGTTAACGTTTGTCGCTATCAAGGCCTCTTAACGAGCAAACACAGATCATTTGCATGCAAACTATTCTTTTTTTTTTTTCTCTCTTTTTATTCTGGAATCAAAACCTCCCTTTATTACTTTTATTTCTTTCCATTTGGAGGAACAGTTAAAGTCTTTACCATCACAAGCATGTCCTGGGAGACAAAACAAACTTTTTTACATGCAAAACTGCTTTTCTTAATTGTTGTGGCCACTTTGTTTGCTTTGTCCCTCCAGCCCAGCATGTGCAGTTTTTAATTTTTTTTTTCTAATCAATTAATATTTTTACCTATATTTTAATCTCTTAATTATAATACTCACTTTCTCTCACTCTACACTTCAGTAATTTCTCTCTTGCACTCATCATTTTTAAGCACACCCCCTTCTCATGCTTTTAAAAATTCTATTCTCTCACCACATGCATCCTCATCCACAAATTTCTCAGCATTTGCATTCTCATTCAATTTCATTCTCTTTTCTAAAAAAAATCCCCATTCCCATTCCATTCGGTCCAGACCACATACATATAAAAACACAACATATAGACTAACAAGACTAACTCAGGCCAGTTCACTGAGATCCAGCCCTTCCTGTAAGTGCTTTTTGGGGTCAGCTTTAGGCCTCCTCCCAATTTCCCTGTCTCTATCGGGCGAGTTTGACTCTAATCCACAGGCGAGTACAGAGACGCGGAGCGCTCCTTTGGTCCAACCCACACTTTACAGAAAGCGATCACTCCAGTGCTGCCTCGCGCGCTTGCTCACGCCTCTCGCGTAGCACATGCATGTAACTCTCTTTCATTCGCATATAATTTACAGCTATTTGTTAGTGTATAATTTAAGCATTTTGTTAGTGCAGAATTTACAGCCATTTGTTAGTACAAGCACATACCTTGACAACCTGGAAGACCTCTTTTTCTTATAAATAGTTCACTTGACTATTCTTTTATCATTTACTTTATCATTCTTTTTAATTAATTTAGTCAATTTATAGGTTCTTTTCAATGGTGAGGTATTTTATAAGTCGAGTTCAGGCATCTGGTCCACCTCACATAACCCTCCACAGAGAACCAAATTATGAAGCCAAAAAATTTGCTCACCTTTTTTAATCTGCGCGCTTTTTGGTCTCTGCGTGAGTGTCTGCCAAGGATTGGCCCATTGACACCTTCCTTCGACAGCCTCAATCCAGCCCCACGTTTTGAAGGCGCCAAATTATGTTGTGGAAAGTTGCACTGGATCTCGACAAACATCTTCTAAGTTTCAAAAAAGAAGCTGAGGTCTTCGAAGTTCTCAAGTTGAAGCTGTTTATTGTTACAGCAGAGATGGTCGATCGAGCTCTCTTCCTCTCAATGTTCAAAAATCCACAGTTTATATACAGTTTCTTATCCATAAGTATCATGAGATATGATGTAACATCACCCTATTCCCAGCTCCAATAGGATCCTAGCTTTTTAATTAATGGCTGTATGTTTTTCTGTTTTTACATATCTTAAAGGTCATATAGCTTGTGCTCACAATCATGTGTTTGCATATGATCATGTTGTTTCCATACTTTTTAAATGATTCTCTGTATGTATGCTATTCTGGTGAGAGTTGTTTTTCGTCTTCGTCAATACATACATTGTTTAAATGTATTGCATGCGCTCTGTCTGAATGTTCTTACTTAGGCGTATGACCTGCTGTGCTTAAGGCCATAAGGCCCCTAATTATAAGGCCCTGCATGTATGTGTGTTTCCTCTGCATCTCTTGAATCCATGTATTTCTATAAGTGTATTTTAATAATAATCTATATTTTAATAGTGGCAGATTTTATAGTGATTACATAATAAAAGTTCCTCTATAATTCTCCTATACGCGCGCCTGTAATCCAAGTTACTGGGAGGCTGAGGCTGCGGATCGCTTGAGCTCAGGGCTTCTGGGCTGCAGTGGACTATGTCGATCGGGTGTCCGCGCTAAATTCGGTATCGATATGGTGTTCCTGGGCGAGCTCGGGACCACCAGGTCGTATAAGGAGGGGTGAACCGGCCCAGGTCGGAGACGGAGCAGGTCAAATCCCCCGTGCTGATCAGTAGTGGGATCGCGCCTGTGAATAGACACTGCAGTGCAGCCTGAGCGACACAGAGAGACGCAGACTTTTGCATGCAATACACAATTATTAATAATAATATCAGGAGTTATTAATAAGACACTTTATGAAAATACAGCCTATGAGTGATTAATGTTTCTTTTTATTAGATTTTATAATTACAGAATAACACATTATTTCTCAAACACTATTTTATTTTTTATTTTATTTAACTTAACATGTACTTAATGAAAACAAAACATATATAATAATAAAAATAATAATTAAAAATAGTAATAATTATAGTTACAAGTATATAAATAAATAAATGCATGTACACATACAAAATCAAAACAATGGTAAATAATAGTAGGTGAAACAAGACAAAAGTTATAGGGACAAAAGATTCAAATCAGCTTCCTTCAGAAACCCTATAAAAGGATTCCATTTTTTTATTTTCAGGCTTTCCCTCATATATATGTTAATTTTTCTAATGCCAAACAATGAGACAATTCTTGCAACCACTATTTAAAAAGAGGGCTTTCTGTATTTTTCCAATGATGAGCTATTAGAAGTTTGCTTGTAATAAACAGAAGATCAACCATTTCTGATCTGAGCTATAAGAGATTGAAACAGGAAAAGTATTTATTATTCAAAGTTTTGGGCATTTGGGAAAATTCTGTTTTAATGGATAAAAAGTGTAGATCTTTCTCCCAAATATGTTCTACCAAAAAACACTCTCATGAATAATGATATTGAGTTCCTGTCTCTTTATTTGATTTTATGCATTGATCTTTGTTTAGGTGAAGCAATTCTGGAGTTATATATAGTCTCATATTCCATTTATATTAAAGAAGTTTGAATCGTGTATCAGTTGTTTGAGTTTGCGCCTTCAGACAGATATTCTGCCATTTATCTTCTGTGATTCTCCAAATTAAACTTTTGTCCTAATTCTTGAAAACTGAGCATAGTTTCATTATTAAATAGATGGCTCACCTTTCTCAAACCTTTTGAAGCCCATATTTTAAAGCCAGCATCATAAGTGCCAGGTGTAAAGTTAGTATTACAACACAGAGGTAAATCGTGGATCCTCTTCAAGATGTTTCAAAACTTCACACCATACCACAATAGTATTTTAACAAAGGCATTGGACATATTTTTTCAATTTAGAGAGGGGTACAAGTACAAACTCAAGGGCAACTGCCCAGATGTACTGATCTCAGTCCGTAACCAAGGAAAAGATTTTTCATTTATGAACCAAAACATTGCTCTTAGTTGAGCTGCCCAGTATCATTTAAGATTAGGCAACTGCAACCCACCACACTCAAATAAAAGAGAGACCCTCAATCAGAGATGTCGATTTGCCCAAATGAAATAATAATAAATAAAGCTTCTTTATATTACAGAAAAAAATGTGTGGTGGAGGCAAAGGAATTGATTGATATAAATACAGGAACTTTGGAAGTACATTCATTTTTAATATATTGATGTGTCTAATAAGATATTGGTAAAAGGGACCATTTATTGATTGACTCAGTTATTAACTTAGTAGTGCAGTTATAATGGAGGCTACACTATGTCTGGGGTAATGTTAATGCCAAGGTACTTAAAACCTTCATGAGCATTTTTAAATAGGGGTTGGATGAGGGAGTATAAGGCATTCAGACTCTTTAAGAAATAAAATCATAGATTTGCACTCTTTTATTTCATATCCTGAATTCTTAATAGACATGGTATGGATGTACTTAATTTGGATAGAAATAATAAAATATTATCAGCATATAAAGCTGCTTTATTTTTAAATCGATTGTAATGCCTGAAATATCTTTATTTCATCTTATTGCACTAGCCGAAGGTTTAATAGCTAATGTGAAAAGGAGCGGTGATAGGGGGCAACCCTGACGTGCCTGGTGAAAGCTGAAATGGTTTAGAAACTATATTATTACTAAGTGTCAGTAAGTCTGAGGCAAAACAACCTTATTAACTGAGAGGAAATGATTTGAATAAACTATTTTATTAAATGAACTTTACTGTCTTTTACTTTAAATTCAGAATTTGGGTCTTAAATGCATAGGTTTGACGATGAATATGACTGAGAAGTGTTAAATACTGAATCTAAAAACACAAAATAAGCAATAAATGTTGGGTTTATAGAATTTTTTTCATCTCCAAAATGAAATGAGGTCAGAGTGAAAAATTATAATCAAATGGTAGAGTTTTTATGTGCTCTCTTATTTAGTGTGAAATCTGTAACTGTGACACATTTGGCACTTTATTTTATCTCAAGACACCATCAATTAGAAAATTTGTCCTTCACTGCTTTTAGTGAAACGGCCAAGTTCATTAACCAGCTTTATATATATTTTCTATAATCTATTTAGTCTATGTGTGCAACGCTATTCTCTGTGCCATTTTTACAATTATACACCACACTCAAATGAAAATATACAGATTAGCAAACTATGCATTGATCAAACGTCAATAAAAAATAGAACAGTTGAAAGAAATTTCTAATTTTGCATTAGTCTGAAAGACAAAGACTGACATTTTTTTGCAAAATGACTTTATCAAATTCTATAAAGAAGAATAATAGATTACTGTAATGCTTAAGATTTAATCAATGAATGAATCATTTGCATTATTTATTTTTCATTTTCATTATAGAGATTGTGGTGTATAGGCTAGTTTTTAAAATATTGACACAGAGATGGCATTAACACGTTTAAAACAATTAAACAAATGAACAATGAAAAATGTCATTTAAAATAATTGTTCATTAGGCTACATCTATCATAGAAAGCACTGTTTAATAGGCTATATTTTAGAAAAGTTCTGAACATTAATGGCCATATTTTGTTGATATTTATCTTCAGCAGTGAACTTAATTTTTTTTTTTTTTTGTAATCGTTATTATTTTTATTCTCATTGCTTATCAAAGTTACAAAAAAGCAATCAAAAGTCTGCGTCTCTCTGTGTCGCTCAGGCTGCACTGCAGTGTCTATTCACAGGCGCGATCCCACTACTGATCGGCACGGGGGCTTTGACCTGCTCCGTCTCCGACCTGGGCCGGTTCACCCCTCCTTATACGACCTGGTGGTCCCGAGCTCCCCCAGGAGCACCATATCGATACCGAACTTAGTGCGGACACCCGATCGACATAGTCCACTGCAGCCCAGAAGCCCTGAGCTCAAGCGATCCGCAGCCTCAGCCTCCCAGTAACTTGGATTACAGGCGCGCGCCACTGAACCCGGCGAGAACTGAGAGAATCAGAGCTGTGGAGAATCTCATCATCACAGCGACCTCTAGTGGAGGAAAACTGACTACTGCACAAAGTAGCGTATGTTGTGTAAATATATATAATTTCACAATGATCAGTTTCTTTCTTTCTATCTCTTTTTATTTATGTCTTGTTCATTTATTTTCAGATCTAATTTAATGTTTACAGAATAATGAAAAGGATTTACAGTCCTACTAGTCAATGTGCATGAAGAAATTAAAACAAAACAAGAATATGCAATTAATATTGCATAATTAATACTATGATTTCCCAGAGATGTTGCAGCTGGAAGGGCATCTGCTGCGTTAAACATATGCTGGATAAGTTGGTGGTTCATTCCGCTGTGGCGACCCCAGGTTACTAAAGGGACTAAGCCAAAAAGAAATTGAATGAATGAATGAATAATACTATGATATAAGGATCCATTTCTACTAATCATTTAACAGATTTACCATTGTTTTAATTATTGAGAAAAATCTATAAAATGTAAATTTTTATTCATACAAAAAATATTACAGACAATGGATTATTAAATTATGAATTCGTAATCGTGAAGGTAACTATAATGCTATTGTAAGTGAATGATTAGCACAGGTTAGCATGCAGTAGTTCACTTCTATAAAAGTGAATTTTCCTCCACCAGAGGTCGCTGTGCTGATGAGATTCTCCACAGCTCTGATTCTCTCAGTTCTCGCCGGGTTCAGTGGCGCGCGCCTGTAATCCAAGTTACTGGGAGGCTGAGGCTGCGGATCGCTTGAGCTCAGGGCTTCTGGGCTGCAGTGGACTATGTCGATCGGGTGTCCGCACTAAATTCGGTATCGATATGGTATTCCTGGGGGAGCTCGGGACCACCAGGTCGTATAAGGAGGGGTGAACCGGCCCAGGTCGGAGACGGAGCAGGTCAAATCCCCCGTGCTGATCAGTAGTGGGATCGCGCCTGTGAATAGACACTGCAGTGCAGCCTGAGCGACACAGAGAGACGCAGACTTTTGCATGCAATACACAATTATTATTAATAATATCAGGAGTTATTAATAAGACACTTTATGAAAATACAGCCTATGACTGATTAATGTTTCTTTTTATTAGATTTTATAATTACAGAATAACACATTATTTCTCAAACACTATTTTATTTTTTATTTTATTTAACTTAACATGTACTTAATGAAAACAAAACATATATAATAATAAAAATAATAATTAAAAATAGTAATAATTATAGTTACAAGTATATAAATAAATAAATGCATGTACACATACAAAATCAAAACAATGGTAAACAATAGTAGGTGAAACAAGACAAAAGTTATAGGGACAAAAGATTTATATCAGCTTCCTTCAGAAACCCTATAAAAGGATTCCAATTTTTTTATTTTCAGGTTTTCCCTCATATATATGTTAATTTTTCTAATGCCAAACAATGAGACAATTCTTGCAACCACTATTTAAAAAGAGGGCTTTCTGTATTTTTCCAATGATGAGCTATTAGAAGTTTGCTTGTAATAAACAGAAGATCAACCATTTCTGATCTGAGCTAAAAGAGATTGAAACAGGAAAAATATTTATTATTCAAAGTTTTGGGCATTTGGGAAAATTCTGTTTTAATGGATAAAAAGTGTAGATCTTTCTCCCAAAAATGTTCTACCAAAGAACACTCTCATGAATAATGATATTGAGTTCCTGTCTGTTTATTTGATTTTATGCATTGATCTTTGTTTAGGTGAAGCAATTCTGGAGTTATATATAGTCTCATATTCCATTTATATTGAAGAAGTTTGAATCTTGAATCAGTTGTTTGAGTTTGTGCCTTCAGACAGATTTTCTGCCATTCAGCTTCTGTTATACTCCAAATTAAACTTTTGTCCTAATTCTTGAAAACTGAGCATAGTTTCATTATTAAATAGATGGCTCACCTTTCTCAAACCTTTTGAAGCCCATATTTTAAAGCCAGCATCATAAGTGCCAGGTGTAAAGTTAGTATTACAACACAGAGGTAAACTGTGGATCCTCTTCAAGATGTTTCAAAACTTCACACCATACCACAATAGTATTTTTAACAAAGGCATTGGACATATTTTTTCAATTTAGAGAGGGGTACAAGTACAAACTCAAGGGCAACTGCCCAGATGTACTGATCTCAGTCCGTAACCAAGGAAAAGATTTTTCATTTATGAACCAAAACATTGCTCTTAGTTGAGCTGCCCAGTATCATTTAAGATTAGGCAACTGCAACCCACCACACTCAAATAAAAGAGAGACCCTCAATCAGAGATGTCGATTTGCCCAAATGAAATAATAATAAATAAAGCTTCTTTATATTACAGAAAAAAATGTGTGGTGGAGGCAAAGGAATTGATTGATATAAATACAGGAACTTTGGAAGTACATTCATTTTTAATATATTGATGTGTCTAATAAGATATTGGTAAAAGGGACCATTTATTGATTGACTCAGTTATTAACTTAGTAGTGCAGTTATAATGGAGGCTACACTATGTCTGGGGTAATGTTAATGCCAAGGTACTTAAAACCTTCATGAGCATTTTTAAATAGGGGTTGGATGAGGGAGTATAAGGCATTCAGACTCTTTAAGAAATAAAATCATAGATTTGCACTCTTTTATTTCATATCCTGAATTCTTAATAGACATGGTATGGATGTACTTAATTTAGATAGAAATAATAAAATATCATCAGCATATAAAGCTGCTTTATTTTTAAATCGATTGTAATGCCTGAAATATCTTTATTTCATCTTATTGCACTAGCCGAAGGTTTAATAGCTAATGTGAAAAGGAGCGGTGATAGGGGGCAACCCTGACGTGCCTGGTGAAAGCTGAAATGGTTTAGAAACTATATTATTACTAAGTGTCAGTAAGTCTGAGGCAAAACAACCTTATTAACTGAGAGGAAATGATTTGAATAAACTATTTTATTAAATGAACTTTACTGTCTTTTACTTTAAATTCAGAATTTGGGTCTTAAATGCATAGGTTTGACGATGAATATGACTGAGAAGTGTTAAATACTGAATCTAAAAACACAAAATAAGCAATAAATGTTGGGTTTATAGAATTTTTTTCATCTCCAAAATGAAATGAGGTCAGAGTGAAAAATTATAATCAAATGGTAGAGTTTTTATGTGCTCTCTTATTTAGTGTGAAATCTGTAACTGTGACACATTTGGCACTTTATTTTATCTCAAGACACCATCAATTAGAAAATTTGTCCTTCACTGCTTTTAGTGAAACGGCCAAGTTCATTAACCAGCTTTATATATATTTTCTATAATCTATTTAGTCTATGTGTGCAACGCTATTCTCTGTGCCATTTTTACAATTATACACCACACTCAAATGAAAATATACAGATTAGCAAACTATGCATTGATCAAACGTCAATAAAAAATAGAACAGTTGAAAGAAATTACTAATTTTGCATTAGTCTAAAAGACAAAGACTGACATTTTTTTGCAAAATGACTTTATCAAATTCTATAAAGAAGAATAATAGATTACTGTAATGATTATGATTTAATCAATGAATGAATCATTTGCATTATTTATTTTTCATTTTCCTTATAGAGATTGTGGTGTATAGGCTAGTTTTTAAAATATTGACACAGAGATGGCATTAACACGTTTAAAACAATTAAACAAATGAACAATGAAAAATGTCATTTAAAATAATTGTTCATTAGGCTACATCTATCATAGAAAGCACTGTTTAATAGGCTATATTTTAGAAAAGTTCTGAACATTAATGGCCATATTTTGTTGATATTTATCTTCAGCAGTGAACTTAATTTTTTTTTTTTTTGTAATCGTTATTATTTTTATTCTCATTGCTTATCAAAGTTACAAAAAAGCAATCAAAAGTCTGCGTCTCTCTGTGTCGCTCAGGCTGCACTGCAGTGTCTATTCACAGGCGCGATCCCACTACTGATCGGCACGGGGGCTTTGACCTGCTCCGTCTCCGACCTGGGCCGGTTCACCCCTCCTTATACGACCTGGTGGTCCCGAGCTCCCCCAGGAGCACCATATCGATACCGAACTTAGTGCGGACACCCGATCGACATAGTCCACTGCAGCCCAGAAGCCCTGAGCTCAAGCGATCCGCAGCCTCAGCCTCCCAGTAACTTGGATTACAGGCGCGCGCCACTGAACCCGGCGAGAACTGAGAGAATCAGAGCTGTGGAGAATCTCATCATCACAGCGACCTCTAGTGGAGGAAAACTGACTACTGCACAAAGTAGCGTATGTTGTGTAAATATATATAATTTCACAATGATCAGTTTCTTTCTTTCTATCTCTTTTTATTTATGTCTTGTTCATTTATTTTCAGATCTAATTTAATGTTTACAGAATAATGAAAAGGATTTACAGTCCTACTAGTCAATGTGCATGAAGAAATTAAAACAAAACAAGAATATGCAATTAATATTGCATAATTAATACTATGATTTCCCAGAGATGTTGCAGCTGGAAGGGCATCTGCTGCGTTAAACATATGCTGGATAAGTTGGCGGTTCATTCCGCTGTGGCGACCCCAGGTTACTAAAGGGACTAAGCCAAAAAGAAAATGAATGAATGAATGAATAATACTATGATATAAGGATCCATTTCTACTAATCATTTAACAGATTTACCATTGTTTTAATTATTGAGAAAAATCTATAAAATGTAAATTTTTATTCATACAAAAAATATTACAGACAATGGATTATTAAATTATGAATTCGTAATCGTGAAGGTAACTATAATGCTATTGTAAGTGAATGATTAGCACAGGTTAGCATGCAGTAGTTCACTTCTATAAAAGTGAATTTTCCTCCACCAGAGGTCGCTGTGCTGATGAGATTCTCCACAGCTCTGATTCTCTCAGTTCTCGCCGGGTTCAGTGGCGCGCGCCTGTAATCCAAGTTACTGGGAGGCTGAGGCTGCGGATCGCTTGAGCTCAGGGCTTCTGGGCTGCGGTGGACTATGTCGATCGGGTGTCCGCACTAAGTTCGGTATCGATATGGTGTTCCTGGGGGAGCTCGGGACCACCAGGTCGTATAAGGAGGGGTGAACCGGCCCAGGACGGAGACGGAGCAGGTCAAATCCCCCGTGCCGATCAGTAGTGGGATCGCGCCTGTGAATAGACACTGCAGTGCAGCCTGAGAGACGCAGACTTTTGCATGCAATACACAATTATTATTAATAATATCAGGAGTTATTAATAAGACACTTTATGAAAATACAGCCAGATTAATGTTTCTTTTTATTAGATTTTATAATTACAGAATAACACATTATTTCTCAAACACATTATTTTATTATTTATTTTATTTAACTTAACATGTACTTAATGAAAACAAAACATATATAATAATAAAAATAATAATTAAAAATAGTAATAATTATAGTTACAAGTATATAAATAAATAAATGCATGTACACATACAAAATCAAAACAATGGTAAATAATAGTAGGTGAAACAAGACAAAAGTTATAGGGACAAAAGATTCATATCAGCTTCCTTCAGAAACCCTATAAAAGGATTCCAATTTTTTTATTTTCAGGTTTTCCCTCATATATATGTTAATTTTTCTAATGCCAAACAATGAGACAATTCTTGCAACCACTATTTAAAAAGAGGGCTTTCTGTATTTTTCCAATGATGAGCTATTAGAAGTTTGCTTGTAATAAACAGAAGATCAACCATTTCTGATCTGAGCTAAAAGAGATTGAAACAGGAAAAATATTTATTATTCAAAGTTTTGGGCATTTGGGAAAATTCTGTTTTAATGGATAAAAAGTGTAGATCTTTCTCCCAAAAATGTTCTACCAAAGAACACTCTCATGAATAATGATATTGAGTTCCTGTCTCTTTATTTGATTTTATGCATTGATCTTTGTTTAGGTGAAGCAATTCTGGAGTCATATATAGTCTCATATTCCATTTATATTGAAGAAGTTTGAATCGTGTATCAGTTGTTTGAGTTTGCGCCTTCAGACAGATATTCTGCCATTCATCTTCTGTGATTCTCCAAATTAAACTTTTGTCCTAATTCTTGAAAACTGAGCATAGTTTCATTATTAAATAGATGGCTCACCTTTCTCAAACCTTTTGAAGCCCATATTTTAAAGCCAGCATCATAAGTGCCAGGTGTAAAGTTAGTATTACAACACAGAGGTAAACTGTGGATCCTCTTCAAGATGTTTCAAAACTTCACACCATACCACAATAGTATTTTTAACAAAGGCATTGGACATATTTTTTCAATTTAGAGAGGGGTATAAGTACAAACTCAAGGGCAACTGCCCAGATGTACTGATCTCAGTCCGTAACCAAGGAAAAGATTTTTCATTTATGAACCAAAACATTGCTCTTAGTTGAGCTGCCCAGTATCATTTAAGATTAGGCAACTGCAACCCACCACACTCAAATAAAAGAGAGACCCTCAATCAGGGATGTCGATTTGCCCAAATGAAATAATAATAAATAAAGCTTCTTCATATTACAGATAAAAATGTGTGGTGGAGGCAAAGGAATTGATTGATATAAATACAGGAACTTTGGAAGTACATTCATTTTTAATATATTGATGCGTCCAATAAGATATTGGTAAAAGGGACCATTTATTGATTGACTCAGTTATTAACTTAGTAGTGCAGTTATAATGGAGGCTACACTATGTCTGGGCTAATGTTATTGCCAAGGTACTTAAAACCTTCATGAGCATTTTTAAATGGGGGTTGGATGAGGGAGTATAAGGCATTCAGACTCTTTAAGAAATAAAATCATAGATTTGCACTCTTTTATTTCATATCCTGAATTCTTAATAGACATGGTATGGATGTACTTAAATTGGATAGAAATAATAAAATATCATCAGCATATAAAGCTGCTTTATTTTTAAATCGATTGTAATGCCTGAAATATCTTTATTTCATCTTATTGCACTAGCCGAAGGTTTAATAGCTAATGTGAAAAGGAGCGGTGATAGGGGGCAACCCTGACATGTGCCTGGTGAAAGCTGAAATGGTTTAGAAACTATATTATTACTAAGTGTCAGTAAGTCTGAGGCAAAACAACCTTATTAACTGAGAGGAAATGATTTGAATAAACTATTTTATTAAATGAACTTTACTGTCTTTTACTTTAAATTCAGAATTTGGGTCTTAAATGCATAGGTTTGACGATGAATATGACTGAGAAGTGTTAAATACTGAATCTTAAAACACAAAATAAGCAATAAATGTTGGGTTTATAGAATTTTTTTTCATCTCCAAAATGAAATGAGGTCAGAGTGAAAAATTATAATCAAATGGTAGAGTTTTTATGTGCTCTCTTATTTAGTGTGAAATCTGTAACTGTGACACATTTGGCACTTTATTTTATCTCAAGACACCATCAATGAGAAAATTTGTTCTTCACTGCTTTTAGTGAAACGGCCAAGTTCATTAACCAGCTTTATATATATTTTCTATAATCTATTTAGTCTATGTGTGCAACGCTATTCTCTGTGCCATTTTTACAATTATACACCACACTCAAATGAAAATGTACAGATTAGCAAACTATGCATTGATCAAACGTCAATAAAAATAGAACAGATGAAAGAAATTACTAATTTTGCATTAGTCTAAAAGACAAAGACTGACATTTTTTTCCAAAATGACTTTATCAAATTCTATAAAGAAGAATAATAGATTACTGTAATGATTATGGTTTAATCAATGAATGAATCATTTGCATTATTTATTTTTCATTTTCCTTATAGAGATTGTGGTGTATAGGCTAGTTTTTAAAATATTGACACAGAGATGGCATTAACACGTTTAAAACAATTAAACAAATGAACAATGAAAAATGTCATTTAAAATAATTGTTTATTAGGCTACATCTATCATAGAAAGCACTGTTTAATAGGCTATATTTTAGAAAAGTTCTGAACATTAATGGCCATATTTTGTTGATATTTATCTTCAGCAGTGAACTTAATTTTTTTTTTTTTTGTAATTGTGATTATTTTTATTCTCATTGCTTGTCAAAGTTACAAAAAAGCAATCAAAAGTCTGCGTCTCTCTGTGTCGCTCAGGCTGCACTGCAGTGTCTATTCACAGGCGCGATCCCCCTACTGATCGGCACGGGGGCTTTAACCTGCTCCGTCTCCGACCTGGGCCGGTTCACCCCTCCTTATACGACCTGGTGGTCCCAAGCTCCCCCAGGAGCACCATATCGATACCGAACTTAGTGCGGACACCCGATCGACATAGTCCACTGCAGCCCAGAAGCCCTGAGCTCAAGCGATCTGCAGCCTCAGCCTCCCAGTAACTTGGATTACAGGTGCGCGCCACTGAACCCGGCGAGAGCTGAGAGAATCAGAGCTGTGGAGAATCTTATCATCACAGCGACCTCTGGTGGAGGAAAACTGACTACTGCACAAAGTAGCGTATGTTGTGTAAATATATATAATTTCACAATGATCAGTTTCTTTCTATCTCTTTTTATTTATGTCTTGTTCATTTATTTTCAGATCTAATTGAATGTTTACAGAATAATGAAAAGGATTTACAGTCCTACTAGTCAATGTGCATGAAGAAATTAAAACAAAACAAGAATATGCAATTAATATTGCATAATTAATACTATGATTTCCCAGAGATGTTGCAGCTGGAAGGGCATCTGCTGCGTTAAACATATGCTGGATAAGTTGGCGGTTCATTCCGCTGTGGCGACCCCAGGTTACTAAAGGGACTAAGCCAAAAAGAAAATGAATGAATGAATAAATAATACTATGATATAAGGATCCATTTCTACTAATCATTTAACAGATTTACCATTGTTTTAATTATTGAGAAAAATCTATAAAATGTAAATTTTTATTCATACAAAAAATATTACAGACAATGGATTATTAAATTATGAATTCGTAATCGTGAAGGTAACTATAATGCTATTGTAAGTGAATGATTAGCACAGGTTAGCATGCAGTAGTTCACTTCTATAAAAGTGAATTTTCCTCCACCAGAGGTCGCTGTGATGATCAGATTCTCCACAGCTCTGATTCTCTCAGCTCTCGCCGGGTTCAGTGGCGCGCGCCTGTAATCCAAGTTACTGGGAGGCTGAGGCTGCGGATTGCTTGAGCTCAGGGCTTCTGGGCTGCAGTGGACTATGTCGATCGGGTGTCCGCACTAAGTTCGGTATCGATATGGTCCTCCTGGGGGAGCTTGGGACCACCAGGTCGTATAAGGAGGGGTGAACCGGCCCAGGTCGGAGACGGAGCAGGTCAAATCCCCCGTGCTGATCAGTAGTGGGATCGCGCCTGTGAATAGACACTGCAGTGCAGCCTGAGCGACACAGAGAGACGCAGACTTTTGCATGCAATACACAATTATTAATAATAATATCAGGAGTTATTAATAAGACACTTATGAAAATACAGCCTATGACTGATTAATGTTTCTATTTATTAGATTTTATAATTACAGAATAACACATTATTTCTCAAACACTATTTTATTATTTATTTTATTTAACTTAACATGTACTTAATGAAAACAAAACATATATAATAATAAAAATAATAATTAAAAATAGTAATAATTATAGTTACAAGTATATAAATAAATAAATGCATGTACACATACAAAATCAAAACAATGGTAAATAATAGTAGGTGAAACAAGACAAAAGTTATAGGGACAAAAGATTCATATCAGCTTCCTTCAGAAACCCTATAAAAGGATTCCAATTTTTTTATTTTCAGGTTTTTCCTCATATATATGTTAATTTTTCTAATGCCAAACAATGAGACAATTCTTGCAACCACTATTTAAAAAGAGGGCTTTCTGTATTTTTCCAATGATGAGCTATTAGAAGTTTGCTTGTAATAAACAGAAGATCAACCATTTCTGATCTGAGCTAAAAGAGATTGAAACAGGAAAAATATTTATTATTTAAAGTTTTGGGCATTTGGGAAAATTCTGTTTTAATGGATAAAAAGTGTAGATCTTTCTCCCAAAAATGTTCTACCAAAAAACACTCTCATGAATAATGATATTGAGTTCCTGTCTCTTTATTTGATTTTATGCATTGATCTTTGTTTAGGTGAAGCAATTCTGGAGTTATATATAGTCTCATATTCCATTTATATTGAAGAAGTTTGAATCGTGTATCAGTTGTTTGAGTTTGCGCCTTCAGACAGATATTCTGCCATTTATCTTCTGTGATTCTCCAAATTAAACTTTTGTCCTAATTCTTGAAAACTGAGCATAGTTTCATTATTAAATAGATGGCTCACCTTTCTCAAACCTTTTGAAGCCCATATTTTAAAGCCAGCATCATAAGTGCCAGGTGTAAAGTTAGTATTACAACACAGAGGTAAATCGTGGATCCTCTTCAAGATGTTTCAAAACTTCACACCATACCACAATAGTATTTTAACAAAGGCATTGGACATATTTTTTCAATTTAGAGAGGGGTACAAGTACAAACTCAAGGGCAACTGCCCAGATGTACTGATCTCAGTCCGTAACCAAGGAAAAGATTTTTCATTTATGAACCAAAACATTGCTCTTAGTTGAGCTGCCCAGTATCATTTAAGATTAGGCAACTGCAACCCACCACACTCAAATAAAAGAGAGACCCTCAATCAGGGATGTCGATTTGCCCAAATGAAATAATAATAAATAAAGCTTCTTCATATTACAGAAAAAAATGTGTGGTGGAGGCAAAGGAATTGATTGATATAAATACAGGAACTTTGGAAGTACATTCATTTTTAATATATTGATGCGTCCAATAAGATATTGGTAAAAGGGACCATTTATTGATTGACTCAGTTATTAACTTAGTAGTGCAGTTATAATGGAGGCTACACTATGTCTGGGGCAATGTTAATGCCAAGGTACTTAAAACCTTCATGAGCATTTTTAAATGAGGGTTGGATGAGGGAGTATAAGGCATTCAGACTCTTTAAGAAATAAAATCATAGATTTGCACTCTTTTATTTCATATCCTGAATTCTTAATAGACATGGTATGGATGTACTTAATTTGGATAGAAATGATAAAATATCATCAGCATATAAAGCTGCTTTATTTTTAAATCGATTGTAATGCCTGAAATATCTTTATTTTATCTCATTGCACTAGCCGAAGGTTTAATAGCTCATGTGAAAAGGAGCGGTGATAGGGGGCAACCCTGACACGTGCCTGGTGAAAGCTGAAATGGTTTAGAAACTATAATATTACTAAGTGTCAGTAAGTCTGAGGCAAAACAACCTTATTAACTGAGAGGAAATGATTTGAATAAACTATTTTATTAAATGAACTTTACTGTCTTTTACTTTAAATTCAGAATTTGGGTCTTAAATGCATAGGTTTGACGATGAATATGACTGAGAAGTGTTAAATACTGAATCTTAAAACACAAAATAACCAATAAATGTTGGGTTTATAGAATTTTTTTCATCTCCAAAATGAAATGAGGTCAGAGTGAAAAATTATAATCAAATGGTAGAGTTTTTATGTGCTCTCTTATTTAGTGTGAAATCTGTAACTGTGACACATTTGGCACTTTATTTTATCTCAAGACACCATCAATGAGAAAATTTGTTCTTCACTGCTTTTAGTGAAACGGCCAAGTTCATTAACCAGCTTTATATATATTTTCTATAATCTATTTAGTCTATGTGTGCAACGCTATTCTCTGTGCCATTTTTACAATTATACACCACACTCAAATGAAAATGTACAGATTAGCAAACTATGCATTGATCAAACGTCAATAAAAAATAGAACAGATGAAAGAAATTTCTAATTTTGCATTAGTCTAAAAGACAAAGACTGACATTTTTTTCCAAAATGACTTTATCAAATTCTATAAAGAAGAATAATAGATTACTGTAATGATTATGATTTAATCAATGAATGAATCATTTGCATTATTTATTTTTCATTTTCCTTATAGAGATAGGGGTGTATAGGCTACTTTTTAAAATATTGACACAGAGATGGCATTAACACGTTTAAAACAATTAAACAAATGAACAATGAAAAATGTCATTTAAAATAATTGTTCATTAGGCTACATCTATCATAGAAAGCACTGTTTAATAGGCTATATTTTAGAAAAGTTCTGAACATTAATGGCCATATTTTGTTGATATTTATCTTCAGCAGTGAACTTAATTTTTTTTTTTTTGTAATCGTTATTATTTTTATTCTCATTGCTTATCAAAGTTACAAAAAAGCAATCAAAAGTCTGCGTCTCTCTGTGTTGCTCAGGCTGCACTGCAGTGTCTATTCACAGGCGCGATCCCACTACTGATCGGCACGGGGGATTTGACCTGCTCCGTCTCCGACCTGGGCCGGTTCACCCCTCCTTATACGACCTGGTGGTCTCGAGCTCCCCCAGGAGCACCATATCGATACCGAACTTAGTGCGGACACCCGATCGACATAGTCCACTGCAGCCCAGAAGCCCTGAGCTCAAGCGATCTGCAGCCTCAGCCTCCCAGTAGCTTGGATTACAGGTGCGCGCCACTGAACCCGGCGAGAGCTGAGAGAATCAGAGCTGTGGATAATCTGATCATCACAGCGACCTCTAGTGGAGGAAAACTGACTACTGCACAAAGTAGCGTATGTTGTGTAAATATATATAATTTCACAATGATCAGTTTCTTTCTATCTCTTTTTATTTATGTCTTGTTCATTTATTTTCAGATCTAATT
Organism: Danio kyathit; assembly: GCA_903798195.1. Classification (NCBI taxonomy): domain Eukaryota; kingdom Metazoa; phylum Chordata; class Actinopteri; order Cypriniformes; family Danionidae; genus Danio; species Danio kyathit. The sequence continues at coordinate 15,030,410 of LR812529.1, read as the reverse complement.
GAATGTTTACAGAATAATGAAAAGGATTTGCAGTCCTACTAGTCAATGTGCATGAAGAAATTAAAACAAAACAAGAATATGCAATTAATATTGCATAATTAATACTATGATTTCCCAGAGATGTTGCAGCTGGAAGGGCATCTGCTGCGTTAAACATATGCTGGATAAGTTGGCGGTTCATTCCGCTGTGGCGACCCCAGGTTAAAGGGACTAAGCCAAAAAGAAATTGAATGAATGAATGAATAATACTATGATATAAGGATCCATTTCTACTAATCATTTAACAGATTTACCATTGTTTTAATTGTTGAGAAAAATCTATAAAATGTAAATTTTTATTCATACAAAAAATATTAAAGACAATGGATTATTAAATTATGAATTCGTAATCGTGAAGGTAACTATAATGCTATTGTAAGTGAATGATTAGCACAGGTTAGCATGCAGTAGTTCACTTCTATAAAAGTGAATTTTCCTCCACCAGAGGTCGCTGTGATGATCAGATTCTCCACAGCTCTGATTCTCTCAGTTCTCGCCGGGTTCAGTGGCGCGCGCCTGTAATCCAAGTTACTGGGAGGCTGAGGCTGCGGATCGCTTGAGCTCAGGGCTTCTGGGCTGCAGTGGACTATGTCGATCGGGTGTCCGCGCTAAGTTCGGTATCGATATGGTGTTCCTGGGGGAGCTCGGGACCACCAGGTCGTATAAGGAGGGGTGAACCGGCCCAGGTCGGAGACGGAGCAGGTCAAATCCCCCGTGCTGATCAGTAGTGGGATCGCGCCTGTAAATAGACACTGCAGTGCAGCCTGAGCGACACAGAGAGACGCAGAATTTTGCATGCAATACACAATTATTATTAATAATATCAGGAGTTATTAGTAAGACACTTTATGAAAATACAGCCTATGACTGATTAATGTTTCTTTTATTAGATTTTATAATTACAGAATAACACATTATTTCTTAAACACTATTTTATTATTTATTTTATTTAACTTAACATGTACTTAACGAAAACAAAACATATATAATAATAAAAATAATAATTAAAAATAGTAATAATTATAGTTACAAGTATATAAATAAATAAATGCATGTACACATACAAAATCAAAACAATGGTAAATAATAGTAGGTGAAACAAGACAAAAGTTATAGGGACAAAAGATTCATATCAGCTTCCTTCAGAAACCCTATAAAAGGATTCCAATTTTTTTATTTTCAGGTTTTTCCTCATATATATGTTAATTTTTCTAATGCCAAACAATGAGACAATTCTTGCAACCACTATTTAAAAAGAGGGCTTTCTGTATTTTTCCAATGATGAGCTATTAGAAGTTTGCTTGTAATAAACAGAAGATCAACCATTTCTGATCTGAGCTAAAAGAGATTGAAATAGGAAAAATATTTATTATTCAAAGTTTTGGGCATTTGGGAAAATTCTGTTTTAATGGATAAAAAGTGTAGATCTTTCTCCCAAATATGTTTTACCAAAGAACACTTTCATGAATAATGATATTGAGTTCCTGTCTCTTTATTTGATTTTATGCATTGATCTTTGTTTAGGTGAAGCAATTCTGGAGTTATATATAGTCTCATATTCCATTTATATTGAAGAAGTTTGAATCTTGAATCAGTTGTTTGAGTTTGTGCCTTCAGACAGATTTTCTGCCATTCATCTTCTGTGATTCTCCAAATTAAACTTTTGTCCTAATTCTTGAAAACTGAGCATAGTTTCATTATTAAATAGATGGCTCACCTTTCTCAAACCTTTTGAAGCCCATATTTTAAAGCCAGCATCATAAGTGCCAGGTGTAAAGTTAGTATTACAACACAGAGGTAAACTGTGGATCCTCTTTAAGATGTTTCAAAACTTCACACCATACCACAATAGTATTTTAACAAAGGCATTGGACATATTTTTTCAATTTAGAGAGGGGTACAAGTACAAACTCAAGGGCAACTGCCCAGATGTACTGATCTCAGTCCGTAACCAGGGAAAAGATTTTTCATTTATGAACCAAAACATTGCTCTTAGTTGAGCTGCCCAGTATCATTTAAGATTAGGCAACTGCAACCCACCACACTCAAATAAAAGAGAGACCCTCAATCAGGGATGTCGATTTGCCCAAATGACATAATAATAAATAAAGCTTCTTCATATTACAGAAAAAAATGTGTGGTGGAGGCAAAGGAATTGATTGATATAAATACAGGAACTTTGGAAGTACATTCATTTTTAATATATTGATGTGTCTAATAAGATATTGGTAAAAGGGACCATTTATTGATTGACTCAGTTATTAACTTAGTAGTGCAGTTATAATGGAGGCTACACTATGTCTGGGCTAATGTTAATGCCAAGGTACTTAAAACCTTCATGAGCATTTTTAAATGGGGGTTGGATGAGGGAGTATAAGGCATTCAGACTCTTTAAGAAATAAAATCATAGAATTGCACTCTTTTATTTCATATCCTGAATTCTTAATAGACATGGTATGGATGTACTTAATTTGGATAGAAATAATAAAATATTATCAGCATATAAAGCTGCTTTATTTTTAAATCGATTGTAATGCCTGAAATATCTTTATTTCATCTTATTGCACTAGCCGAAGGTTTAATAGCTAATGTGAAAAGGAGCCGTGATAGGGGGCAACCCTGACATGTGCCTGGTGAAAGCTGAAATGGTTTAGAAACTATAATATTACTAAGTGTCAGTAAGTCTGAGGCAAAACAACCTTATTAACTGAGAGGAAATGATTTGAATAAACTATTTTATTAAATGAACTTTACTGTCTTTTACTTTAAATTCAGAATTTGGGTCTTAAATGCATAGGTTTGACGATGAATATGACTGAGAAGTGTTAAATACTGAATCTTAAAACACAAAATAACCAATAAATGTTGGGTTTATAGAATTTTTTTCATCTCCAAAATGAAATGAGGTCAGAGTGAAAAATTATAATCAAATGGTAGAGTTTTTATGTGCTCTCTTATTTAGTGTGAAATCTGTAACTGTGACACATTTGGCACTTTATTTTATCTCAAGACACCATCAATGAGAAAATTTGTTCTTCACTGCTTTTAGTGAAACGGCCAAGTTCATTAACCAGCTTTATATATATTTTCTATAATCTATTTAGTCTATGTGTGCAACGCTATTCTCTGTGCCATTTTTACACATATACACCACACTCAAATGAAAATGTACAGATTAGCAAACTATGCATTGATCAAACGTCAATAAAAAATAGAACAGATGAAAGAAATTACTAATTTTGCATTAGTCTAAAAGACAAAGACTGACATTTTTTTCCAAAATGACTTTATCAAATTCTATAAAGAAGAATAATAGATTACTGTAATGATTATGGTTTAATCAATGAATGAATCATTTGCATTATTTATTTTTCATTTTCCTTATAGAGATAGGCTACTTTTTAAAATATTGACACAGAGATGGCATTAACACGTTTAAAACAATTAAACAAATGAACAATGAAAAATGTCATTTAAAATAATTGTTCATTAGGCTACATCTATCATAGAAAGCACTGTTTAATAGGCTATATTTTAGAAAAGTTCTGAACATTAATGGCCATATTTTGTTGATATTTATCTTCAGCAGTGAACTTAATTTTTTTTTTTTTGTAATCGTTATTATTTTTATTCTCATTGCTTATCAAATTTACAAAAAAACAATCAAAAGTCTGCGTCTCTCTGTGTCGCTCAGGCTGCACTGCAGTGTCTATTCACAGGAGCGATCCCACTACTGATCGGCACGGGGGCTTTGACCTGCTCCATCTCCGACCTGGGCCGGTTCACCCCTCCTTATACGACCTGGTGGTCCCGAGCTCCCCCAGGAGCACCATATCGATACCGAACTTAGTGCGGACACCCGATCGACATAGTCCACTGCAGCCCAGAAGCCCTGAGCTCAAGCGATCCGCAGCCTCAGCCTCCCAGTAACTTGGATTATAGGCGCGCGCCACTGAACCCGGCGAGAGCTGAGAGAATCAGAGCTGTGTAGAATCTTATCATCACAGCGACCTCTAGTGGAGGAAAACTGACTACTGCACAAAGTAGCGTATGTTGTGTAAATATATATAATTTCACAATGATCAGTTTCTTTCTATCTATCTCTTTTTATTTATGTCTTGTTCATTTATTTTCAGATCTAATTTAATGTTTACAGAATAATGAAAAATGATTTACAGTCCTACTAGTCAATGTGCATGAAGAAATTAAAACAAAACAAGAATATGCGTGCTTGGATTACAGGCGCGCGCCACTGAACCCGACGAGAACTGAAAGAAACAGAGCTGTGGAGAATCTCATCATCACAGCGACCTCTAGTGGAGGAAAACTGATGATGAAGTAAAGTTGGGTGTATTGGTCTAATGGCACTGGATAAAAATATACAGCACTATGGTCCCAAATGAAATAATACTAGTCATTTATAGTAAATACTATAGTGTTTGACAACACAATGTTGTGCTATAATTAAAGGTAACTGTCAAGTCAGCTTTACTGTCGTATAGAGAAAAGAGAAACACACATCTAGTAGACAAGACTAAAGCAGTAAAGTACGCTGAGAAAAGTTATTAAATTGCTGTTTTTTGCATTATTGTAAACATACAATTTTATGCAAAAATAGAATTTATAAAAATATATAATGAATAATACATATAAAATCAATCCTTTCATAACTAAATTATTTATGATTTGCCATTCAACAGCAAAACCACAGTTCATCAGGAAATAAAAAGCTTTTAAATGACAACAGAGAAGCAGTTCAGCGACTAACATTCACTCGTTCAGTATCTCATTCATTCATTCATGCACTAATAAATCAACACTTTTTCAGTCACTAAATGCAGTGTCAGATGCAGATGCGACCTCAGTGTAATCTACATCTCAAATATAAATTTTTTAACGACGCTAAAGGGCACCATAAAATACTGCAAGTTGTTTGTTGCAGATTAATAATCTTTTTGTGATTATTAATATGCAAATTGCCTATTCATAAAACAGCTAAAAACATATTTAGTGACAATTAGAGCAACGTAATTTTAGTTTGCCCTTAATCTTTAATATATTACAGCTTTTTAGTCCTCAGACCAAGAACTTGTGTTTTTTAACTTGTGCTGTTGCTGCTGTATTTCATAACACTGTTCACCTCAGTGTTAGTGTGTAATTCAGCATAATGTGCTGCTAAAGCTGAAAGAGTCTATCAAATTATGCCACAGATTGTGTGAGATTCTGTCGACTCTAATAGATGTTGAAAGCACTGATGGTCACAACTGCACCTGACACCACAGTTAGTATCTCAGTAAGAGTAAAATGATGAATAAATATATAACAATTAATGATTAGTTATTCACTGCATGAATGAAAGTTAGATAAAGAACTGGTATTTGAGTGGAAGATTAAGACATTAAAGTTTTACTTTTCAGAGGTTCACTGTTTGAACACTTATTCTTAAATGGATCGTTCACAAAATTGTGATTATGAAAATTATGAATTAACATTTTTGGCTGAATTATCCCTTAGCTGCAAAATATTTCAGCATCGATAATGTGATCATTCACAATAGTCACATCACAAGAAATACAATGTTGAGTCTGGATTATATTTTATCATGTGCGTGTGTTTCTGAGGCCTGTGACTGAGGAGTTTGAAAGCATTCAGGCCTAATCAATTGCACCGTTTGTAATTTTATTAACAAATAATTTTATTTAAACATTTATAAAATGAAGACTATAGCAGTATTATTTTACATTTGATTATTCAATTACTGTACCTGAATACTGTTAGACTCATTGGAAAACAATATAGCCCTGTTTATTTCATTTCTATAATTTTTTACTGTATTTACCTCTTCTCAAAGATTGTTTATTATTTTTTATGCAGATGCACACCTAATATAAACAAATCAATCTAATATAAAACAAATTCTGTAATAATTTTGCTACAGGTATATATATTATGATACAATAAACCACTTTTACTGTGGTAAAAAAACTAAAGTATACTACAGTATATATTTCATTTGATCAGTTAATAGTTAACACTACAGAATGTTGTGCCATTCATAAAAAAAGAGTTGCAAATGCTAATAAATACAGTATAATAATCTTTGGTTCTAAAACATTATAGTATTTACGACAAATTACTATACTTTTTTTATTTGAGACCATACTGCTGTTTATTTTTATCCAATGCCACGCAACTTTACTTCATCATTCAGTTTTCCTCCACTAGAGGTCGCTGTGCTAATGAGATTCTCCACAGCTCTCATTCTCTCAGCTCTCGCCGGGTTCAGTGGCGCGCGCCTGTAATCCAAGTTACTGGGAGGCTGAGGCTGCGGATCGCTTGAGCTCAGGGCTTCTGGGCTGCAGTGGACTATGTCGATCGGGTGTCCGCACTAAGTTCGGTATCGATATGGTGCTCCTGGGGGAGCTTGGGACCACCAGGTCGTTTAAGGAGGGGTGAACCGGCCCAGGTCGGAGACGGAGCAGGTCAAATCCCCCGTGCTGATAAGTAGTGGGATCGCGCCTGTGAATAGACACTGCAGTGCAGCCTGAGCAACACAGAGAGACGCAGACTTTTTTTCCAGGAGCACTTACACATACAAAAAAAAGGGAGGAGAAATACTTCTCACTCTGATTAATCTCTTCCTTCATCTTTTATTGTTCTAACAATTCTAGAATTATAGGGTCATTATAACTGCATTAACAGGCTTCATCAGGCAGTAAATCTTTTAGACTCTTATAATGTGTTTTTGATTATCAGACAATAAATATCACACACTTCTAAGCTGTTACATGCACTGTTAACCACTGCCACAATCACACACACACTGCAGATCATCTGAGTCTAATGGAGACTCACTGACTCAAATAGACAAACAGTGTCTCGTCAGCATTTCACATTTCATTTCTACAGATGACAATAGTTTATAGAAATATTGTTGGATAAGCTTTGAACTAAACTTTGGATTTGGATGAGGCAACTTTAATATTGTATTGATTTTAACGCTTAATGAAGATCAAATACAAACATGAATGGATTCATATAAAATTATAAATAGATCAAGAAATGATGAGCTTAGAGAGTTTTAAACCATTTTTATTATACGGAGATGAACTTTTGTAGAAAATACATTTGAAGGCGCCTTTAAAAGTATTAAATTACCTTAAAAAATAAATAAATAAATAAACCGCCAATAGGTGGCAGCAAGAGACCGCTTTATTCAAGTGAAGCTTTGAGCGATTCATTCAGCCACGAATCACTGAATCATTGACTCGCCCGACTCTTTACAAAGGCTTGAATCGTTCGTGTAAGGAAACGCCGCTGTGTATTATTCAGAGATGGCCAACTGTTCTGCTATTTATTTTACTATTGTAATGATTTTACTATTATTAAGAGGGAAAAAATGCGGAAGTTCTTTAGCGTCTCGTCACTTGATCATCGTCATCCATGGTAACGGTTCTGTTTGTGATGTTTTGAACTTTGCTCTGTCATTGGCATCTGATCTCGGCATCCTTCGTGGCAACTGTTTCCCAGATTATTGATTATTATTGATTGTTGGATACATCGATTGATCGCCTGCTGCTCCCATAATTCAGGTTTTGACCCTTTTTATGACACTGTGGTTTGTCTTTGTGTTCAGTATGTCTCGTGTTCATTACAGGTTCCAGAGTCGACTCACCTACGACTCGCTCCAGTTTGAGGGCCTCAGCATCACTGCGGGAGAGCTGAAGCGGCAGATCATGAGGTGCAAGAGGCTGAAGTTCTGCCAGCTGAAGATCAGCAACGCCCAAACTGATGAAGGTGAGATGAGGAAAAGCCACTTAAACTATACTACACTAAAATCAGATGCGTTATCAGACAGACTTGTAGAAGCTGTGATGTGGTGTTATCATGACTCTGCTGGTGACATATAGTGATGTTTTGAGTGTTTGAAAATGCTAACGGCACTCAAAGTATACCATGGTAAACAATTATTACTTTATTCCAACTTTATTTTGCTGTCAGAATACACAGATGATGATGCTCTCATCCCCAAAAACACATTGGTCATCATCAGACGGGTTCCTGCGGCTGGACTGAAGTCCTCAAACAGAAGATTTGTTGGGTAAGTCATGTGAAACGAGCACAACCGTCCTCTGATAGATGTTATATCAAGAGTTCTAGTCTGTCTGTGGTGTTTTAGTCACACAAGCTCCTTTGTTTTGCAGACATCAAGCTGGACCATCGGCTAAATCTTCTCAAACAGGTGATTCTTCACAACAAATGATTAATATACCCCACTGTGCTGCTCTCTATTGAACTGCAGTGTTTGCATTTGAGGCGTCATAATGCCATGTAGTGCAGAATATCAATACACCGTGTAAAGCAAACAACAATACACACACACATGCAGCTTCTTAGGGAGATTTGAGGGTGTTTATCTGAGCTCTTGAGCAAACCAGTGAAATAAAACTTAAATGTGCAAATGCCTGTGAAACAGACTGAGAATCTGGCTGAAGCAAAGGCATCAGAGGAGGACAAGCTAAAAGCGGTGATGTACCAGTCCAGTCTGTGCTACTACTCCAGCAGGTGAGCGTTCAGACACTGACAGGTTTGGTTTGTGAGAAATGTTAGAGCTGATTTTCATGGTTCTGATGTTCATCAGTGAGGCCATGACACTGCTTGGGCTTCTTCCACCCAACTACGTCTGCTTTCACTGTGGGATCCCGGGACACCACATTAGGCACTGCCCCACTAATGGGGTAACTGGGTTTTCCAGGCTCACGGTTGCCGTGGACTTGAGCTCTTGTCCCCATTAGTCAGATTGTTTGCTCTGTCGTTTGACTGTCGCTCATGAATTCACAGGGCAGCGGCTCTGCTCTGCACAAGCGCATCCGGAAGAGCACAGGGATTCCCCGCAGCTTCCTGTTGGAGGTGGACAACCCAGACCGAAAGGGAGTCATGATGGACGGCAGTGGCAAATACGTCATTCCCATCATAGATGCGGGAGTAAACTGTACTTGGCATTGCCGCATGTTCTAGCATTTGTGAAAATCTCACATTATGTCTGCTTGTGTGTGTTTGCGCTCGATCTGTTTAGTGAGGCCTATGCTGCTGAGAAGAGAAAGAGGCCGTCCTTCTCCTGCCAGACCAAGCCGGTGCCCTCCTTGTCCTCAGCAGGTGTGGCATCTTCAGTCCAGGATGCCGGAGGGAAACGTTCCCGCTCCCCATCTCCACCAGAGACGCACGGCGGCCAGAAGAGATCACGTCACTGAGAGACCTTCACCCAAGAGAGCTGGAGCCGACGTGAACACAGTGTATATATTGTACATAGTTTATGAATAAAACTGAATAAAGATTATTGCAGCATAAACTGTGGACTGGTTGACCTTCACACAATACAGAAACACAACAAGAAAATGATCAACACATTAAGATAGAAATGATGAACAAACATGCTGCGGTAGAACCAGTGTACTGTCCTGCTCAGAATGTAAAGTTTTTAGTTAAAGTCTATTTAATGTTAATCAGGAAAAAATAAGAAACGCCGAACAGCTTTTATAGAATTCAAAAGTTTTTCCTCATAAAGGGGGAAAAGTTCAAGAAACTGCCTGAAAAACGGAAAAAAGCGGCATGTACATATTTTTGAAAACCATTGGAATGACAAAGATGTGCATGGTCAAATTAGTAATTTTGGCTATGTGTTCATATGGGTTTCTTTGGTGTTTTCTATTGTTGTTGTTTACTGTTTTCAGCTGGGCTTGAGCAAATAGATTTCTTTCAAATGTAGGCTACTGAGGGAAAAAATATTTATATGTATTATATATATATATGGCCTCACAGTAGGAAGGTCGCTGGTGGGAGTCCCGGCTGGGTCAGATGGCATTTCTGCGTGGAGTTTCCATGTTCTCTGCGTGTTCATGTGGGTTTCCTCTGGGTTCTCTAGTTTTTCCCACAAGTCCAAAGACATGTGCTATACTGTAGGTGAATGACTATGTCTGTAGTGTATGTGTGTGAATGAGTGTGTATGGATATTTCCCAGTACTGGGTTGCAGCTGGAAGGGCATCCACTGTGTAAAACGTATGCTGGATGAGTTGGCAGTTCATTCTGCTGTGGCGACCCCTGATGAATTAAGGGAATAAGCTGAAGGAAAATGAATGAATAGGATGATTTATTGAATTTATTTGACAATATTAACAAAAATATACAAACAAGTCCAGTTAGACTAACTCATACAAATTTCAAAAACTGTCCAGGATAAAATACACAAAAAGCCACAGGATTATTTCCATTGTGACCTGACTCAGTTTTGCAGCTGAACCAAATAAAATAAATTCAGTTTTACCCAAGTTTAAGCACAATTTATTAAGGCAAAACCATTTAGAGACTTCCTCAATTTGTTTACTTTTTCAATAAATTCCTTCCTCTCATGAGACACAATTATTGCTGCATCATCCGCATATAACAAAAGCTTTTTTGCACAGGCCCTTTTCAAATCATTGATGTATATTAACAAAAGCAAATGACCTAAAACACTGTCTTGTGGAACCCCATAAGAAACGGTCGAATAATCTGAAAACACCATTTTAGTCTACTACTTGAGATCTGTTTTCATGGTAAGACTTTATCCATTTACAGGCCAAATTACCAAAACCCATTGCTTTTACTTTAAAATGCAATATCCTGTGATCGACTGTATCGAAAGCTTTTGCAGGTCTACTAAAACCATCCCACTTAACTCCCACCATATCTCTCTTTATATAATCTGATAAATATAAAATTGTTGAATCAGTAGAAAGATTTTTCCTAAAACCCAATTGAAACTCTACAATATGTCATTTTTTAAAAGATATTCTTCAATCTGCTCATAAATAACTTTTTTCTTCACTTTTGTCAAAACACTCAGAATTGATACCAGCTAATTATTAACCTTAAACCTTTGACCTTTCTTTAAAAGAGCAATAAGTCTTGCTTGTTTCAACTTCACCTTGACAAATAGAAAGATTTATAATATGTGTAACCATTGGAGTGATCAATTTAGCAAGTCTTTGAGGAACTGCACTAGAATATTATCTAACCCTGTTGCTTCACTATTTTTAAGTGTTAATAATTTCTTAAATATATTCTCCTCCTCTACTTTATTAAGCACAAAACTTCCTAGATTAAAACCGCATTTGGCATAATACTCTATAACTAATTTATCATTAAAAATGCCATTTTGTACTGGAAGCTTTTTAACCATCAATATCAGGTGGTAATTTTGAAAAAATAATTAACAGGGTCATAGTCAGATATAATTAAAATAAACAAGATGAAGCCAATAAATCTAGCAAATGTTGCTGTGACCTACCCGTGTGTTACTTGTGTCCCTACTGGTGGGGTCAAAAGTAACAATGTGCCATTTATGTTTAAAGTGAAATTATTCTATATTTTTTCAAAATACCAACTGATATTGATCGACCACACTTATGAGTTAGTAACCACAGCAAATATATATTTCTGTCTAAGACATTATCTTTTAAAAATTGTTTTTTTTATGAAAAATGGTACTTTCCCTGCTGAAAAATCCAGCTTAAACCAGCCTAAGCTGGTTGGCTGATTTTAGCTGGTCGACCAGCCTGGTTTTAGAGGGGTTTTAGCCATTTCCAGGCTGGTTTTCAGCCATTTCCAGCCTGGTCTTAGCTGGTCAGGCTGGAAGTTGACCAGCTAAAACCAGCTTGACCAGCCAAAACCAACTATGTCCAGTTAAATATAGAATAATTTCACTTTAAACATAAATGGCACATTGTTACTTTTGACCCCACCCAACAAAAACAAAACATTTTTGACCACCGAAAAGTCTCATTTTAAGGAAGAACAATGATACCATTTAAAACAGCGCCTACATGCGGTCATGAAATGAAGTCATTGATTTCTTACACGTAATAAAACATGTCTTCCAGAGAGAGACGGTACTGTAATCGACTGACAATCATTACTGTCCTCGGTGAAAAACAAGTGCAAAGCTGCATAAACAAATATTGAAAAGATAAGTTTACACATGAAATTGAAATGATTTCTGTATTTCTTTTTAAAGGTCTAAACTTTTCATTATTTCTAATTATTAATGCACAGTCATGTCTAAACCTTTATTTCTTTATTTTACTGATAGACAGATAAAAAAACTAACGCAAAAGTCTGCGTCTCTCTGTGTCGCTCAGGCTGCACTGCAGTGTCTATTCACAGGCGCGATCCCACTACTGATCGGCACGGAGGATTTGACCTGCTCCGTTTCCGACCTGGGCCGGTTCACCCCTCCTTATACGACCTGGTGGTCCCGAGCTCCCCCAGGTGCACCATATCGATACTGACCTTAGTGTGGACACCCGATCAACATAGTCCACTGCAGCCCAGAAGCCCTGAGCTCAAGCGATCCGCAGCCTCAGCCTCCCAGTAACTTGGATTACAGGCGCGCGCCACTGAACCCGGCGAGAGATGAGAGAATCAGAGCTGTGGAGAATCTGATCATCACAGCGACCTCTAGTGGAGGAAAACTGATTGATGAATAAAAGTTGACTTTACTTTATGACGCTGGATGAAAATAAACAGCAGTTTGGTCCCAAATGAAAAAATTGTATAGTAATTTGTAGTAAATATACTGTTTTTGAACTAAAGATTATTATACTGTATTTATTAGCATTTGCAACTCTTTTTTATGAATGTCACAACATTCTGTAGTGTTAACTATTAACTGATAAAATGAAATATATACTGTAGTATACTTTAGTTTTTTTTACTACAGTAAAAGTGGTTTATTGTATCATAAAACATATAGCGGTAGAAAACTTATTAAAAAATGGCTGATTTGTTTATATTAGGTGTGCATCTGCATAAAACATTAGAAACAGTCTACGAGCAGAGATAAATACATATTTAGGTACAGTAAGTTAATATTATGTGTAAATAAGTACTGGCTGCACGGTGGCGCAGTGGGTAGCATGTTCACCTCACAGCAAGAAGGTCGCTGTTTTGAGCCTCGGCTGGGTCATTTGGCATTTCTGTGTGGAGTTTGCATGTTCTCCCTGCATTAACATGGGTTTCCTCTGGGTGCTCTGGTTTCCCCCACAGTCCAAAGACATGCGGTACAGGTGAATTGGGTAAGCTAAAATTGTCCTTAGTGTATGTGTGTGAATTAGTGTGTATGGATGTTTCCCAGTGATGGGTTGCAGCTGGAAGGGCAGCTGCTGTGTAAAACATGTGCTGGATAAGTTGGCGGTTCATTCTGATGTGGTGACCCCAGATTAATAAAGGGACTAAGCCAAAAAGAAAATGAATTAATGAGTAAATAGATACTGCTACAGTCTTTATTTTATAAATGTTTAAATAAAATTATTTGTTATTAAAATTACAAACGGTGCAATTGATTAGGCCTGAATGCTTTTAAACTCCTCTTACAGTCACAGGCCTCAGAAACACACGCAAATGATAAAATATAATCCAGACTCAACATTGTATTTCTTGTGATGTGAATGATCAGACTGTGATATTGATGCTGAAATAATGTGGAGCAAAGGGATAATTCACACAAAAATGTTAATTCATAATTTTTACAATTATAATTCTGCAGTGACCTATCCATTTAAGATTAAGTGTCATTCATGCAGTGAATAACTAGAATCATTAATTGTTATATATTTATTCATCATTTTACTCTTACTGAGATACTAACTGTGGTGTCAGGTGCAGTTGTGACCATCAGTGCTTTCAACATCTATTAGACTCGACAGAATATCACACAATCTGTGGCATAATTTGATAGACTCTTTCAGCTTTAGCAGCACATTATGCTGAATTACACACAAACCCTAATGTGAACAAATACAGCAGCAACAGCACAAGTTAAAAAACACAAGTTCTTGGTCTGAGGACTAAAAAGCTGTAATATATTAAAGATTAAGGGCAAACTAAAATCACTTTGCTCTGTCACTAAATATGATTTAAGCTGTTTTATGAATAGGAAATTATGTTTGTGATTATTAATCTGCAACAAACAACTTGCAGTATTTTATGGTGCCCTTGATCATTAGTGTGCAATATATATATGAGATGTGGATTACATTAAAAAAGGCCACATCTGCATCTGACACCACATTTAGTGACTGAAAAAGTGTTGATTTATTAGTGCATGAATGAATGAATGAATGAGATACTCATTGAATGAGGTCTTGTTAGTAGCTGAACTGCTTTTCTGTTGGCATTTTAAACATTTTCATTTCCTGATGATGTGACCTATTTGACGAGATGTTTTGCTGTTAAATGGCAAATCATAAATAATTTAGTTATGAAAGGATTGATTTTATATGTATTATTCATTATATATTTTTTATAAATTCTATTTTTGCATAAAATTGTGTGTGTACAATAATGCAAAAAACAGCAATTTAATAACTTTTCTCAGCGTACTTTACTGCTTTAGTCTTGTCTACTAGATGTGTGTTTCTCTTTGTTTTTATCCTTTGCCATGCAATAGGCTATACGACAGTAAAGCTGACTTGACAGTTGCCTTTAAATAGCACAACAATCTGTTTATAAAGTATAATAAACTTAACTATGTGGTCCTAAAACACTATAGTATTTACTATAAATAACTATAATATTTTTTATTTGGGACTAAACTACTGTTTATCTTTTTCCAGTGCCTTAAGGCCAATAAGTCAACTTTACTCCAACATTCAGTTTTCCTCCACTAGAGGTCGCTGTGATGATGAGATTATCCACAGCTCTGATTCTCTCAGCTCTCGCCGGGTTCAGTGGCGCGTGCCTGTAATCCAAGTTACTGGGAGGCTGAGGCTGCGGATCGCTTGAGCTCAGGGCTTCTGGGCTGCAGCGGACTATGTTGATCGGGTGTCCGCACTAAGTTCGGTATCGATATGGTGCTTCTGGGGGAGCTCGGGACCACCAGGTCGTATAAAGAGGGGTGAACCGGCCCAGGTCGGAGACGGAGCAGGTCAAATCCCCCGTGCCGATCAGTAGTGGGATCGCACCAGAGAATAGACACTGCAGTGCAGCCTGAGCGACACAGAGAGACGCAGACTTTTGATTTGCACTTTTGTTCTTTGACCATTTAAAACAGTTATAAAAATGAACAAAGTAAACAATCACTGAATGAATTATTTAATCAAATGAAGTATAGCCTACTGGCATGTGAAGTAAACAACACAATGCTTTTTTCCAGCTGTTTTTGGTGAAAGTTTGGTGTACTTAAATTAGTATGAACAAGTTGAACCTGACAATTTAAATGAATCAGCAAGAAACAAAATTTTACAATTTTTGAAAATGTTTTCAGCAAAATATTTATTGGAAGTCATATTTTGGCCTTATATTGAACAGTCATATTTTGGTCTCGTTTTAGGAAAAGATATTATTTCAGTTTAAAACAGCGTCTCCATGCGGTCATGAAACGAAGTCACTGAATTCTGACTGATATATCTCATATCTTCCAGAGAGAAGATGTGAGATATTTATCGTTCCATATCGTGTTGACAATCGTTAATTTGTGTCCTTGATGTAAACAAACAAATGCAAAGCCCCACAACTATTATTGAAAAGATAGTTTAAAAGGACTATTTAAAGAGTCATGTACAAGAAAAATTTACCTATTTATAATTAATTAATAATGTATTTTAGTTATATTATGCATCTTTATTTATTTATTACTGTTTAAATATGTTCCCAGTGATGGGTTGCAGCTGGAAGGGCATCCACTGCATAAAACATTTGCTCGATAAGTTGGCGGTTCATTTCACTGTGGCGACCCCAGATTAATAAAGGGACTAAGCTCAAAAGAAAAGGAATAAATGTTTAAATATGTCACAGTAATGAAATACAAACGCAAAAGTCTGTGTCGCACAGCAGTGTCTATTCACAGGCACAATTACTACTGATCAGTACGGGAGCTTTGACCTGCTCCATCTCCGACCTGGATCAATTCACTCCTCCTTAGCCAACCTGGTGGTCCCAAGCTCCCTCAGGTACACCATATGGATACCAAACTTAGTGCAGACACCGGTTTGACATAGTCCACCACAAGTCAGATGCCCTGAGCTCAGTCGATCTGCAGCCTCAGCCTCCCAGTAACTTGGATTACAGGCGCGCGCCACTGAACCCGGCGAGAACTGAGAGAATCAGAGCTGTGGAGAATCTGATCATCACAGCGACCTCTAGTGGAGGAGATTACATATGGTGTAATCACTTACAATAACAATTTATAACTTAAAAAAAATCATTGTCTGTAATGTTTACATTTCAAACCTTTAATTTCTACAAAGTTTCTTAATAAATAAAACTATGGAAAATCTGATTAGTTGAAACTGATCCTCAAATCAGAGAGTATTTGCAGTTTTCTTATTTTGTTAATTTCTTTGTGCACATTTTCTAGTTGGCGTTTGACTTATTATTTTACCATTAAATGAGGTCTCAATCCCTGATCCAAAACACAAGATTCAGAGGTTTAGATACTTCACCAAAGCAATCAAAACACATCACTCACTCTTAGATTTTCACTGTTTCTAAATTTGCTTGATATTAAATCATCATATACAGTAAATGAATCCAAACAGTTGCTCATGGCCACTTGTCGAATAAAATAAATGCAAGATCATTGTCTATTTAGTCCAAATGGGCTTTATGCACCATAAGTGTTTCACAGCCATCTATAAACTTCCATTGAAAGGTTATTGTAACTTTTTTCAATATCATAAGGTTCTTTTTACAGCATCTATAATGTACTTTAATTAAAATATAGTCAGTTAAAAAGAATTAAGCATTCGTTTAGTTGTTTAAGCATAAACAAGATGAAATACGAGCACTGAAACTCCATCGAAAAAACTGTGCTAAAATACATTATTCAGTCTGAGAGCCACTTTATATCGTATATCAATCAGGCAGTGAATATCAATGATTTTCAAAGAAACTAAATCTTAAATGCTGCCATTTTGTAGTGGTATGACAGTTGATACAACATAGTTGATTTCTTTGAATTTAAGCACTGAAACATTTGGGATAAATTACACACGGTAATAAAACAAATTTTGTTGTTATAGGTTTTGATCTTTTAATACAAAAATAATAATCCTGTTGTGCTGGTGGAACAGCAGTCAGGTTTGTGTTATTAATTCATGAGATAAACATTCATCAGTTGGTTTGTTAATGTATAGACTATATTTAAATATATAAATAAATAAATTATTTAATTAATAAATTAATAAATAAAAACGAATTAGTTTGAAATTCTGACAATGGGCTATGTCCAAGCCTTGTCCTAGCATTTAGTTTTCCTCCACTAGAGGTCGCTGTGATGATCCGATTCTCCACAGCTCTGATTCTGTCAGCTCTCGCCGGGTTCAGTGGCGCGCGCCTGTAATCCAAGTTACTGGGAGGCTGAGGCTGCGGATCGCTTGAGCTCAGGGCTTCTGGGCTGCAGTTGACTATGTCGATTGGGTGTCCGCACTAAGTTCGGTACCGATATGGTGCTCCTGGGGGAGCTTAGGACCACCAGGTTGTCTAAGGAGGGGTGAACCGGCCCAGGTCGGAGACGGAGCAGGTCAAATCCCCCATGCTGATCAGTAGTGGGATCGCGCCTGTGAATAGACACTGCAGTGCAGCCTGAGCGACACAGAGAGACGCAGACTTTTGATTTGCACTTTTGTTCTTTGACCATTTAAAACAGCTATAAAAATTAAGTAAAAAAAATCACTGAATGAATTATTTAATGTGAAGGGCAACGTGGATAAAGAGTGAATAAAATGTGAATTAAACAACACAACACAGCACAAAATGTGTTTACTTTTTGCCCTTTTGGTGAACCTTTTAATATAATATTCAGGTAAAGTAAAATAGGGTGGGCCTACTAAAATTAGTATGACCAAGCTGAACCTGACAATTTAAATAAGTCAAGCACCAAAATGCCGAAGTCACCTAGGCTATACATATTGGATGGCCTGATATAGAAAATAATATATTTAGGTTATATTAAATGTTTTAACATTAAAATGCTTTTAAAAGTGAAATCTCAATATATCTGTCCATGTCAGAACATAATGATCATGTTTTGTGTCATAAAATGCAGTGCCTAGTCAACAAAAAATCTGTTTGAAGTGAAAACCCTAATTAATTATCTATCTGTATAAGACATTTTTCATACTTCTGACCATGGATGTTGAGAACAGTCAGATTTTGCACTTGTTTTAGGGAAGGATATTATTTCAATTTAAAACAGCGCCTCCATGCGGTCATGAAATAAATGACTGAATTCTGCATGAAATATCACATATTGTCCAGAGAGAGGCGGTATGATCCAAGCATTTTGACATTCGTTAATTTGTGTCCTTAATGTTAACCAGTGTTTAATTTGTGAATCGCGAGGTCCTGGAACAGATCGGGGAAACGGATCCGGCATGCTACTCGAGGATTTATAGGTGTCGCGCACGAAAGTGGATAGCGGGCGGGGGCAGGGGGGGTTGGGGGTGTGGTGGCGGGGCGTTGGATAGCGGAGGGGTGTCACGGGCGTAAGTTAAGAGCCGGGGCAGGGATTGGTTGTCGCGGACGAAAGTGAAGAGGGTTGGGGTGTCGCGGAAGAAAGTGAAAGTGAACAGCGGACGGGGGAGGAGGGCAGTTGAGGAGGGGGATCGGTAAAATGAGGTGCCAGATCCGGCGTGTTCCGGCACAAATTAAGCCCTGATGTTAGCCAACAAGTGTTGCCAACTTAGCAACTTTGTCGCTATATTTAGCGACTTTTCAGACCCCCTAGTGACAATTTTTTTTAAAAGCGACTAGCGACAAATCCAGCGACTTTTTTTGATGTTACTGGAGATTTTTTATAGACACTCAACGAACTGCGGGTGATGCCGTCTGCCCCTCCCCAGCCTCAGAGCACTCACAGGCAGCCCAGTACCACACGCACACAGCCTCTCACACCTGCAACCTGAGAGCAGATCACCCCTCTGCGTACCAACGGCAAATAATTTAGCACCGAGTGTGAGGTATTTCCCTTGTACAGGCAAACCGATCAGCATCTCATTTCTTTAAATTTAACAACTTAATTTGACCGTTTATTCTTTTCTTGTTCATAATCACAGAGATTTTAGTGACAATTTCTGAACATGTGTGAGTTTATTATGAGAGATTACTACAAATTTACTACACATCTATTAATATACTGTATTCAAACAACAATAAATTTAATTAAATTGACATGCATATATAAAGTGTAGAGCAAATATAAATACCTCTTTGTTAACCATAGGCTGTTAAATAGAAACTGCTAGACACAATGAAGTCAGTAATATGCAAATTGACGTATGACGTAATCTAGCGACATTTAGCGACTTTTCAAGCAGAGCTTATCGCCTTTTCATTGAAAATAGTTGGCAACAGTGCCAACAAGTGCGAAGCCCCACAACAACCTTTACTGAAAAGATAGTTTAAAAAGACTATTTAAAATGAAGCTTAGTGCACACAAAATGAATGCGGACACCCAATCGACATAGTCCACTACAGCCCACAAACCCTGAGCTCAAGCGATCCACAGCCTCAAGCTGTGTTCACAATAAGAGCAACTTGCAGCGGCAAAGCAACAAGCGATCATTTCAATGTAAAGCCAGTGACTTCCAGCCACCTCCATCTACGCAAGCAACAGTGACCATTGTTGACAGATGTGGGCGTGTCAAGCAATGCAACAGTTTTGCGAGTGACAGCCAATACGAGCATCTTTCTTGTTCATCATTGTAATTAAGCATTTTATGTACTCATTCCATTTACATTTAGTGTTTTTCCTCAAAGTTTATTTTCAGCGGCACGTGAATTCATTCGCTCTCAGTGAATATCATCATAAATGTTTCTAAGCAACCTCAAGGTCAGAATGCACTAAAGACTTCAATCACTCCTGAGGGCAACAGGCAGCTATAAAGTCACTGCTAGGTCAGCAAAGTCTCAGCCTACCAGTAGCTTGAATTACAGGCTCGCACCACTGAATGCAGGGAGAACTGAGAGAATCAGAGCTGCGGAGAATCTGGAACATCACAGCGCCCTCTAATGCATGAATAATGAAGCTGTATACCTCCCCCAACCTCCCAGTTGAATCCCTGTGTTTGGTTTGGATCTGGGTGGATAAAGTTTGAAAAGAAGGCAAGGCACGGCAAGTTTATTTATATAGCACATTTCATACACAATGGTAATTCAAAGTGCTTTACATAAACAGGAATAAAAGAAACAAAAAAATAAGAAATACACAATAGTGCGATCTGTCTGATGTAGCGCAGTGCTCATTCAGTAAAGGCACAGCTAAACAGATGTGTTTTCAGTCTTGATTTGAATGCGCCTAATGTTGGAGCACATCTGATCATTTCTGGAAGCTGGTTCCATCAGCGGGGGGCGCAGTAGCTGAAGCCGGATTCACCCTGCTTTGACTGAACCCTTGGAATTTCTAGTTTATATGATCCTAAAAATCTGAGTGATCTGTTAGGTTTGTTTTCAGTGAGCATATATGTAATGCTGCGTTCACACCAGACGCGGAACGTGCGGCAAAATCGCGCTATTCGCGAGTAAATAGACGAGTGAACGTTTGAGTTTACTCGCTTCATTCGCGCGTCAGACTCCGCTTCATTCGCGCGTCAAACTCCGCTTCATTCGCGCGTCAAATTCACTTCAGAACAGACGCGGATTTGCGTCATGGGCAGGGCTTCTGTCTGCTCGGTGAATGTAGCTTCGTTGCTAAATGGCTAACATGGATTTTATTGATAAAATACCTGTGTTTATGTGCTTTATGAAGGCTGTAAAACAGCGTCGATACGTTTGGAGCCGTGTCTGAGTCCACTAGATACTTTCAGAGGTGCACCCAGCGCTGTGGGCTCATAAACTCCTCCAGAAACTTAACCTGGATGACTGGGGCTTCCAGCGGTGCTTCTGACTGAGCCAAGCCCAGTTTGATGAACTGTTGTCGGTGTCGGCTGGAGGATTTCCCCCGGACACCAACAACAGGTGCTACGTCACAATCATGCTCCCACAAGAGCAACCTCCTGATTGGTTAACGCGGCGCGAATGTCCGCAGAAGTTCAGATATTTGAACTCGAGCAATTAAGCGCGTCAAACGCTCAATTCGCGCGTATCGCACAATTCGCGCCGCGCATTTCGCGTCATTCGCGCCGCGCCATTCGCGCCATTCGCGCCATTCGCGTCATTCGCGCCATTCGCGCCGCGCCATTCGCGCCGCAGGATGCCTATTCGCGCGTTTGCATTGACTTAACATGTAAATCACTCGCGCTTGATGCTTCTTCCGCGTCTGGTGTGAACGCAGCATAATGTATTGAGGTCCTAGTCCATTTAGTGATTTTTAGACAAGTAATAATACTTTAAAATCTATTTTGAATGTAACTGCAAGCCAATGTAAAGACCTGAGGACAGGTGGATGTGCTCTGATCTTCTGCTTCTGGTCAGAATCCATAAAAGCAGAGTTCTGGATGAGCTACAACTGTCTGACTGTCTTTTTGGGAATGCCAGTGAAGAGTCCATTACAGTAATCCATCCTGCTGGTGATAAAAGCATAAACAAGTTTCTCTAAGTCCTCACTGAAAACAAAGCATCTAATTCTTGTAATGTTTTTGAGATGATAGTATGCTGATTCACTTACTGCTTTGACATGACTATTGAAGCTCAGATCTGACTCAAGAATCACACCAAGATTCTTGACCTTATATTTTGTTGTTTGACCCTCAGAGCCAAGGTACACATTCACCTTGAGAACCTCATCTCTGTTCCCAAATGCAATGACTTTGATTTTGGCACATTCAAGAGTCATTTCATCAATGCATCGGCAGAGCGTGTCAATGGGGTTGTAGTCATTTGGAATAAGGCATAAGGCCTCAAAGGGGGTTGTAGTCATTTGGCATAAGGTATAATGACATAAGGCTGGGTAACGTATGATTGGATTTTTAGTTTTGGGGAGGATGATCCCTAAATTAATTCCTATTAATTATTCCAAATATCTTGTTTGCTATTCAGTATTTGGTTCATTGCAAGCAACAAAATTTGCAATTTGTCTAGTTTACACATTTGACTAACTGAAAAAAAATATATAAATATAAACAATCTAGGCGACACGGTGGCGCAGTAGGTAGTGCTGTCACCTCACAGCAAGAAGGTCACTGGTTCGAGCCTCGACTGGGTCAATTGCCGTTTCTGTGTGGAGTTTGTGGAGCATGTTCTCCCTGCGTTTGCGTGGGTTTCCTCCGGGTGCTCTGGTTTCCCCCACAGTCCAAAGACATGCGGTACAGTTGAACTGGGTAGGCTAAAATTGTCCGTAGTGTATGGGTGTGAATGAGAGTGTATGGGTGTTTCCCAGAGATGGGTTGCAGCTGGAAGGGCATCCACTGCGTAAAACATGTGCTGGATAAGTTGGCGGATCATTCCGCTGTGGCGACCCCAGATTAATAAAGGGACTAAGCAGAAAAGAAAATGAGTGAATGAATGAATATACAATCTAAATGTATATTGTAGAAATGTGCTAAATATTATCAAAGTCCCAGTCTTTGATACACTCTCAATAATATAACTTAATAATTCAAGCTGTCACTGGGGTGGTACCTATTGAAAATTGTGCAGAAAGGTTTATATTATAAGGTACAATATATATATTTCAAAAGTATATCATAGCTTAAATAGATAAGATAGCTTCGATAGAGAGCATAGACCTGCATCTACCGAATTGGCTCTACTCTTCACTCCACCAATAGCTGGTGTGTGGTGAGTGCACTGGCGCCGTTGTCCTGTGGCTGCTGTCGCATCATCCAAGTCGATGCTGCACACTGGTGGTGGTGTGGAGAGACTCCCCTCATGATTGTGAAGCGCTTTGGGTGTATGGCCATACACAATAAATGCGCTATATAAATACACATTACATTACATTACATTTTGAAATATGTACTCCTCCAGAAACAGCTTTATGTAAATTCATTCATTTTCTTTTCGGCTTAGTCCCTTTATTAATCTGGGCTCGTCACAGCGGAATGAACCGCCGACTTATCCTGCATATGTTTTACGCAGTGGATGTGCAACCCATCACTGGGAAACATCCATTTCATTTTCATGATCAATTTCACTGCATAAGCAAACCTCCGTCTCAAAGCTTCACCCATCCTGTTCGGGTCTGGACCAATACAGAGTGTCATCGGTGAGTCAGTGAGCCAATGAGAAGACGCGATTCCAGTGATCTAGCAAAAGGGGCGATGATGCGTCCATGTAACGGGACTCCTCACATCTGCGTTTACTGCCATCAGCCACAAAGCCCATGCTCACGGAATAGAGTGTAAAATAAACTTCAAGGTAAAAGCAACATTTTATCTCTTGCATTGATGGACGTTATCAAATTATTCGGACTTGCTTGAGCAAACACACATGGCTCAATAGTGTGTGTATAGTTTAAATATTCAACATTTACAGCGGCCGCAGCCTTTATGCTAACGCGATTCTTCCTTCTTTGTTACGACAAACAGAAGTAATTCACGCAACACGACAGTGCGTCGCTTCGTTCATGTCAAATGTGTACTCACTTTTTGAAACGGATGACATGATAAAGGTTTCCTGTGTAAATGGGTGGGAAATGCTAAGTACTGTTTGGGCTTGACTTGACTGGGTATTTATGATGATAGAGCATACAAACACGGTTTGAGACTCTCTTTTTGTTTGTTTTCTTGTTTTTAGATGCAGTTCATGCTGCTTTTTAGCAGGCAGGGAAAGCTGCGGCTTCAGAAATGGTACGTGCCGTTGTCTGACACACAGAAGAAGAAAATCTCCCGTGAGGTCATTCAGATGGTGCTGGCACGCAAACCTAAAATGTGCAGCTTCCTGGAATGGAGGGATTTGAAGATCGTCTATAAAAGGTTGGCAAACGACCTGCATCGCATGGAGGAAACTACAGATACATTGTATCTGGCATTTTCCATGAATTCGGTAGACTTGGGTGTTCACTGATTATTTCAAACGGACCACAGGCACAGACGTTACGCTGTTTTTGTATTGTGATATATATTATTTATATTTGATAAACTATTAAATGAAAAGAAGTTGTCTTCGCAAGACAAGGAGCAAGTTTTAAACACTTTAAATGTAAGTAGCTCCCCTTTGAAACGGTAAACATGGTCCATCCCAACTTAGGGAGTCTGACCTTCTCTCAACTCTATTCAGCAATTCAAATGACAAGAATGTAATGTTGACATATAATTAGCTAACTTTAGCTAAGACATATTTACTGTGTATGATTATTATATTTACTTTACTTTGTAACGGTGGTTTGAAAAACATTTCATTTTATTTAATTAAAAAACCAACAACCAACCCAACCAGCAATGAGAATCACAACATTAACTTAGATTTGAAACCATTTGAAGATTGTAGAAAGTAAACAGCCACAAACCTAGTTGTTGCTAAATCGGATTTGATTGCGGCCGGAAGTTAACGAGAATTATTACTTATTATATTTCCCATTTATTGTATTTTATTAACGTCTACCCCAACCCTAAACCAAACCGTCACAGTAATGTAAAAACAGTAGTTGTACCGAGTATTATTTATGTTATCTATTAAATTACCCAATAAATTGTATTTTTTAATGCCTACCCCCACCCCAACCCTAAACCCAGCCATCACAGTACTGTAAAAATATTAATTATTGTTATACAGTGTAATAAAAAATGCTACTATAATTGATGTACATATCGCACTTCCGGCCGGCAGCGTATCCAATCTAGACGTTACCCACAAACCTGCTTAGCAGCTTTGAAGTACTACAATTGTGAATGGAATTGTTATGATTATATAATATATAATATGATTATACATATAGAAATATAGAAGCACTTGTAGCATTATAAGCAATGTAGTACATCATCTTACAGTAGATCTGTCAGTAATGATTTATACGTTATTTTAAAGCAAATAAATGGGATATTTGACTCTCGGATCCTGACTATTCTGTAGTTTATATGTGTATTTAAGTGTCATTTCATGTAAAGCCTGAGAATGGTTGAGTTGAAAAAAAGTAAAAGTATATATGTTATTGGATTGCCTAATACTAATTTAATTACAGTGTATAAGAAAGCAGTCACATTGTATTTGAATATTATCAAGGATGTGGAAAAGAATATCTTTTCAGAACAACACGATCTTCTGTCTGAGGGTGTGTAAGTAACAGATTTGCACTGTGGTCAGAGGAAAAGAGGAACAGAAAAGAGGCTTTTTGATTTCTTTGTAGAGTAAAGCTTTATTTCACATTTCAGATATGCCAGCCTGTACTTTTGCTGTGCTGTGGAGGACCAGGAAAATGAGTTGATAACCCTGGAAATCATCCACAGATACGTGGAGCTGCTGGACAAGTATTTTGGCAGTGTAAGTTTTATGCTAACGTTTGCTATTCACTCTCAAGCATCTGGTGTTTATCAGATGTTAAATGAGCAGTTCACCCAAAAATCACATAATTTATTCATCCTTGTTTTGTTTCAAACTCCAAAACCATAAGGGCTTTAAATAAAACCATCCATATGGCTGTATTCCAAACTTTCTGAAGCCAGATAATAGCTTTGTTTGATAAACAGAAGGAAATCTGAGCTAGGCAATCTGTTCTGAATAGCGTCAATGTGTTTTGAAAGACATAGACTTAGACATTATTATTTAAAGATGTAAAAATAAATAACTACATTAGGAAAAGAGCTAAATAATACAACATAATACAAAACAATTTTAACTTGTGCATGTCCGGAAAGGAATAGGAATTCTAGGAATATAAAGAAATTTAATCCTACCCATACTGCTCTACATTAATTATTAATCAGAACAATAATCGGTACCACTTTATTTTGATTGTCAATTTGAGTATTAGTAGACTGTCTGCTTAATATCTGTTGATACTGCTCCTTCAACAGACATTTAACTGACTATAAGAAACTTTGCAAGTACATGTCAACTTACTTACTTGTTATTTTTCCATATATGTTCTGAAAACCATGTTTATATTGCTTTTTGAAGTCAAACTTGGACATTGCTTGCACTCTAGTCTAATTCACTCCACACAGAGAAATACAAAAACGTAAGGATGTTTACACTCTCTCCTAAAATCACATCTCTCTTCCTCAATAATAAACATAATTAACAGTAATTTAACAGTAAATTATTCTTTGCTTTTATACATTTATTTCTGCTGTTTGAAAACAAAACAAATAAATAATTTTAATATTTTTGATTAAAAAAAAAAAAACTATAGCCAGTTTTATGAACTATCTGTATTGCTCTTTCTTGCTACATAGATGATCTACATTTATATGTGTTGCCCAAATCTCTGAGCAATAATTGAAATCTGATCAAATTAATGCATTATAAATTATGTGGAGTGATTTGTGGTTCAGAACATGCTTTGCCTTATTCAAAACAGAGATGCTTTAGTTTATTGTGTACATGATTAATGTGGGATTTCCATCCTAATTTATCATATATTATCACCCCAAAAATGTATTTTTATTTAATCTTTCTACAATCCATAGAATCGGCATCGTACTTTTCTATATCCATACCATTTCCTTGTATCTGAACTTGAATACCCTTAATATTGTTGCCAAACACCATATATTTAGTTTTATTTTCATTAAGTAACCATTTATTTTGGAGGCACGGTTGCTCAGTGCTTAGCACTATCCCCTCACAGCAAGAAGGTGCTGGTTTGAGTCCTGACTTGGCCATTTGGCGTTTCTGTGTGGAGTTTGCATGTTCTTCCCATGTACGCATAGGTTTTCTCCGGTTGCTCCGGGCATCCGCTGCATAAAAGATATGCTGGAATAGTTCCTCTGAAATAGAGACTAAGCCAAAGGAAAATGAATGAATGATCATTTATTTCTATCAAACCACTTTTTTAGTTTGCTTATTTCAAAAGTAATAGTCTCTAATAACTTTTAAATTTCCCTCAGAACAAAATAATATTTGTGTCATCTGCAATTAAAACTAACTTTACTATTTTTGATACTTTACTAATATCATTTATATAAAGTAAAAAAAAACCTTGGACTGAATACTGACCCATGTGGAATACCGCAAGTAATGCTCAAGCATGCAGATTAATTTTCCCCCGGCTTCACAAACTCATTCGGGGTATATTAAATGGCGTCAACGCTTGATGGAGGGCCTGTCTGAAGTTGGGGCTGACGTGATCATCTTATTTGCAAAAATTGATCTGGGGTGCGTTTTTCTAAAAACCATCGTTAGCTAAGGCCGCAAGTTTCGTCGTTACAAACATAGTTCGTCAATTTCCCAAATCTATTGTTCCAATGAACATTCGCAAACTGCGTGGCAAACTTGTACACTTGCAACTACACCTCTAGAGCTGTAGTTAGAAACATAGTTCCTGGCTATGTTCTATTCCCCTTATCCCCACTATGCCCTATTGGTTTAGAACATTCTAACATTTAAACTTGGAATGATTTAAAACAAAAGTATTTTTACAGTTCAGTTTTAGCGATCTTCATATTGACAATTGCATTGCGTTCGTAGTGCACTTTGAAAACATTTAGGCCATTTTGAGCACAGCCGTGGCTCATGACGAAAGCTATAGGTGACCTATTATTTAAAAGCGGAATTTAGGCTATGTTACGTCTCCAAAGCTTGTGAAAACATACATATACATATATATATATATATATATATATATATATATATATATATATATATATATATATATATATATATATATATATATATATATATATATATGTATGTGTGTGTATATATATATATAATGTTAATGTAAATAGTGTATATATAGTGTTAATGGTTTTAATTTATAGTAGGTTATTTATTAAGAAATGTATCTGTACTGTATATGATATGGGCCGGTTAGAACATTTCTGCAGTGGATTGAATGTGTCAAGTTGTAAAATTAGACTTAAAAAATAAAATAAATAAATAAATAAACAAAATCCATCTTAATAATAATAATTATTATTATTGTTATTATTAAGTAGGATTTTTTTTTTATTTCTTAATAAATAGCCTACTGTAAATTAGGCCTACAACCATTAACGATTTATATGATTTATATATGAGATTAGAATATGTGTTAGCTAGGTGATTTTTATATGGAATATTCTCAATAATATTTGTAAAGGAAACATAGGCCCTATATGTGTCGTTTACATATATTTCAATTAATATGGAAAAACGAGTGCATGTTTTTATCAAAACTAATATGGATTTTTAAATATGGAAGTCCGTGTAAAACAATAATTTGCACCAAAAATTATGGAGTTGTTACTCCACCCCGTTTAGAGCATCATTATGGACGTTTTACATTATAACTAACGTGGTTCAAATGATGGATCTGCAACAGAGAAACTACGATTTTGGGAAACACTCGTCACTACATCGCTCTTTTCCCAAACGATTTAATTTTATTTTATTTATTTATTATATAATACATACATTGATTTATTGTCCAGGATAAATCTTGCTTTTATACACTATTGTTACAGTTTTTACTAATTTTGATATCACATTATTTATTTGCGGTTTCCAACTAATTGTATAATATGATAATTTTATGAACACCAAGAAACTAAATTGCATATACTCTTTCTATTACTTCATTATCAATTTTTAAATCTATATTATGACTACTTTTTAGTTTCCCATATAACATAACCTTTGTTTTACCTATTTAATGATCATTTGTTTACGTCAAACCACGGTTTCAATTTATTGATATCTGTTTTAATCAACTCCATAAGTTTTGGTTATTTTTCCCCAGAACAAAAGATATCATCCACAAATAAAATAAACTTAAACAACTCTAATATCTAATATCATATCATTAATGTAAATTATAAACAATATTGGACCTAAAACTGATCCTTGTTGTATGCCACAATTTACATTTAGATATGAAGATTTATGGTTGAACATTTCCACGAACTCTTGCCTATTTTTTAAATAACTGCTTATCCAATACAAGGCTACTCCTCTAATACCATACCTTTCTAATTTATTTACCAATATATTATGATTTATTGTATCAAATGCCTTCTTTAAATCTATAAATATTCCAAATACCTTCTCCTTTTTTTATCTATCTTATTAGTAATTTCCTCAACGATTTCTGCTAATGCCAGAGATGTTGATCTATATTTCCTGAAACCCTATTTCTCATCAGCTAAAAGGTTTGTGTTTCTATGAAGTTAGCAAGCCTTTCAACAAAGAGCTTTTCCAAAATTTTGGAAAACAGAGATAGTATAGAAACTGGCCTATAATTTGTGAAGTGTTGTTTATGTCCAGATTTATAAAATGGAATTATCTTTGCAATTTTAATTTCATTTGGAAATTTACCAGATTGGAAAGATCTATTACAAATATAGGTTAATTGTTCTACAATGTCTTCAATCACTCTCTTAATTATATTCATATCAATATTATTTCAATCCATGGACGATTTATTTTACTTGATTATTTCTTTACAATACCCATTATTTCCTTTTTACCTACTACTTTAACAAAAATAGAATTAGGATTTCTCTCAATCAAATCAATATCCATCCCTTCTGTTTTTACTAAATCATTGATATTTTTAACCAATTCTGGTCCCACATTTATAAAAAATGTATCGAACAATTTACTATTTCTTCCTTATTATTTATTTTATGGTCACTTTCAATGAAATATTCAGGATAATTTATAGTTCTACTATCAGTACCATTTCTTATAATTTTATTTAATATATTCCATAAGCCTTTCTAATTGTTCTATTATTATCTAATATTTTATTGTAGTATTCATTTTCACTTTATCCAATAATAGTA
The DNA here is from genome assembly GCA_903798195.1 of Danio kyathit. NCBI lineage: Eukaryota > Metazoa > Chordata > Actinopteri > Cypriniformes > Danionidae > Danio > Danio kyathit. The sequence continues at coordinate 15,000,533 of LR812529.1, read as the reverse complement.
ACTAATTTATTCTTATACTTTTATATCTATTTTTAGCCTCTGGGGTACGATACTTAAAGGTGCTGTATGTAAGTTTTTGATTCTTCTAAAGCATAAAAATACCATAATATGTTTGCAGATATTTAAGAAACATCCCAAGTGAACATATTTGTTTAACTGAAAAACAATGCTGAAGTCAGATATTCTGCTTTGAAAATGGTTTTTCCGTGCCGGAACGCTGTCTTTGTTTAGGTAAAGTTAACCTGCAGAATGCCACTTTAGCCAATTATAATATCAGCACTCCGGGTTGCCTTGTTGGAAAACAGCGTATTTCATTCATTCATTCAGAAAGGCTCTGAAAGCATGCGCCCGTGACCGAAATGGACAGTATCAGACGTCGAAATGAGACAGATTCAGTTCCACATGAGGTTATTAATTAGCAAATGATATAAATATTACGAATGTAAACATTAGGTGAGCAGGTTACATTGTAATCTCGTGTCCTAACAACACGCAAACAGCAGTTTGACTCTTTGCACCAGACGAAACACGACAAAAATGTAAATACAGCCTTTCAGAAGCACAGAATAAGCACTCACTCACGAAACGGTAAGGTTTAGAATCCATTCAAACTCACATTGTTAGCATTTAGCACTGAATAAAACACACGAGGCTTACCTGAGGTGCACTGTCATAGGTTTCACATGTTGAGCTGTGAGAAATAGAAACCGTTTCTAATATCTCAATTCGAGGTGTTGGTTAGAACTAAAACTCCTTTTAATATGGAACATAATTCCTTCTATCGCGTGTCGTTGATTTTATTTAGAACACGGTTTAAATCACTCGCTCCTGTACGCAATCTCTGGCATCCCACGCGTGTGTTTATTTTGATCTAGGAGTGCAATACCCAGTTCAACCACTGGGTGTCAAACTTACATACTGCACCTTTAATAAATTTAGTGATAAAAAATGATGCATCGTACTATGGTAGTAGTTATGTCGTTGTTTGGGAAACGCACTTCTGATTGGCTGGCACTTCCATAGGCGCTTGTAAAGTTGAGAAATTCCCAAGCTCTGCAGCGAGCACGAATCCACAATTCAGTTCGGCAATAGTTTGACGTCACTCATTCAAAGTGAATGGTAAGCATTGATGCTGACGCCCCATGTGAATCACTCACTATCCTTTAGATTAGTCCTTGATTTATCAAGGGTCACCAAAGCGGAATGAACCACCAATTACTTTGGCATATGTTTTATGCGCAGTGAGTGCCCTACCAGCCAAAACCCAGTGCTGGGAAACACCTATAGACCATTTTAAAGGATGTAAACATAAACAATGGTCCCAACGTATTTCCTGTTTTACATTTTTTATTTCTAGAGCTTCCGAGAATACAAAAAGAGTCACATATTGATAAATAATGTTATGATAGCTGTTCTAACATTAAGTTATGATTGAATCTTGTTACAGTTATGAAATAGTTTGATAACAAGCAGGAAATCTTCATGGGCCGATGACATGACCACATTGAAATGGTGCCCAATCTCGGTCCTGGAGGGCCGGTGTCCTGCATAGCTCCAACTTTCTTCAATACACCTGCCTGGAAGTTTCTAGTATACCTAGAAAGAGCTTGATTAGCTGGTTCAGGTGTGTTTATTTGGGGTTGGAACTAAAATATGCAGGACACCGGCCCTCCAGGACCGAGTTTGGGCACCCCTGGTCTATACATTCTCTCATTCACACACATTCATTCACTATGGCCACTTAAGTTTTACCCAATTCATGCCACAACTTTGGACTGTGGGGGAAACCGGAGCACCCGGAGAGAACCCATGGGAACATGGGGAGAACTCACAAACTGTTTTACCCAATCTAGTAGTAAACCCCATACTATTTTCAATACTAGACATAGTAGATAATCACCAATAGATCCTTACCAGATAAATCTCTTGGAAGTGCTCATTGTGAAGCTTTGTGTGTTTGAACACTAGGTGTGCGAGCTGGACATTATCTTCAACTTTGAGAAAGCCTATTACATTCTGGATGAGTTTATATTGGGCGGTGAAGCCCAAGAGACATCGAAGAAGAACGTTCTAAAGGCCATAGAGCAAGCGGACATGCTGCAGGAGGTGAGAAACGCAGACACTGCTTGTTCTAAATCTTACATTTATTTAGTAAAGGAGTGAACTAAAATCTGATTCTAATCTTTAACAGGAAGCCGAGACACCACGTAGTGTTCTGGAAGAGATTGGACTGACATAAATGTCAAGAACACATACTACTCCAAACGCATCCTACTGTCTTTTTTTCTGTGGGCATTTTCTCTAAGTCTGTATTTTAGGTTAGCTTGCAGGTTAAAGTTGTGTTTCAAATAATCAACACTTCCAGCATTACCCATATAGACTCTTGTATTTCTACTGCCAAACATCTGAGGGAATCGAGCACATCGAAATATTAATCATGGTAGTTATGCAAATTCCCCATAGCGTTCGACTGTTTGGATCAGAGCGCGTGTAGCAAAGATTAGCGTTAGCTTTAGCATCCCCACACTTTTCCATCTTCTCTGTATTCAAACATTACCTCTCACCTTCAGCTGCCTTAAAACACTCATCTCCAGCTCACACTGTAACTTATGCAACTCTCTGTAGTTCCAAGTCAGCAGTTCAATACTGAGATTTGCTGAAGTGTTACGGACCAAACCATTTATTTCGCTTCAAAGGGGAACGTAGATAATGTAAGCTGAACACTTAGGATAAATTGTATTAAATAAGGCACAAGTAAACACAACAGTATTAGTAAATTCTTGACCAAAAACACTGTAATAATTTATTCCTGTAAACTTAATTGGTATTTGCCTTTTAAAGAGATAGACCACCTAAAAATGAAAATTTTCTCATCCTCCATTTTGTTCCAAACCTGTTTGACTTTCTTACCTTAAACACAAATGAAGGTATTTTGAAGCTGAAATCCTGTAACCATTGTCTTAGTATTCGTTTGTCCTATTATGAGAGTCAATGGTTACAGGTTTTCAACACAAAGAAACTCATAAAGGTTTGGAAGCACTTGAGGATGAGTAAACTGAATACACTTTAATTTTTGGGTGCTCTATGCCCTTTAAACCACTGTTTTATTTTCAATGCCAAAGAATCTTCTCCACCATCTTCATGCCTTTTTCCCTTATATTCATCTTTATCTTGTTCGAATTGATTCTCTGACTTCCTGTTGAGGACACATGTCTTTTGAAGCTCTGATTAAACAAGAATAAAAGTCAGATGATTGCAGCATGTTGTCCAAATCCTTGGCAATATCTTACTAATAAAGAATATAAATAAATATGTAGACTAATTATTCTTTGCTACAGCATGAAATGAAAAGTCACTGTTTTCTAAATGCATCTTAAAGGGATAGTTCACTCAAAGATGAAAATTTGAACACACTGAAGTGGTTCTATACCAGGGGTGTCCAAACTCGGTCCTGGAGGGCCGGTGTCCTACATAGTTGAGATCTAACCCCAATCAGACACACCTGGGCTAGCTAATCAAGCTCTTAGTAGGCTTGCTAGAAATGTCCTGGCAGGTGTGTTAAGGCAATTTGGAGCTAAACTCTGCAGGACACCGGCCCTCCAGGACCATGTTTGAACACCCCTGTTCTAACCTTTTATGAATTTCTTTCTGTTGAACACAAACAAGATATTTTGAAGAATTTTGGGAGGAAAATACAGCCATTGACTTCGATGGTAGGAATATAAATTACCATGGAAGCCAATGTCTTTTATATCTTCCTTTTGTGTTCAACAGAAGAAACTCAAAACAGGTTTGGAACACGTGAAGGGTGACGTTATTTTTGGGTGAACTGTCCCTTTAATGTACTTAAGTTTTTTTTTTAACTCGCATTAAGGTGTTTTCTATTCAGTTAACAACCATGACGTGAGATCCCCATCGTACATTTTTATTTCTTTACAAAAATGATGTTTTACTCTGATGCACACAGATGAGCCGAAACATTATGATCACATATGCTGATGAGTGAACTCTGAAGGTATCCTGTGATATCTGGCTCCAAGTGTTGACAGAACATCCTATAGCTCTGTAGATCATAACGTGAATTTATTCTAGATCTAACTTGTTCATTCATTTTCTTTTTGGCTTAGTCCCTTTATTAATCAGGGGTTGCCACAGCGGAATGAACCGCCAACTTATCCAGCATATGTTTTACACAGCAGATGCCCTTTCAACTCTTTACTCTCTCATTCACACGCACACGCACACACACACACTACTGATAATTTAGCCTACACAATTTACCTATAGCGCATGTCTTTAGACTTATGGGGGAAAACCGGAGCACCCGGAGGAAATCCACGTGAACACGGGGAGAACATGCAAACTCCACACAGAAATGCCAACTGACCCAGCCGAAGCTCCAACCAGCGACCTTCTTGCTGTGAGGCGACTGCGCTTGTTGACCTGCAAATCTCACAGATGTTCAACTGGATTGAGATCTGGAGAATTTGGAGAGCTTGAATGTATTCTATAAAGCAAGTTTAGCTTACTTGCATATAATCTCGAATTCGGCAACATGGTGGCTTTGTGGTAAGCACTGCCACCTCACAGCAAGATCACTGGTTCGAGTCCCGGCTGGACCAGTTGGCATTTCTGTGTGGAGTTTGCATGTTGTGATTGTGTGGGTTTCCTCCAGGTTGCTCCGGTTTCCCCCACAGTCCAGAGACATGCGGTATTGGTGAATTGAATAAACTTAAATTGGCCATAGTGTATGTGTGTGTGTGTGTGTGAATGGGTGTTTCCCAGTACTCAGTTGTGGTGGGAAGGGCATCAGCTGCGTAAAACATTTGCTGGAATAGTTGGCAGTTCATTCCGCTGTTGCGACCCCTGATGAATAAGGGACTAAACCGAAGGAAAATGAATGAATGGATGAATAATCTTGAATTCTGGGTTGATTAACTCTAAACTTGCTTACACAAAATATGTTAGATCCAAAAGCAGTCTTGGGAATAAGTCAGTCAACTCTGAGTATGTTAGCCTTGAACACAAAAGACATTCCGAATGCCGAATCATGAATCACCACTGAAACAGATGCCAAAAAGTCTTCTTCTATTTAATGTTATATTACTAGTGCTTATCTCCCATATTAGAATTATTTTAAAGTCTTGATCTTAAACCAAAAAAGTTTTTTCTTTAATTGTGAACAACAATTGTACTGTTTGTTAGATGCTAATTACACATGCCAAATAATGTCTGGTCTTGTTTGTCATTTGTTGATAGGTCAAATTTATTTACATAAAAAAAAATTCCATATGCAATATATTTAATCAAAAAATGGATAACACTTTATATGAAGGGGTGTTCATAAGACCTTTATAATCATGGCATGACACGTCATTAATGTGAATGAGATTTTATGCATGCTTATGACAGTTATTTGCTCAGTTATGTCATTTTAAATGCAAAGATGACATTATGACGAATTGACAAACAAATACAAGCTAACATTGCAAAACAACATAACTTGTCATAAATCTGTCATAAACATAATTGTCTTGAGGCCATTATATTTGTCATTAGTATAACCTTTTTGTGCAGTGCAATGGCGCAGTGGGTAGCGCTCTTGCCGCACAGCAAGAAAGTCGCTGGTTGGAGCCTCCGCTGGGTCAGTTGGCATTTCTGTGTGTAGTTTGCAGGTTCTCCCCGTGTTAGCGTGGGTTTCCTTTGGGTGCTCTGGTTTCCCCTAGTTCAAAGACATGCGGTATAGGTGAATTGGGCAAGCTAAATTGTCTGCAGCCTATGTGTGTGAATGAGTGTGTAAAGGTGTTTCCCAGAGATGGGTTGCAGCTGAAAGGGCATCCGCTGTGTAAAACATATGCTGGATAAGTTGGCGGTTCATTCCGCTGTGGCGACCCCAGAATAATAAAGGGACTAAGCCGAAAAGAAAATGAATGAATGAAGAACATTTGGTGGACTAAAGTGTATTTGTCATTTTAATGTCTTATTAAGTGTCATTACTCAGTCAAATCATTTGTATGTGCGTAATTAATATGTAATGACATCTAAATGACAAATTCAGCTTATACCATTGTAGCTGAGGTAAAAAAAAATATATTAATGACGCTCATAAAATATATGACATATTTATAATGGCATCATGACATTCATGTTTATGACAGATTAATAAAAAGTTTTGTTGTCTTGGTAATGTCAAGTTGTCATGACAGACAAAAACAGGTTGTGATGTATTTGTTTATGTCATATTTGCATTTAAAATGTTTTAAGCATGAATAAAATCTTATTTACATTCATGACGTCTTATGAACACCCCTTCAAGTAAAGTGTTACCGAAAAAATTATTAATTTAATAATAGGGTTGTACTGAAAATTTCAAAAATGTATTAAGAAACACTCAACAACTTAGAGGTGAACTAAACCTAACCTGCATTGAAGCAGTCAGAGCGCAAATTGCAATTGCAATTTACCCTCAAAATTACCTTAGTTAGGATAATCTGAGATTATCCACTTGCATATCCTTAAACGTCTCCAGGTATGTCACATAACCTGCTTTCTGGAATACCCCCTAGGTCAACACTTTAAACTCCATGGCCCAGTTTCACAAACCAGGCTTAGCTTAAGCCAGGACTAGACCTTAGTTAAATTAGGCTGTTTAAGCCACATTTATAAAAACGGCCTTAGAAAAATACATTAGTGGTGTGCACCTGGAGACAAAAAATGACACTGCCATATTTTAAGACATCTCACTGCAGGTTATTTTCATTTGAGAGAGCTCAAACATGCAATTTAATCCAAGACTAGCCTTAAACCTTGTTTGTGAAACTGGGGGCATGTCTTTAAACCATCAAAAACTAGCTAGGTATCATAAATTTACACCCACATGAATGGCTGGACCCAGGGTTTCTAAGCACAACATCAACAGAGCAACAGCAACAGTGCATCTGATGCCATTACTTCCACTCAATCAATGACCAATGATTTTGGTTCGTCCATGACTGGTCGTAACCTTTCAACTCATCATTCTAGACGATCTGGAAGAAAAAATACTTAAAATATCCCAGCTTTAAATAAAACAGCTCAATTATTCCCAAGAACTCCTGGCTTTCCTATACAAAATGTTGTTGAACGCCACTGAAAATGAACAAAAAGACTATCACGACACTTTTTACAACATTTTAAAAAACACGAAATTTAATTACATCTGTACAGGCAAGTATTTATCAGAAGATTTAGAAAACCAGCCAAATAGTTATGCAAACTAAAATAACATCAGCTGTATTAAAGAGTTACTTCATCCAGAAATGAAAACTCTTTTACTAATGACTCATCCTCAGTTGTTCCAATCCTCTGAGAATTGCGTTCATCACCACAACACATATTAAGATATTTTACGCTGAATTCAAGCGCTCCCTGATTCTCCATAGACAGCAACAGTCTGGACAAGAAAGGGACCAGACAAATTGTCAAAACACTTCATGTGACTTCAGTGGTTTAATCCTTTGAAGCTCCAAAAACAAGACTCTAATGGCAATATTCTGTATAGCCTATAGTAAACGCGCAACCAACAAACTGACGCGTGAGAGACGATATAAGCTAACAAAGTAATATTTACAGTTTTTTTGCTCTTGAAGCTTCATATGATTACAGTTAATACACTGAAGTCACATGAAACACTGTAAAACAATTCTGGGTTCCACACAATTGCTTAATCGATTTGTCTTGGGACAACATGAAGTTAGCATAATTGTTTTTATTTAAGTGAATCGAAAATAAAACAATTAAGTTGTCCAAAAAAAACTGAAGAATTGTGTTGATTCAGCTCATTTTCAATAATTAGTTTGAACAAGCAGCAAAAATCATGTTTTCAGAGAATGCCTTAATGTTTTTGGTTCTTATTCTGGACTTTAACTATCTTGGGACAGTTGCTGTCTATAGAGCAGTGTTTCTCAACCACGTTCCTGGAGGACCACCAGCTCTGCACACTTTCCACGTCTCCTTCACACAAACACATGATTCAGATCATCAGCTCATTAGCAGAGTCTGAAAAACCTGTAATGGGTGTGATAGACAAAGGAGACATTCAAAACATGTAAGTGTTGGTGGTCCTGCAGGAACGTGGTTGAGAAACACTGCTATAGACTATGTGAGAGCTCTCAGATTTCACCTAAAATATCTTAAATTTGTGTTCAGGGAATTGAAACGACATGAGGGGGAGTAATTATTAGCAGAGGTACTCATTTTTGAGTGAACTAACCCTTTAAAGCAACGGAAACACAATTACTTTATATAATTATCCAGATAGTGTGATGCTATCAGATTTGGTAGCATCTATTACCGTGGACTGCATTTCTTCTTCTAGATGACAACAGTCCAAGGTTGTGGCTTCTCCTTTATCTTCTGGTGAACCTGTGCTGGACGCAACAGCTGGACATTCATCAACAGTAGCATGTGATTTAGATGGTGTTTCCTCACATCCTTCAATGCGAGACTCTTCATCAGACCCTGCAGATGAGCTCGAGCTGCGTGATTTACTCTTCTTTCTTTTGTGCTTCTTTTTGCCCTTCTTCTTCTTCTTGCTTTTTTTAGAGTGCTTAAGGTGGTGTGTATCCATCCGGTCAGTGTTTTCTGGGCTTTGGCTTTCCTTCCTTTTCCTTTTCACAGACCCGTTTTTGGAGGCATTTTCTGGACTGTTTGATTTTGACTTCTTTTTTCCAGAGTCTGCTGAATCGCTTTGCTTCAACCGATCTCTGCTTTGGGAACGGCTTCTACTCCTCCTAGACTGCTCTCTTTGAGATGTTGATCTCCTTATCGAGTTCTCCAACTTCCTTCTCTCTCTGCTTCTGCTCCGACTCTGTCTTTCCCTGTTTCGATTGTGTCTCTCCCTGCTCCGACTCCGCCTCTCCCTGCTGCGACTCCGCCTCTCCCTGCTGCGACTCCGCCTCTCCCTGCTGCGACTCCGTCTTCCCCTGTAATTGTATCGTTCACGGCTGTGACTCCTTCGGTCCGTTCTTCTTCGCTGGAATCGTTCAGAGCTATTTCCATGTTGCGACCACATGCCATCTCTGCCGCTCATGTGACGAGCAGAAAAGCCTCCACCGCGGTCAGGTGACATGTGGAGATCACGGTCCGCCTCCCAGAATTCATTGTCTGGATTTCTGAATACATGAAGGAAGTTGCAGTGTTTCCCCTTTGGACATTTCCGTCTGTCGAATAGTCCTGAGAATACATTGTATAAAAATGTATATAAATATTAATACAACGAATAGGAGATGCTTGTGCTATATAAGATTACATGAACAGTTGACTTCCATTAGTTAATGTTATATATTAGAGGCTGCACGATACTAGAAAAATCTGACATTGTGATATTTTTTTTCTGCGATATATATTGCGATATGAATACAATTTTGGCAGATGACTTGAATAGCTCTATTTGGAATTAAATCATTCATTTCGATTGATTGCAATCATGTAGTGGAGTGAATCAAAGAAATTGCAAGTGTAAATAAATAAGATAGAGCTAAGATAAAAGTGAAATAAGTAATTGGATATTCAGGTACAGAAACGTGATACGATCATATCATTACAGAGAGTGCAGAATTATTAGGCAAATGAGTATTTTGACCACATCATCCTCTTTATGCATGTTGTCTTACTCCAAGCTGTATAGGCTCGAAAGCCTACTACCAATTAAGCATATTAGGTGATGTGCATCTCTGTAATGAGAAGGGGTGTGGTCTAATGACATCAACACCCTATATCAGGTGTGCATAATTATTAGGCAACTTCCTTTCCTTTGGCAAAATGGGTCAAAAGAAGGACTTGACAGGCTCCGAAAAGTCAAAAATAGTGAGATATCTGCCAAGCTTCTGAAGCGTGATCAACAAGCAATCAAGCGTTTCATTCAAAATAGTCAACAGGATCGCAAGAAGCGTGTGGAAAAACCAAGGCGCGAAATAACTGCCCATGAACTGAGAAAAGTCAAGCGTGCAGCTGCCAAGATGCCACTTGCCACCAGTTTTGCCATATTTCAGAGCTGCAACATCACTGGGGTGCCCAAAAGCAGAAGGTGTGCAATACTCAGAGACATGGCCAAGGTAAGAAAGGCTGAAAAACGACCACCACTGAACAAGACACACAAGCTAAAACGTCAAGACTGGGCTAAGAAATATCTCAAGACTGATTTTTCTAAGGTTTTATGGACTGATGAAATGAAAGTGAGTCTTGATGGGCCAGATGAATGGCCCCGTGGCTGGATCGGTAAAGGGCAGAGAGCTCCAGTCCGACTCAGGCGCCAACAAGGTGGAGGTGGAGTACTAGTTTGGGCTGGTATCATCAAAGATGAGCTTGTGGGGCCTTTTCGGGTTAAGGATGGAGTCAAGCTCAACTCCCAGTCCTACTGCCAGTTTCTGGAAGACACCTTCAAGCAGTGGTACAGGAAGAAGTCTGCATCCTTCAAGAAAAACATGATTTTCATGCAGGACAATGCTCCATCACACGCGTCCAAGTACTCCACAGCGTGGCTGGCAAGAAAGGGTCTAAAAGAAGAAAAACAATTGACATGGCCTCCTTGTTCACCTGAACTGAACCCCATAGAGAACCTGTGGTCCATCATCAAATGTGAGATTTACAAGGAGGGAAAACAGTACACCTCTCTGAACAGTGTCTGGGAGGCTGTGGTTGCTGCTGCACTCAATGTTGATGGTGAACAGATCAAAATGACAGAATCCATGGATGGCAGGCTTTTGAGTGTCCTTGCAAAGAAAGGTGGCTATATTGGTCACTGATTTGTTTTTATTTTGTTTTTGAATGTCAGAAATGTATATTTGTGAATGTTGAGATGTTATATTGGTTTCACTGGTGAAAATAAATAATTGAAATGGGTATATATTTGTTTTTTGTTAAGTTGCCTAATAATTATGCACAGTAATAGTCACCTGCACACACAGATATCATCCTAAAATAGCTAAAACTAAAAACAAACTAAAAACTACTTCCAAAAATATTCAGCTTTGATATTAATGAGTTTTTTGGGTTTATTGAGAACATGGTTGTTGTTCAATAATAAAATGAATCCTCAAAAATACAACTTGCCTAATAATTCTGCACACCCTGTATGTCCTGCCCCGGATTATGATAGATCACAAAATCAGCAATATATCACAAGAAAACCATTCACAATATATCATGATATTTGTAAATGAAGGGAGGAAATGCATTAAAAATGTGTAAGATCCATTTAATTAACAGCACATACAGTTAGGTCCATAAATACTTGGACATTGACACAATTCTAACATTTTTGGCTCTATATACCAACACAATGGATTTTAAATTAAACGAACAAGATGTGCTGTAACTGTCAGCTTTAATTTGAGGGTATTTACATTCAAATGAAGTGAACGATGTAGGAATTACAACAGTTTGCATATGTGCCTCCCACTTGTCAAGGGTCCAAAAGTAATTGAGCAATTGGCTTCTAAGCTGTTCCATGGCCAGGTGTGTGTTATTCCCTCATTATACCAATTACAATGAGCAGATAAAGGCCTAATCCCAATTCTACCCCTTAGCCCTTCCTCTTACCCCTACCCCTCGTTTTGCGCATTCCCGGGAAGGGGTAGGGGTGTCCCAATTCTCTTTAGCTTGAAGACGTAGGACTAAGGGGAAGGGGTATACCCCTCTTCGAAAGGATATTTTTCAGGACCACACTCGAAACCAAGGAGTAAGAAAATTTACCAGAATACACCAGCCACAACGGCACCATGACTGCACCCGGAAGTAAGGAGATCTACAAATTAGTATTTTTTGTTATTATTACGTATTTTTACAACAAACAAGCAAATGTTTTAATATAGTCATAACCGCGTTCGTGTTTTACAGTCATGCTTGAAAAAAAAAAAAACGCTAAAATATAAAAATTAATTTCGCTATCTATAATCCATAATAATAACTCTTCTATAGCAGTCCCACAACATTCTGACACTCAATGACGCTCAAATACCCTGAGGTCTATTCGTTCCAAACTTCAGGCTGTAATTGACTGCAAAAGATTTGCAATCAAGTATTAAAAAGTGAAAGTTTGATTTATGATTATTATTCTGTCCAATTACTTTTGGACCCTTAACAAGTGGGAGGCACATATGCAAACTGTTGTAATTCCTACAGCGTTCACCTGATTTGAATGTAAATACCCTCAAACTAAAGCTGACAGTCTGTAGTTAAAGCAGACATTGTTCGTATCATTTCAAATCCATCGTCTTAGTGTATAGATTCAAATATGTTAGAATTGTGTCAATGTCCCAATATTTATGGACCTAACTGTATATTTTGTAAAACTGCAACATTGATATGTGTTCAATCCGACATTACAAGAAGCACCACCTCATGTACTGTCATCTAAGTGGCAAATGGCAGCAGCGCATGGCTGATGAATTAGTTCAGATCTTTTGTACCTTTAAATAAATATGGATACTTGGCTACATCAAAAATGTATCACGGGTGGAATTATCACAATAAATCAGCATTGATATTTTGTCCTGGCCCTATTATTGAATAATCAAATGTAGTGTACAATGTAAAATAACACAGTACAATCTTCATTGCTGATCAACTATAATAATGCTATGATGTGACTATTGTGTATGCACACATTGCGATATCAATGCTGAAACGATATATTGTGCAGCCCTATTACAGAATACATTTCCTAACATGAATAAACAATGAACATTATATTTATTACAGGATGTATCCATCTTTGTTAATGATAATACAGTAGTTCATTGTTAGTACTGGTTAACCAGTTGGGCAAAGTTAGTATTAAAAGTAATATATTACAATCATTTTTTGAGCAACCAAATGTGTTACTTATGGAAAGTAACGTGTTGTTATTGTTGTGTTGTTTTGTTTTTTTATCTCAGTTGAGTTGAAAATTGTAATATATTACTTTTAAAACTATTTTTCCACTGTTGTTAACACACTAGGGCCAGACAGAATCTGCAGACATTGTTTGATTTTTTTCACGTAGAATTTTGTAAAAAATCTGCAGATTTATTTGGAATGATTTAGGGAATATCGTAACAAAAAATTTTATATATGAAATAAAAAAACATACCTTAATGTTTATTTAATGTTTACAATGCTAATCCAATTAACATATATGGTAAACAAAGCAAGTCTCTCATATAATAAATCTACTAAAAGACAGAAAATATTACTTTACAAACTGTATTGTACATAAACCCTATGTGCATTTTCATATTAGACAATATTATCACTAAAAATTTATTTAAAAACTGAATAAATATAAATTTACATGCAAGTTAATAAATGGACAATGATGGGCTAAAAATCTGCGGATTTCTGTGCAGATTCAGTTTGAACGTAAACGAATGTTAAAAAGCACAACTTTAGATTTTAAATAATAATGAATTAGTAAATATTGAAATCAACACAATTTAAAACTAATAAATGCCTAAAGTATTGTTTAATATTCACGTTTTTATGTAAATTCATGTAAATACATTAACTAATGGAACCTTATTGTAAGTGTGACCAACTAATATTTTCCTTACCACATATGGCCGTTTTCCATCTAGTCACAGGGGAGAATTCACATTGCAGTTGCCTTCCAGCATACCAGCGTCCATTAAACATCACGAAAGCTTCTTTGCATTGCTCCTCTCTGCAGGATATAAACAAAGATATCCAAATATACGTACATTTATAACAGTGAAAATCTGCTGTCAAAAAATATCTCCAAAATAATAATGCTGGACTTACGTCTCATACTGAACATAAACGTTTCCTCTTAAGTGAGGCTCAAAGTTGCAGCTCACCTATTTAAAATATGGGCAAATAATAATCATCATCAAATTTAATTTCTAAACATATATTTATTTATTTTTCATTTTCATTAATTAATTAATTAAAAATCATATTTTAAAATGACATAACTCTAAAGAAATATCTAAACAATGAGTTTGATTTTATCAGTTGATGATTCTTCAGCCTTTTATTTGAGTTACCTTGAACTGCACTACTCTCCCTGCGTTCTTGAACTCTGGCAGAGCGTCTTCATAGAAATCCAGGAACTGCTGGTGCAGCTCCTCCTCACTGTACTCCAGACTGGCATCGGTGTCGTAGTCATCACGTCTGCTCTGCTCCATACCGAATGACACAAACATCCCCCTCACCATCAGAGTGCAGCTGGATGCTGGGTGTTCATGTTTTCGGGAGCACCTGTTTATTAAGAGTATTAAAAAGGTCATCATCTTAAAGGGATAGTTCACCCAAAACTAGTATTGTATATTAAAACAATGACAAATAGACGTTTCTGCTATATTAGATTACATGTAGAGTTTGTGAGGGAGACTAATGAGCAACACTTTTCAAAAAGTTTCCATTAGTTAATGTTACATAATGTATTTACTAACATGAACGAACAATACATTTATAACAGGATTTATCCAAAATTCTGTTGTTTACTTGTTCTAAACCTGTTTAAGTTTCTTTTGTCTGTTGAACACACACACACACACACACACGCACACACAAAGATATTTTGAAGAAAGCTGGAAACCTGTTAACTTCCATAGTAGGAAAAAGTAATACTCATGGAAGTCAATGGTTATAGGAATTCAGTCTTTTTCAAAATATCTTCCTTCGTATAAACAGAATAAAGAACCACTTTCATTTTTGGGTGAACTATCCCTCATAATCCTGACCAGGAAATTTCATTTCGACTGTCAACACCTTGTGATATAGTCATATGACAAATAATTACCGGTCTCCAAATCTACAAGCACCCGTTTTTAGGAAGAATGGACAGTTTGCCTTGTCCTTTTCAGTTCCATAATCCTTTGGGGCGTCCGGGTTTTTCCAGGGTCCCCCATTTTCCAGCTAAATGCAACAAAAGATGGCTTTTCATGAGAAGAGCACAGACAAAACTGCATTTTTTAACATAACAGGAATCAAGATGTTACCTGACTCTCTGCTTGATCCAGCATTTTCTGTACTGCTTCCTATAATGGTGCAAACATACACAGTATGGCGGGTGAAATTCTGTGGTGTGCAAGTACATGTCTGTTAGAACTGGTTAAGACAATCTGCCACATCATTTGTACAGCATTTTGCAATATTTTACAGCGCATATGTTCTCTGCTGTGGGATCAATAAGCAATCTCATTACTACAAATGACATGAAAAGATACATTCTTCATTGGGAGTCGACACTTGCTTCATTTATAGCATTTTTGTGAATCTTAGTTAAGGAAATGAAGACAATATTTTGCATAAATTCACACAATGTACATATAAAACAGATTTATGGCATGTGGGTGCATGTAAAACCATAATCAACAAGTCTTTATGTTTGATTTCTGATAGAGGATATGTAGACATCAGCATCTTTATCCTCCCAGTGCTGAGATCACCTCTCTTTCTCTCTTCTCCTGCTCCTTGTGCTCCCGCTCCTCTTTGTCTTTTCTTTGCTGCTCCTCCCATTCTTCTCTGATCCTCCGCTGGGTTTACAGAACAAAAGCATTAGTGGATTATTATGTACAGTGCTCAGCATAAACCTCATTTTGAAAATTAATATTTTTATCCATTTCTCAGTGAATATAGGTAATATATTTTGGTGCATTTTAACAAAACAGATTAATTAATATTTAATATATTAATATATATTTTAGTCACCAAATATCTTTAGAAATAGAAAGATAAAAAAATTACAAACTACAAAAATTAATACTTTTTTTTTTTTTGTTTCTCTTGATTTTTGCTCTTTACATTTTCATTTAATATTTTTCCCTAACATAAACGTGGGCTATTAATTTTTGGACTGTTATCGTAAGGTTTTTTGTTAAATTAGCTCCAGATTTGGCTTAAGTACTGATTAATATAATGTATATGCACAAAAATAATATTGTAACACTTCCTATAGAAATATTAATTAAAATGAGAAATTTGTGAAAGATGTACTCATATATGCTGAGCACTGTATATCTTAAATTAGACTTATCAATTCATAAAAAAAAATGTAATGGGCTGCATTTCAGCAATTTAATATTTGCTACACATTAAAACTAGGGATGCTCCAATCAGGATTTTTGCAGCCAATACCGAGTACTGATTCCTTGTTATGGTGATCGGCCGATACGGAAAACCGATTCTGATGCTTCAAGCTTTATAATGCAAAAAATCTCATTTTCCCTATAAGTATAATATTTACATGGAGTTTTCTCCTTACCTAAGAGAATAAATGTATTCAATTCGATTCATGTTTATTTATATAGCGCTTTTACAATGTAGATTGTGTCAAAACCACTTAAGACAGAAGTTATAGTAAAGTTAAAGGATGCAGCATATAATCCCTTAAAAATGTCTATTATAACTATTTAGTGTGGACATGTCATGGTCAGAAGGAGTTTTACAGAAAATAATAGATAAAACAGATAGAAAAATAATTGGTAAGAAATGATTAACAATGAAATATAGAAACATTGCAATTAATGGAAGAAGAATTCAACATGTCTCAATGAAGAAAACGTTTGGAGAGCATAATTGATGCATAAGAAGTTTACCTAATCAATATAATGCTTAGAACAGAGGTGTCTAAACCCAGTCCTGGAGGGACACACCTGCAAGGATGTTTCTAGAAAGCCTAGTTAGAGCTTGATTAGCTAGCCCAGGCGTGTCTGATTGGGGTTGGAACTAAACTTTGCAGGACGCCAACCCTCCAGGACCGAGTTTGGGCACCCCTGGCTTAGAACATCAGGCTTAGAGCCTCTCTCAATCTGGGGTCTGTTCTTCGTACCTCGCTTAAATGATCTAAGATGATTTGGCAGATCCTGGACCTGTTAATCTTAATAACTGATCTTTGGCTAATTTGGTTCTTCAAACAAGTTCACGAATCAGATTAAAATGTCTGGATAAACTGATCTGAGATCGCTGCGTGTGTTGTGAAAGACAGATCTATCTATCCCCGAAGTCATGATTAGCAATGCAACGATTGGCTGACAACACAGCAGCGTAATGACATCATCTGATGAATATTTAATTATCCATGTGAGCAAAATTACATAAAATTTGCAGTAAACAGTTTGTTAAATATAATACGCAATAACTTTCCACATGTGTTGTGAGCTGCAGGCTTTACACTTTCATGTGTCAAGAATATTTAGCGATTTTATTTAATTTGACATTTTAGAGCGGATTTTCTTTATTATAGTAGCCTAGGCCTATTTAAGTTTCTTAATCTGCGTTTTTACATTAATTTTGCATCAAAAAGTGTTTTGATATCGATAAAGGTGTCTGCAACTTCTGCAAAGCATCAAATCACAGTCATATTAGCTATTAAAACATGCATGACTGCATAAATTATTTTTCCTTTAAAAAACAAATTCAAAGTGTTACACAGAGTGCATTTAAACAAGGCACGGTTGGCAGGAATGTACCCTGGATTAGATGCATCTTGTGATAGATGTTCACTTTCTCCAGCTGATTTGACACATATGCTTTGGTCTTGCCCTTCTTTAAATAATTATTGGACATTGATTTTTAAATCTATCAGTGAGGCCCTAGGGGAGACATTATTGCCCTGTTTTTCAATAGGTATATTTGGAACTTCTAGTGACACCATGACCATAACTTTATCAGCTACTCAAAAGGGCATTATTGCTTATACATCTTTATTAGCGCGCAGAAGAATTTTATTATGCTGGAAATCCCCCACACCCCCATCTGTGACAGCCTGGTTTGAAGACGTGATGTCTTTTCTAAAACTAGAAAAGATTAAATACACAATTAAGGGGATCGGTTGACAGGTTTTATACATACTGGGATCCTATTTTATCATATTTTAAAACTCTGAAAGAATTACCCTGTGGTTAAATAATCTGTATGTCTTTTTGTATCCACTTCATTGTGTTTCTTGTCTTGAATGTAATTTGTCCTGCAATTTTTTATTATAATTTTTTTTTTTTTAATTTATTAATTTTTCTTCCCCTGTTATTTTGTAATTGTTGTTAGGTCTTTTTTTTCTGCTGTCATCACTGTTATGTCACAACATGCATGACTTTAATTACTTTATTTGATTCTAATTATTGTGTTAAGCTGCCTTTTAGATGTTCAGTTCTTGGGGTGGGACTTGGGTTAAAAAAAAAAAAAAGAAGGAAACTGTAATGTTTATTGTTGTAAAAAAAAAAAAAAAAAAAAAAGATATCTTTATTATCTCTTGCTAATTGACATTTGTCGCTGTGTTAAATTCGTTCTGACTGTCAAGTCATGCTTAGTTGAAATTTACTATCTGCTATTTATGAAAACTGTGACAGTAATAAAAAAAAAGCTTGTGTATTAAAAAAAAAAAAAAAAAACATTTGAATATTGTGCAAGTCTATAATACACAAATTGTAAAGCTAGGTCGGTACCTTAAAATAGTACGCATTTGTATCTAAAAAGTCAATATTAATAAATGTTCTCTTTGATCCTCTTGGGGAGAACCACCCCATTTTGTACTTTTATTTGAGTGCAGATTGCATACGTTTTATTGATATATTTTTTTTAAATGTATATGTACATAAACATAAATATTATTAATTATTTAATATTAAATATTACTAATTATTATAAATTACAAATGTATATATACATTTTTTTTTACTATTTTACTATTTTTCCATGTGTATATAATCTGTAAGTTACTACTGTAAGAAAATATCAGCATTCGGTACATACTTTCAGCATTACCTTTGCTTGAAATGAGCCGATCTTGTCCTGTTTATATGAAATAAACCTATTCCCGAGCAGGTTTGAGCTACCAAAACTGTTGCTATGACAACAACTCTCGGATCAGTTTTGAAGAACGAAATGATCCTGAATCATGTCAAATTGTCAATAACCAAATCCAGCTAATTGAGAACAGACCCCTGTTTTCTTGTTCACTAACCCTTATCACCTCTTCATCTGCTTGTAAACTCACAAACAAACACTTGCGATCGGTTCATGAGATCAGAGTACCGATTGAGTCATGAAATGAAATTATTGGCCTATACCGATCTCCAGCCAATCGCAGCATCCCTGATTAAAACCATATACTACACATTAGAACCACAGGCTCACCTCCTCTTCCTCCTTTCTCTGTTGTGCTGCATCCTCTCGCTCCTTCTTTAACCTGAATTCTTCCTGTGCAATCCTTTCTCTTTCCATCCATTCTTGGTGTAACCGCTCACTGCATTGTTAATTTATTGTTATTTTCTAAATATTTCCATTTTGTCCAATTACTATTAACTAATTAAATTGGAATTTTAAAGCCTTACCTCTCCTCATCAACCAATGGTTTATCCTCATCTTCAGACTGGAGTTCCTCATTTTGCAAACTGTTATCTGAAAAGTAATGATGTTGAAATATTAGTTTTTGATCTCATGATTATTTTATTCACAAAAAAACTGTTATTTTATAATGAGTTTCACAGTATTACTGTTTTTCTACTTTAGACTAAATAAATGCAGTCATGAGAAGCAGAAGAGACTGCATTTATTTATTGTGATTTAAAAATATTTAACCTGTAGACTTAAAAATACTTTGAACATGTAGTAATATAATAACTATCTAGTAATAATAAACATTCAAATATAGAAAATAACTAACTAAATCTTGTGAATAACCGTGTAAACAAGTTACCTGCTTCTTTTATTTTAGCAAGTGCTTGTCGTTTTCTTTTTCTTCTTTCTCGTTTAAGAGCAGCCCGTCGTTGTTTATGACTAAAAAGTTGGTAAATAAATGGTTATAAATACATTTTAAATAATTAAAACACACCCATACTGATTGATTTTAACACAGCTACAGTGTAAAATGTCTGATACAACACCTGAGCACAACAGAAGGAGTTTCACACATATTCAACCGGTTCACAGAGTCCTGCGTCTCTGTCTGAATCGAGCAACAATCATTCTCCGTCATTTCAAACCATTATTTAACTCATATCGCTGATAAACAACAACAGCAGAAGCTATCAAACGCAACACATTTCACACCAATCATTCAACGCGCGCAAAGATGACATCACTTGCCGCTTGTGAACGCGCATGCTCAGTTTAGAAGTGGGAAGTCAGTTCACTTTACTGAGTCGGTTCATTTGGAAAGATCGTTTAAATGAACATGCTCAACTAAACTAAGAAATTGTGGGTGTTGTTTATTATGTTTCATCGTTTTTGTCCCCACTAGATACTACTGTAAATACTACTGCACTATTTTTAGTAACAAAACAACAACAATGATAAAAAAATTATAATATTTATTATGATATACTACTTATTCTACTACTGCGACAACTACTACTACTAATTTAATTATTATTACTTTATTATAATTATAATAAACAATAATACATGTATAATAACAACAGAAAAAAATGATACTGACAACAACAACAACAATATTAATAATAATAATAATAATAATAATAATAATAATAATTTGTAATTATAATTTTGTAATTATAATTTTGTTTTTATTAATATTATTTTTATTATTATTTTTATTATTATTATTATTATTATTATTATTATTATTATTATTATTATTATTATTATATGTATTGATATTGAACCACAAAAAAAGAGTCGGTTCAAATGAACGACTTGCTTGTGAATCGGACATCACTACCTCACGTTGGTTTTGCGCTTGTGGGATGCGCGAACTGGTTTTTGCAAGTGACGGAGTGTTGAGCGTAAAAGCCTGTTTTTTCTGCTTTTTGGCTCTATACCCCTAGTCAATTCAGTGGCTACCCCGCAGAAAAGCACGCCAAAATGGCTGATAAAGAAGGTAAACTTTTTCCTTAGTGTGTTACGTGCAGTATTTATTCTTTTGCCAGAGTTTGCTAGCGTTAGCCTAAAGTGCTAATGGATGTGACCCACATACTGTCATACAAATGAATGAGTGTCACATTTTTCTTTATCAAATACTTGCTATTCGTGTATATTAAGGCAACTAGCGTGATTAAATTACTATTATTTTTATACTGGCTTGAATACAAGTAATGGCTTCTCAAAGCAGACTGAAACTCCGTTGTTCGCTGATTTCCCTCCATCATTCATATGCTGCTGCTGTGTATCAGGAAATCCCATCTTTACTCTTCAGTTTCTGCTGATTTATGTGGGAGCACATCAACTTTTTTACTACCCAACGCACTTTCACAGTTCAATTAATTGTGAAATGTGATCATTTGCATGCATTTGGCCTAGAATACATTAATAAATAAGCTAAAAAAGAGAGATCACGTTACGCTTGTATTGAAGTCATTACATTGGTCAGCGTAAATGTGGATTTTTAAACAGGGTTTCCGTGGGGTCTTAAAACGTCTTAAATCCCAAAATCAAATTTTTAGGCCTTAAAAAACCTTAAATTTACTGAAATATTGTGTTGTAGGTCTTAAATCTTTTTTAAACAAGTCTTAATTTTCTATTGTTCATGTATTGCTACCCAATCTGGCCAAAACCAATACAATCACCAACAATCCATCTCAATAAAACTTTTAACTTTTTATTCAAAAAGGTTATTATTAACTCTATTTATCATAACGGTTTAATTATTTTCCTTACAATAACATTTGTTGTATTTAATGCTGAGGACACTGACCTGGACAGATTGTTGTGCATATATTATTATGCTTTTTAAAACATTTGTTTATTTATTTTTTATTATTTTAAAGAAAGTTTATGTTGGAAAAAAAGTGTATGGATACAAGTAGAGCTTGATGGTTTTTACGCTATTTTAAATATTTACTTCTTTTTAAAGAAATATCTAAAATATTTAAATTTTTCTATTATTTGTTTATTATTGTAAAAAATATATTATAATATTTTTTTTGATAGGGCAAATAAAAATCTTTTCCATCTGCGCCATTTGAAAAATTCCTTAGCCTTTAGCCCTTTATGAGTCTAAAATTTTATTTATAATGGTCTTCAAAAAGTCCTAAATTTAACTTGGTGAAACCCTGTTTAAAGTTGTTATTAAGATTATGCATTTCATTTTTTTGCTTAAACCTATCTTTCAAAAATACAATGCATGAACTAGCGTTGCACTATTTACCGGTACTATGGTAGTATCATGATACTATGGCTCCAAAATACTGCGGTGCCACTGTATTTTGTAAATGGTATATCGTCATTAACGGTCTATCTACAATACATAATGTTGCATGTGGAAAAGTCACTAAAATGCTCACACGTTTATGCAACAACAGACCATTTAATTTTAATAGTCTGTGGAGCACTTTAAGGTTGCACGTTTTCTGATGTTTTAAACGCATCTGAATCTGAATTTCTGTTCCTGTCAATATGATTTAGTAGCTACAACAACCGCAGCAATCTCTTATAAAGAGCAACTCACAAAGTAAAATTTTGAATTAATTCAGATTGTTACCTGAAAAGACTGAAAAAAAAAAAAAAATAACAATAGATGAAAAACCCAAAATAGCAACAGCAAACACTTTTTGACCACCTCATATAGCATAAGTTTGTTGGAAAAATGCTCTTTTTGTAACAAATTTTGTTTGGTATAATATGTTTTTTTTTTTATGTATTTTTTGTTGGTCAGTTATCTACAAAATAATCAAAAAGAACTAATGCATATTAGGTGAAGTGATGTGCAAATAATACTTTTTTTCAATAATAAGGGAATTTTGAATTAAATACAAGTAGGTCTTATATAACATAAAATACAGTATTTCTGACCATTTTCTTTATAATTTGAGTTATGAATTACAGTATCGCAATACTATTTGGTATCGTGATACTTCAGCTGGTATAGTATCATAACATGAATTAATGGTATCGCGACAACCCTAGTATGAATATAGAAGAACTCTCAGATCTTTAGATTATTTTCTTCTAGAAGATAGTAAAAAAATTTTGCTTTTTATTTATTTATTTATTTGCTAATGCTGCTTTTATTAGTAACTTTTCAGAGGACACCAGATGTGCTTGAAGTAGAACAAGTTTTAAAAATCTAAATAAAAAACTTCCTATATTTTTCTATGAACCTTAGTTTTATCCTCATTTTATGTTCATAATTTTTAATTGGTATATCTTTAATGTGTGTTTGTTGTTTGTTTGTTTGATTTTGTATTCTGTATTTTTCTTTTTTCTTTTTTTTTTTTTGTAATCAGGGTTCCCACAGGTCCATATTTTAGAATTTTAAAAGATCTATTCCAGACATTGAAATTAATTTTAATATGTCATGAATTAAGACTGATATTGCGATTTATTTTTCTTCATAAAACGTAATAATATATATATATATATTTCTTTTTTGCAATATGAATAGTTTCACGTTATGGTTTGGATAGCTCTATTTGACAGTTTTTTCGGGAGTCTAACAGTATTCAAGTAGATAAATTGAATAATGACAATGCAAAATATGCTTTTCTTACTTTGCTTCTTCTCGTTTCTAGTCCAAATATAGAAAAATACTTAGATCAAGTAAAAATATTGTTTTGTTTTCTCATTATAAGTCAAATTAATAGTTTTTCTTTAAATCAAGCTAAATTATTTGCCAATATGGTGAGTAAAGTAAATGGTAAGATGTGGATTTTCGACCAGAAATATGACAAAAATGTAAGAATTTTTTTTTATAAATAAATTGTATAAATTCTGTATATATAATTAAATACAATTCATCTTTGTTACACCTTTTTTTTGCAGAAATGTATTAAACTCTCTAGAAATTGCAAATCTCTTAAAAACACACAAACTAAGCAGTGACTCTGTTAATCGCATGCATTCTGTAGCTCCTGGTCAACTATAACTCAAACTCAACATTGCATATCTTGTGGTGTGACTATTGCAGATGTGCACTTTGTGATATTGATGCTGAAACAATATATTGTGCAGCCCTGTCATGAATAATAAACATTTTAATAAGTCATGAAAAAGGAATTTTGTTTGTCTTTTAAAATTTTTATTACCATTTATCAAATTGTTCTGTACCATATTTAACCCATGGCTTCAAGTGTTTTGCCTATTTTCACTGCCATTTTATTCCTTTCCCACTTGCTAACTGGCAATCAAATGTAGTCACCAGACTGTTGAAATACTGACTGTCACTTTTTTTGGTCTGGTCAGTGCTCAACCTGTCTCTCCTAGATTTTGTGGACAGAAAAAGACAAAAGATTTGCAGCAATGTTTGTGGCATTTCTTGTGTTATTTTGCTCTGGCTGAATGTGAGTTGCAATAATGTTGCGATATCTGTATTTTGTTGTACGATGTATTGCACTAAAATATATTGCGATAAACGATATTATTGCCATTTTAAGACCATTTTATGCCACTCATTATATAATGCCAGAATGACAATATTATATCATTATAATGCAAGTACACTTTACTAAAGAACACATCATATTTTATTCTTAAAAATATTTCATTTAATTGTAGTCAATTTAACAATATAATAATTAGGCATTAGAATCAGAATATGAAAACGTATATCCTAAACAAATAAATAATAATAAATGTTAACAAAATTATAACAATCACTATAAAGATTAATAATCACAATGCAAAAAATGCTTTCATTTGTTTTGTCTATTTCTAGTCCAAATATCAAACAAAAAACTTAGACCAAGTAAAAAATAGTGTTTCATTTAAACTGTCAGAAGAAATAAGTGAAATT
The DNA here is from genome assembly GCA_903798195.1 of Danio kyathit. Classification (NCBI taxonomy): domain Eukaryota; kingdom Metazoa; phylum Chordata; class Actinopteri; order Cypriniformes; family Danionidae; genus Danio; species Danio kyathit. The sequence continues at coordinate 14,975,863 of LR812529.1, read as the reverse complement.
TAAGAGTTTTTCCTTAAAACAAGCTAAGTTATTTGCCAGTGAAGTAAGTGAAATGATCTTGTTTTCACTTTGAAATGTAGATATTTGGACTAGAAACAGAACAAAAATTGTAATTTCTTTTTCATAAATCCTATAAATTGAATATAAATAAAGTGATTAAATACAAATCTGTAACTCCTAGTCAACTATAATTGTGGATATATAGTTGTATATAGAGTATAGCGAACTATATTATTGCGGATGCGCACATTGCGATATCGATGCTGAAACGATATATTGTGCAGCCCTAGATACTATACTATGATACAATACTATGTTTTTTTTAACCATACTGACACCTCCAATAGAGATAGAGAGGTTGTGCAATAAGTTCAAATGTGGTTAGAGTTGTTTTTTTATATATGGGCGATTTATATTGCATCACCAAAATATGATTGAGGTCATGTTCATGTGTTATGCAATAAGTTAATATATTGATTATTGTGACAGGCCTTAATGTTGCATAATGTATGTAAATTACAGCTATGGAGAAGCCCAGTGCCATTGGGTGTCTATGACAGCTCGAGGTATCGCACACTGGATGCAAATATAATGTTATTTAAAGGTGCTGTATGTAAGTTTTTGACTCTTCTAAAGCATAAAAATACAATAATATGTGTGCAGATATTTAAGAAACATCCCAAGTGAACATACTAGTTTAACTGACAAACAATGCTGAAGTCAGATATTCTGCTTTGAAAATGTTTTTTTCCGTGCCGGAACGATGTCTTTGTTTAGGTAATTTTCACATGCACATGCCAGTTTAACCAATTATAATTCAGCACCCCGGGTTGCCTTGTTGGAAAACAGCATATTTCATTCATTCATTCATTCATTCATTCATTCATTCATTCATTCATTCATTCATTCAGAAAGACTCTGAAAGCATGCGTCCATGAGCGAAATGCTACAGTGTAGTGGAAAGTATCAGATGTCAAATGAGACAGATTCAGTTCCACATGACGTTAATTAGCAAATGACATAAATATTAGGAACGTGAGCAGGTTACACATCGCGTGTCCTAACAACACGCTGTGACGAGATTGTTATGAGTGATGAGCCATTTGGCTGTTTGCACCACAAAACACGGCAGAAATTTAAATACAGCCTTTCAGAAGCACAGAATATGCACTCACTCACAAAACGGTAAGGTTTAGAATCTATTTAATACATGTTAACCCTCTTTAACATCATTAAAGGTGAAGTGAACTTTCTGCTTTCAGTATATGGTAATACAGGTCATGTAAAATGCATTCAAACTCGCATTGTTAGCATTTAGCACTGAATAAAGCACACGAGGCTTACCTGAGGTAATCTGTCATAGGTTTCTGTTGTTCAGCTGTGAGAAATAGAAGCCGCTTCTAATAAATCAATTCCAGGTGTTGGTTAGAACCAAAACTCCTTTTAATACGGAGAATATTCCCTCAATCGCGTGTCGTTGCTTTTATTTAGAACACAGTTTAAAATCCCTCAAACTGGCAACCCGGCGTACCTTTATTATGATTCAGGACTGCAATACCTAGTTCAACCACTGGGTGTCAAACTTACATACTGCACCTTTAATATAAAACAGCAAAAATGTCCTCCTGTCCCGCCAAATTCTGCAGGAAATCTGCAGCAATTAAAATAATTGCTAACTCCTCTAAATTTAGCACCACATGCTTGGTTTAGCGTTAATTGCAAAATTCTGCAGGGACGTCTTAACACAACAGCTGCCTGTTTTTCCGTTTATTATAGGTCAAGGAAATTCAGCTTTTTTTGTCAGTCAAAGTCATGGAGAAGTCAGGAGTCATTTGAAATTTGACTTCATTCAATTTTTTTCATTCATTGTTTGGAAAAGTGCTATATAAATAATTATATTTATTTTTAATTATATAATTTATTCTTTTTGCTTCCATCACAGTGTACGATGATGCAGTGGAGGAGAGAGTAATAAATGAGGAGTACAAGATCTGGAAGAAAAACACACCGTTCCTGTATGACCTAGTCATGACACACGCACTCGAGTGGCCAAGTTTAACAGTGCAGTGGCTTCCTGATGTCAACAGGTAATCTACTGGCTATCTCATGTGCCTTTTAAAACACAACAGTTGATCAAGACCCTAAGTATGACTGTCTGTTTTAATACAGGCCTGAGGGGAAGGACTATGTGGTTCACCGGCTGGTGTTGGGCACACACACCTCAGATGAGCAAAACCATCTGGTCATCGCCAGTGTTCAGATCCCCAATGATGACGCACAGTTTGACGCTTCCCACTACGACAGTGAGAAAGGAGGTAAGAGCTGATCTGAGCATGAATAGATGCTAATTTAGTGTTATTGTCTTGAAGTCATTATACTAATATCAGTTTTGTCTTTGTGTTTCTTCAGCAGGTAAGGTCAGGATGTTGAGAGGAAATCCAGATTCATTTGATCAATAAGAGTGAATCACTCCACAAAGATCTTGCATGTGTTTTCGACAGCCATGTTTTGTTTATATCTGTATTAAATGCATATAACCATATACGGGTGTTATATAGTCATATGAAATATTACAACTCTCTTGTTACTCATCTTGTAAATGTGACTGATGTGCTTGTGTTTTTATATACAATTCATTTCAGAGTTTGGAGGGTTTGGATCAGTTAGTGGAAAGATTGAGATTGAGATTAAGATCAACCATGAAGGTGAAGTGAACAGAGCCAGATACATGCCACAAAACCCCTGCATCATCGCCACCAAGACCCCCACCTCTGACGTGCTGGTGTTCGACTACACCAAACACCCATCCAAACCAGGTCAGTGCCTTTCAGTTGATTTAAGGACCTTCTATATATACAGTATGTATATATACACAGTTGAAGTCAGAATTATTAGCGCCCAACCCCCCCTTTGAATTTTTTTTTTTCTTTTTTTAAAATATTTTCCAAATTATGTTTAACAGAGCAAGGACATTTTCACAGTATGTCTGATAATATTTTTTCTTCTTGAAAAAGTCTTATTTGTTTTATTTCGGCTAGAATAAAAGCAGTTTTTAATTTTTTAAAACTGTTTTAAGGTCAAAATTATTAGCCCCTTTAAGCTATATTTTTTTTCGATAGTCTACAAAACAAACCATCGTTATACAATAACTTGCCTAATTAACCTACCCTGCCTCGTTAACCTAGTTAAGCCTTTAAGTGTCACTTTAAGCTGTATAGAAGTATCTTGAAAAATAAGATAAAAAAGATAAAAGAAATCAGTTATTAGAAATGAGTTATTAAAATTAAAATATAATATAATATATTATATATATTATATATAATATAATATATATAATATAATATTAAAATATTATGTTTAGAAATGTGTTGAAAAAAATCTCTCCGTTAAACAGAAATTGGGGAAAAAATAAACAGGGGGGCTAATAATTCAGGGGAGCTAATAATTCTGACTTCAACTGTATGTGTGTATGTATAATAAAGCCTCATTTTCTAGTCTGTATTTTATTTAACAAAAATTAAAATTCTGTCCAGTGCAAAAAAAGGTTGAAAAAAACCTTTTCATGGACATTTTAAAACTTGAAAAACAAAAGCACAGACCAAACAAACACTCAATTATTTTACATTTTTATTAGTCCCTCAACAGTTACTGTTCTTATGCAAATATAATAGTGTTAAATGTAGTATAAATGCACATTTAATGTTCCTGAAAAATGTTATTTTACTCCATGACAAACATCTGCCTGGGCACCTGAAAAGGCAGGATTATGGGCTTGCTCTGTGGTTAATATGAGGTTTTATCGTATTTTGAGGCAACTTGAGTCTACTCTCAGCCCTTATTTTGAAGTTACTAGTTCACCCAAGGACTAGTTTACCCAAAAATGAAAATGCTGTCATTTACTCACTCTTTACAGTATTTGTTTCATACAAGTTTGAGTTTTTTTTGTTCTGTTAAGCACAAAATAATGTATTTTTGAACAATGTTGGAAACATGAAATTATTGATGTGAATAGTTTTCCATAGGTTTACAACATTCTTCAAAATATCTTTTTTGTGTTCAACTGAAAAAAAACTTAACGGTAAAGGGTGAGTAAATGATGACAGAATTGAACTCTTCCATTCTAAGGTATACAATTATTTTCAGGATAGCGCACAGGGAAGGTAGTTCCAGTAAGGCTGCATTATAGTTCTGTATAGTTATACTGTATTCCCCCCCCTCCCTTTTTTTTTTCTTATACAAATACAGAAACGGTACAAACACACTCATAAAAACATGAAAATATACACATGCACTGAAGCATGTCAGCACTTTATCAGATGAATAGATTTGTCAGCTGAAGAGCAACATAGGTAGTTCCCGAAGCACTTAAAATTTAAATAACAAAACTACTGACACACTTAATCAGTCTCTCTCATTGTAATAACTAATGTATTACCTTGCATATCCATAGCTCAAGCCAATGGTACAAGGTCTAATATGTTTTGGAATTAGCATGGTAATCATAGCATAAGTGAAGTAATCGACTCAAGATGGTTGAATTATCTAAAAATAAGGCACATTTTTGGTGTGTATTAATAAAACTTTGGTGTTACAAATAAATCAACAGCTCTTTGTTTACTATTCCTCACTGACTTTTTACATCGTTATATTACATTGTGTATGAAGAAACTGGCTTTGAATAATCCAATACAATTCCTCTTTATTTCTATACTGCTTTTAACAATGTAGATCGTGTCTAAGCAGCTTAACATAGAATAGATGAAGAAAAGAGAGTAAAAGCCGTAATATTTCAAATTGTTAAACTAAAACAGCTTCAGTTCAGTTTAGAATGAATGTCACTGTTGAAGCTCAGTTCAGCAACTCCACCGATGTAAATATTAAGTCTGAGCTTTCCATTTTTCAGACCCCAGTGGAGACTGTAGTCCAGATCTGAGGCTGCGGGGACATCAGAAAGAGGGCTATGGTTTGTCCTGGAACCCCAACCTCAGTGGAAACCTGCTTAGTGCATCCGACGACCATGTGAGAGATCTGACATTTAAAGAAAGCTTGTGTATTTTATGTTACATTTTATTTATTTATTTATATTTATTTATTCCGCATCATTGAAATACGAAGTTATTATTATATAGTATCTTTTTTATTTCTATGGATCTTGCCATGAAATAGCCATGAGTTGCTTATGTGGCAATAAATAAATAAACAAACAAACTGAACAAAGCTCATGTATTTTTATATTTATTTGTTGACTGATCATATGTTGTTCTTCATCTTTAGACGATCTGTCTATGGGACATCAGTGGTGCACCAAAGGAGGGGAAGATAGTTGATGCCAAGACCATCTTCACTGGGCACACAGCTGTGGTGGAGGACGTGTCCTGGCACCTTCTACATGAGTCTCTGTTTGGCTCTGTGGCTGATGACCAGAAACTCATGATGTAAGTGTTACGGTGGAAATAGTAAAACTATAGAATTCCTCTTAAAATAACAACACAGAAAATGTTCACACCGCGATAAATGTGGCCCAAATCTGATTTCTTTAGCCCACATGTGACATTTTTCATGACAGTGTGAACAGCACAAACTGTACAGTATAGAATCGGATCTTTTACATTTCATTTTATGGCACTTTCATATCTGGTATTAAATCCAATACAGGTCAGGGCCTGTATTCAAAAAACCTTTTATCTTATCTCCTAAATAGCAGTAAAAGTTTTTACCAATGAGTTTTCTCTTAAAGTCTGTTCATAAAGCTGTTGAGACCAACTTTTATTAAGTAAAAGAGAGAAGTCTTAAAGGGCCATGAAACCCCCCTGTATCAGCAGGGTGTTTTCACACCTCTAGTAGAAAAAAGTCAGGAAAGTGGGTGAGTCCAGCTTTGTTTAGGTGGGAGTGTCGAGTGGCGAAAGACGGAAGGGTTTGCATGAAAAGGTGAGTTTCAGTACATTTAGGGCGTACTCACACTATGCTATCTGAACCGTGCCCAGGCCTGTTTCCCGGGTCGTTTGAGAAGTGTGAGTGCTCTGAATCGGGCTCAGGCACAGTTCACTTGGCCGGCCCTGGCCCGGTTGAAAGAGGTGGGCCAGAGCGTGGTTCACTTGGGCTCAGTGTTTGAGTGCAATACACGTCTGAGCCCGGAACTGAAAGCGAGACGTGACTTTTAAGGGACTGTTTCTTATGTGCTTATTAATCATTCGTACAGTTCAATGAACGCAAACTGTCGTAGTTTATTAAAGACGCAAACCCCTCACTGCACGACAGCTGCACCTTCAGCAAACCTCCTAATTCCTGCAGCACAAGGACTTTATGATTGTTTATGAGCGTCAAACGTGGCTGATCAGTTCAGTAACTGCCAGTGTGGATGTGGATCGTTTTCATTCTAAAATGCTGTTTTAAAACTAAGACGTATTAGTGTAAATGGGCCCTAAGAGCATTCAGTGCTTCATAATCAGCAGCTAAATTCAATCCGTTTTCTGCACTAAATCAGAGGACTACAGCAACTGTCACAAATTTTCAGTGTTTCAATCACATGACATTTATTTTAGGCTTCGGACATTGATATACACAATAGTGTCTGTCCCGATAGCCCCTTGACAGTGTTCTGACATGTAGCACAACTTCATGCATTCCAAGTTTAAATCCTGGCTTGGGGATCTTTCCCAATTCCATCAAATCACTGTCCTATTACATTAAACTCAAAAACGGCAAAAAAAAACTTCACAAAAAAATGTAAACACACATTAATATTTAAAATACAAAGCTACAAATAATTTGTAAAAAACCCACTGATGTCAGCAAAAATGCCAATAATAATCATATTAAACATACAACATTATCTGATGACATGCTTCATTCACATCATGCATACAGTATACATAATTAGAAAGTTTACACTGTGTGTAGTTGTTCTTTTGTGTATGAGGGGCTGTTTAGGATCATAATCAGTTTACACTATGAATATGATATTGACCACATTTAAAACAGCAATATACACAGCTTTACAAAAAAAACATCTCAGAAAAATAAAGATTTGAGCACAAAAGCCTCACAGTTTGAACGTAGCTGATGGATTACATGTATGTCGTTCACAGCTGGGACACACGATCCAATAACACCTCAAAGCCCAGTCACTCTGTGGATGCTCACACAGCCGAAGTCAACTGTCTGTCCTTCAACCCCTACAGCGAATTCATCTTGGCCACTGGCTCGGCAGACAAGGTTTGTGCTTTTTGGGGTTTGCGTTAGAGCTGTGGGAAAAAATCATTCCAGATATTGATTCTGAGATTTTCAAAACGGAGTTCTAGTCTCTGTTGAATGGATTCTGAGCTTAGTTTCTAACAGCAGATAGCGCTGTGTGCTTTACATCTAATTCATCTAATACATCTAATGCATCTAATTCCTTACAAATACCACTTGATCCTAAACTAAATATTAAAGTTAGGAAAGGTTTAAGCGAATTACAAGTGCGTGAGCAGTGTTTACTTTAATCTCTTGCCATAAAAGCCAAAACAACATGTAACAGTGTAACTTAATGTGATCTGTTTGTTTCTGACTGTAGACTGTTGCATTGTGGGATCTGCGTAACCTGAAGCTGAAGCTTCACTCATTTGAGTCCCATAAGGATGAAATCTTCCAGGTACATAATTCTGTTACAATGTAACAATAAGGAGTCATGATTCAATACAATGTAACAGAATTATCAAGTAATGCAAATGCTTTGACAGGTCCAGTGGTCTCCTCATAACGAGACCATCCTGGCCTCCAGTGGCACCGACAGACGCCTCAATGTTTGGGACCTGAGGTACTACTGTTTCCCAGTTCAAAAGGAAAATTCTTTCTTTCTTTCGTTCTGTCTTATTGTTTTTTCTTGTTCTTTTTCATTTTTTCTTAATGTGCTTATTGTTCTTTTTCTTTTCTTTTTTTCTTTTTTTTTTAAATATTTTTTTAAACTTTCTGTTCTTTTTCTTTATTGTTCTTTCTTTCTTAGGACTCATTCACACCGGATGTGTGTTTGTTGTAGAAAAGTTTGATGCGGTGCTCAGAAATGGGTTTGAAAAAAGCGTAGCGCAAGGTCCATGTGATGTAATATTATGAACGTAACATAATAACGACAATATCTGATCCATTTTAAATAGAAAAACAATATGTTATGATAAGCACTTGAAGATACATTATATAACTCTGACATCTGATTATCTGAACAAAGCCACCACCACCTCCTCCACCATGATATATCAGTCAATAAATCAGTTGTCATGCCAATTTCCACTATATACAGAAGCTTGCAACAGATGCCCCGCCTCCGAGCTCTTTTGATTGGTCCACTGCTTTTGGATCTGAAAATGATGAGCTGTGATGCGTGTGAAAGTTGAAGATCTTTTAACTTGATGTGGTGTTTCAAAAGATGTGAGGTGCGAGCGTAAAGCTCAAACACATCCATCCAGCACGTGTTTACATTGGAAAACTAAAAAAGTAGCGCATTGGAAAGCATTCTCTCTGAATGGCCTCTTATTGTTTTTTTTTATGTTGTTTCTTTCTTATTGTTATTTTTAAATATTCATTCATTCGATCTTTCTTTCTTTTTTCTTTCTTAATGCACATCCCTTTTTGTATTGTAAATACTTCATTGATGTTATTTGTGTTTGGAGCAACAGATATTAATAACATATTTGCATGTGTGTGTGTCCTAGCAAAATTGGAGAAGAGCAGTCTGCAGAGGACGCAGAGGATGGGCCTCCTGAGCTGCTGGTCAGTCAAAAAGGATTTGATGAAAATATATTTAATCAGACAAATGTAACCATAACTATAATTCTTTAAAACAATTTAAATAGTTAAAAAAAAAACACTTATTAAATAAGAGTGTGATAGCATGTAAAATAATCCGTTTTTAAAAAATCACTTGATAATATATACTTTTATTGTACACAACCAAAGTTTAAGTTCAGTAAATTTTTGTTTATTTGTTAAAACATTTTTCCTATGCTTATGAAGTCTGCATTTATATAAAATAATGTAAAAGTCTTACAACTGAAAAAAATATTACAATTCAAAGAATGTTTTTGTTCTTCTGTTAATTTTCAGCACCATTTCAGCAGTCTTCAGTATCAGTTCAGCTGATTTTGTGCTCAAAATAGATTTACTATAGATAGATAGATAGATGGATGGATGGATGGATGAATTTATAGAGATAGATAGATAGATAGATAGATAGATAGATAGATAGATAGATAGATAGATAGATAGATAGATAGATAGATAGATAGATAGATAGATAGATAGATAGATAGATAGATAGATAGATAGATTTGGAATGTAGGTCTTTTAAATGGCAGGTTGATACACCCACTTTAAGGCTTTGATGAAAACAATGTAGTATACTGAGATGATTACTTGTTTTATACCTGTTTTCTGTCAGTTCATTCATGGTGGGCACACGGCTAAGATCTCTGATTTCTCCTGGAACCCAAATGAACCCTGGGTAATCTGTTCCGTGTCAGAGGACAACATTATGCAAGTATGGCAGATGGTAAGTACAGTAAATCTGGAGATTTACTTTTTTCATTATTTTCTTCAGTGGAATTGGTACCAGAACTTTATACTGATTTTCTCAAACTCTGGTCTAGGCTGAGAACATCTACAATGATGAAGAGCCAGACACCCCTGCGTCAGAGCTGGAGGGACAGGCGTCATAACTGATCTCATTCTAAATATACAACCCTTTTCATGGCTTCTTACCCTTCACATTTTGCTTTTCAGTATTACTCCGTAAAGTCCATTTACTCCCCATTCCATGCATTCTGATACTTCGTCCATGACAGGGTCCTTCCGTGGACATGTCTAAAAGGTTCACCCATCATCTGTAGCAGTAGAGTAGTTTGGTTTGGATGGTTTGGAAGACTGCACCACTTGTTCAATCACTTCTGAGAAGTTACGGCCTGGTGTGGCTTATCACAAATTTTAGTTTCTCTTTTTTTGTGCATAAACCTGGTGTCAATTTGCAATAAATCTTTTGTAATAACTTTTAAAATGATTTTGTATTCCAAAATTGTCAATAATTGTCTGTACGCCATTTAATTCTGAAAATAAAGTACAGATGCACTGTTACATTTGTTTTATTCTGTCTCCTGACATATGTCTAAATATTAAGACCAGTAACAGTTGTGGAATTAAGGGACACTCTGGCTACGTCTGAAATCGCATACCACCATACTATATAGTATGTCAAAAACAGTATGCAAGCTGAGCAATTTCTGATGCAGCTTCTGTGACTTTCTGCTGAGGCTCCCCTTGTGGTTGACGAGTGGAATTCAAGCTTGCAATTTCAGGCAAGATCTGGAGACCGATCTGGAAGCCGCAGAAGTGGCATAATGTATTTAGTTAAGTTATTCTACCACTGATAGAACTTTAGAAACATTATTTTAAAGGTGCTGTATGTAAGTTTTTGACTCTTCTAAAGCATAAAAATACCATAATATGTGTGCAGATATTTAAGAAACATCCCAAGTGAACATACTTGTTTAACTGAAAAACAATGCTGAAGTCAGATATTCTGCTTTGAAAATGGGGTTTCCGTGCCGGAACGCTGTCTTTATTTATATAAATTTCATATGCACGATGCCAGTTTAGCCAATTATATGTCAGCACCCTGGGTTGCCTTGTTGGAAAACAGCGTATTTCATTCATTCATTCAGAAAGACTCTGAAAGCATGCATCCGTGACCAAAAAGAACAGTATGGGAGACAGATTCAGTTCCACATGAGGTTATTAATTAGCAAATTACATAAATATTACGAACGTAAACATTAAGTGAGCAGGTTACATTGTAACCGCGTGTCCTAACAACACGCTGTGACGAGAGAGGCAGTGATCAGCTATTTGGCTGTTTGCACCAGACGAGACACGGCAGAAATGTAAATACAGCCTTTCAGAAGCACAGAATATGCACTCGCTCACGAAACGGTAAGGTTTAGAATCTATTTAATACATGTTAACCCACTTTAACATCAATGTAGATGCTGAATCACTCATATGTGTTTAGTTCTAAAGTTCAATTTCAGACGGTTTATTGTATTTTCAAGATCTGAGGTGAACTTTCTGCTTTCAGTATATGGCAACAAATGCCATGTAAAATGCATTCAAACTCGCATTGTTAGCATTTAGCACAGAATAAAGCACACAAGGCTTACCTGAGGTGATCTAGCTGTCATAGGTTTCTGTTGTTCAGCTGTGAGAAATAGAAGCCATTTCTAATATATCAATTCGAGGTGTTGGTTAGGACAAAAACTCCTTTTAATATGGAAAATATTCCCTCTATCGCGTGTCGTTGCTTTTATTTAGAACACAGTTTAAATCGCTCGCTCCTGTACACAATCTGGCATCCTAGCGTACTTTTATTATGATCCAGGAGTGCAATACCTAGTTCAACCACTGGGTGTCAAACTTACATACTGCACCTTTAAGGTTGAAAAAAGTACATAGTGCTGTTTTAAGAGTTTCGTTGATCATCTCCAGTATATGCTTCCAACTTTCAGAACACAAATGAAGATATTTTAGATGAAATTTGAGAGCTCCATCATCCCCCATAGACTGCATCTGTCCTGAGACATTCAAAGTTCAGAAAAAGAACCAAAAACATTGTCAAAACTTTCCATGTGACTTCAGTGGTTCAATTGTAATCATACGAAGCTCCAAGAACACTATTGTGCAGCAAAAAAAAAACTGTAAAAACCACTTTGTTTGTCAGTGTCGTCTTTTCATCATATGTTTACTGAGCAATACAACGGATTGCAATTACAATGATTACAGTTTAACCACTGGAGTCACAGAAAATGTTTTTAATTCCTTTTCTGTACTTTAGCGTTAACATCTTGTGGCTAATGCTGTCTAGAGAGAGTCAAAGAGCTTTCAGATGTCATCTAAAAAGAACACTAATTTAATATGTGTTCTGAAGATGAATGAAGGTTTCGGGATGGGAATGACATGAGGGTCAGTAATTAATAACAGAATTTTCATTTTTGGGTAAATTAACTTAAGGTCTGGGTAAATCAAATGCAAGTTATTGTAATCCTTGTGTTGGATGCAAAAATAAATAACTTTGACAAACCCCAAATTGTTACAGCAGAGCATCTGGGTTGAGCATCTTTGAAACAGCAAGGCTTGCGTCTTGATTCCGGTCATCTATTTTTGAGAATTTACCAACAGTGGTCAGAGGAAGGACAAATTCATCGTGTATGGCCATACACCCAAAGCGCTTCACAATCATGAGGGGGGTCTCTCCACACCACCACCAGTGTGCAGCATCCACTTGGATGATGTGACGGCAACGGTGCCAGTGCTCTTACAACACACCAGCTATTGGTGGAATGGAGAGACAGTCTAGGAGCCAATACGGTGAAGGGGGATGATTGGGAGGCCATGATCAGTACAATAGAGGGAACGCTAACCCTTTACGAGGGTGGTGGGATTTTTAATGACCACAGAGAGTCAGGATCTCGGTTTAACGTCTTATCTGAAAAACCACAATCAAAAGACAAATGTTGAGTCCCCAAGGCTGACTGCCTAGAGCAGGGGTCATGAATCTTGGTCCTGGAGGGCTGGTGTTCCTGCAGAGTTTGACTCCAACTTGCCTCAACACACCTGCCTGGAAGTTTCACGTATACAGCCGAAGTCACACTAGAGTTTGAGCTTGCGAAATTCTGTCGTACGGCGCTGCGAAAAGGGGCAGGATTAAACAAGATGATTAGACATTAAAAAGCGAGCGATTGCTCCATGTTTTAAATTTCTGTTCAAACAGGTTATGTTTTGATCCTGGATTGGTCTCTTGCAGTCAAGTGATGCAATTTCGCAGGTCAGAGTTCACCAAGCTTGAACTTTGCACCGCAGCAACCTGCGAAACTCCGACGCATGACCCTGCGTTTCTGGTCTGACGCATTCGCGTGCGTATGAATGAAAGTCTATGGGGAGAAAAGCCCAGTGTGACCGCGGCTTACCTATAGTAAGACCTTGATTAGCTTGTATAGGTTTGTTTGATTAGGGTTGGAGCTAAACTCCGCAGGACACCGACCCTCCAGGAACAAGTTCGATGACTCTTGGTCTATAGCAGTGGTTCCCAATTCCAGTCCTCGGGACCCCCCCCCCAACTTGCATATTTTGTTTGTCTTCCTTAACACACCTGATTTAGATCATCAGCTTGTTAACAGAGAGATCCATGAACTGATCCTTGTGCTTCAAATAAGAGAGACATCCAAAATGTGCAGGGCGAGGCATCCCAAGGACCTGAATTTGGAACCACTGGTCTAGAGCAGGGGTGCACAAACTTGGTCACAATAGAGTTTGAGCATGCGAAATTCTGTCGTACGGCACTTTAAAAAGGGGCGGGATTAAACAAGAAAATTAGACATTTAAAAAAGCGAGTGCTTGGTCCATGTTTTAAATTCCTGTCCAGAGAGGCCATGTTTTGATCATCGATTGGTCTCACGCAGTAAAGTGATGCGATTTTGCTGGTCAGAGTTCACCAAGCTTGAACTTTCCAACGCATGAATGGCAAAACTTAACGTACGACCTAGCATTTCTGGTCATTTGTGTGCGTATGAATGGAAGTCTATGGGGAGAAAAGTGCAGTGTGACCGCAGCTTCACGAGGCTTTCTAGAAACATCTATGCAGGTGTGTTGAGACAAGTTGGAGCTAAAATCTGCAGGACACCGGCCCTTCAGTTTGGGCACCCATGGTCTAGAGCAGTGGTTCTCAATTCCAGTCCTCGGGCCCCCCCACCCCCTCGTCCCGGACATTTGGTGTCTCTTTTATTTGACAGACAAGGATTATTTCAAGGATCTCGCTGTTAATGAGCTGATGATCTGAATCAGGTGTGTTAAGCAAGGAAGACATACAAAATGTGCAGGGCATGGGGGCCCGAGGACTGGAATTGAGAACCACTGGTCTAGAGCAGGGGTGCTCAACCCTGTACCTGGAGATCTACCTTCCTGTAATGTTCAGCTCCAATCCTGATCAAACACACCTGAACCAATTAATTAGGACCTGAACAGCACTTGATAATTACAGGCAGGTGTGTTTGATATGGGTTGCAACTGACATCTGCAGGAAGGTAGATCTCCAGGATCAGGGTTGATCACTCCTGGTCTTGAGTATCTGTCTAAACCAAGTCAACGGGTCTATATCACAGGCGTCAAACTCAGTTTGTGGATGGCTGTGGCTCTGATCTTTCATACTTGTTTGAAACCTACAGGAAAGTGTGTTGAAGAAGGGTTGGAACTAAACTCTGCAGGGCTGCAGACCTCAAGAAAGCGAGTTCTACACTGTAAGGCAGGGGTGCTCAATCCTGTTCCTGGAGATCTACCTTCCTGCAGGTTTCTGTTGCAACCCATATCAAACACACCTGCCTGTAATTATCCAGTGCTGTTCAGGTCCTAATTAATTGGTTCAGGTGTGTTTAATCAGGGTTGGAGCTGAACTATGCAGGAAGGTAGATCTCCAGGAACAGGATTGAGCACCCCTGCTGTAAGGAAATGCTGGGTTCCACACAATTCCTTCCTGTTTTCCCAGCACAAATCAATTAATTTAACCTAAATTTGTAAAATATTATGAAGTGGATTCAACATAAAACAATTAGGTTATCCCAAAAACAACTTGTTTCAACTAATTTAAAATAAGTAGTTTGAACAAGCCGCAAAAGTTAAAATAAAATACAGTAGAGTGTACCTAAATTCTCAGTTGAACATGTTATAAAATTGATGTCATGAATTTATCACAGAAAACTGTGTTGTGTACTCTGGTACAAAAACAAGAAGTTGAACGTGTTGAACTGGCAAACAACTTCCATGGCAAATCCAAAACCCAGGTCAGCCTTACTCTATGACCTATAGGGCTTGGAAGATTGGTCTTCACTGGTCTTGTAGAGTTCATGCCTCAGCACACAGAGGACCAATAGAAAATCATGCAGGTGGTCATAATTCTTTGCTCTATATTTCAACAGTGCGTTACAAATGCCATTAATTAATTCATCTTTATTTCTATAGCGCTTTTACAATGTAGATTGTGTCAAAGCAGCTTCACATAGAAGATTATAGTAAATTGAAACACTGTCAGTCCAGTTATCAGTGTTTACGCTCAGTTCAGTGTGGTTTATTCACTACTGAGAGTCCAAACACTGAAGAGCAAATCCATCGATGCACAGCTCTACAGATCCCGAACCATGCAAGCCAGTGGCGACAGGGGCGAGGAAAAAACTTCACCAATTGCCGAAAGTGAAGATTTAAAAAACCTCGAGAGAAACCAGGCTCAGTTGGGCACGACCATTTCTCGTATGGCCAAACGTCTTGTGCAGAGCCGCAGTCTAGGTGCCGGAGGCTGACAATGCTGGACGTCAGCGAAGACTTGTCTGTTCCTGGAGCGTCACCGGAATCAGTCTCATGCTCTCCACTCCTCCATGACCACCACAGCAGCTGCTTAGGATACGGCCTGGTCCATTAATGGGTAAATGTTTGAGAGAGTATACAGTCCAACAATTTTATTGATTCTTTTGTTGTTGTTTGTTTGTACATTTTTATTGAATTGTACCTTAAATATGTCCTATGATGTGACAGCAAATATTAAGAAAAACAACTCTTAATAATATACAAATATCGAGAGAGGGATTTATCTTCATTGTTGGACATTTATCTTCATATAGAGCGATTCATTTTATATAAAATTATGAACAGCTAATATATTTTTCTCCATGACTTGTCAGACTTTTAATACATTTTTAATAAGTAGAGGTTTCACATCAAACTACAACAAATCGTAATTTTTATAACGGTTCCAAAAAGTTAAATATGTGAAAAATCCTAAGAAATAAACTTAATAGGTGGGCTTCAGTCACATGATGTTGAAAGGGACCCTTCAACTAATTAAAGTTTTCCATGGAATTGCCAGATTCAAATTAGCATAGAGCTTCACACCAGAGGACATGGTTTTCAGTGACAAAACTTATAAAGCTCCTATGTTTTAGAAATATTACTAGCATTTACTAAAAGTGCCACTTGTAAAATTAGACCTGGGGTATTTATAAGAGCTGTAATTTATTAAACTATGCTTGAGACCGTCACACCATCAGACAGTTTTGAGATTGGGCTGAAAAAATGAGAGGTCCAAGGGAGACAAAGAAATGTTTAATCATTTACGGCATTTCTAATGATCACGACAATACTAATTATATTCACTTTTGTCATGTGCCACAGAGAAAATCAAACGTAATGTCAACAACCCGGCCACTTTATTAGGTACACCTTACTTGTACCGGGTTGGACCCCCTTTTGCCTTCAGAACTGCCTTAATCCTTAAGGCATAGATTCAACAAGATACTGGAAATATTCCTCAGAGATTTTTTGTCTATACTGACATGATAGCATCACAGTTGCTGCAGATTTGTAGGGAGATAAAAAAAAAGCCCCAGCAGAAGCACATAAAAACACATAAACATTGACATACATCGCAAATTGGGATGGGAAAGGGGGTGTGGATGTAGTCCGGCAAGGGCGGGCAGCCAGCGATTCCTGCAGCCATGGAGGTGCTGGTCACAGACCCGCCTACCCCCTCATTGTCATGTTTAAGAAACCAGTCTGGTCGGCGCAATAGCCTAGTGGATAGCGCGCCGACATATGGTGCAGTAGCATGTCAGGGCGTCCCGAGTTCGAATCCCGGCTCGAGGACATTTCCCTACCCTACCCCCCTCTCTCTCTCCAACTTCGCTTCCTGTCTAAACACTGTCCTATCTAATAAAGGCCAAAAATAAATCTTAAAAAAAAAAAAAAGAAACCAGTCTGAGATGATTTGCACTTTATGATATGCTGCATTATCCTGCTGGAAGTAGCCATCAGAAGATGGGTACACTGGTCATAAAGGGATGGACATGGTCAGCAACGATACTCAGGTAGGCTGTGGCATGATGCTCAATTGGTACTAATGGGCCCAAAGTGTGCCAAGAAAATATCCCCCACACCATTACACCACCACCACCACCACCACCAGCCTGAACCGTTGATACAAGGCAGGATGGATTCATGCTTTCATGTTGTTGATGCCAAATTCTGACCCTAACATCTGAATGTCGCAGCAGAAATTGAGACTCATCAGACCAGGCAACGTTTTTCCAATCTTCTATTGTCCAATTTTGGTGAGACTGTGTGAATTGTAGCCTCAGTTTTCTGTTCTTTGCTGACAGGAATGGCACCCGGTGTGGTCTTCTGCTGCTGTAGCCCATCCGCTTCAAGGTTGGACGTGTTGTGCGTTCAGAGATGCTCTTCTGGATACCTCGGTTGTAACGAGTGGTTATTTGAGTTACTATTGCCTTTCTATCAGCTCGAACCAGTCTGAGCATTTTTCCCTGACATCAACAAGATATTTGTGGCCACAGAACTGCCACTCACTGGATACTTTCTCTTTTGTTGTGAGTGAATATCCCAGTAGATCAGCAGTTTCTGAAATACTCAGACCAGCCCATCTGCCACCAACAACCGTGCCATGTTCAAAGTCACTTAAATCACCTTTGATCTCCATTCTGATGCTCGGTTTGAACTGCAGTAGGTCGTCTTGACAATCTCTACATGCCTGAATGCATTGAGTTGCTGCCATGTGATTGGCTGATTAGAAATTTGCATGAACGAGCAGTTAGACAGGTGTACCTAATAAAGTGGCCTGTGAGTGTATATTCACATCTAGAAAGGACTCATTCCAAACCGAAGTGCTCAAAACTGGCCACTTCAAAGAGCCCTTCAGGCAGCCATGATCCTTTGCGTAGGACAGTTTGGTGTCACAACTGCACTCTATTCAGAATCTTGTTGAAGGGATTAGGGCAGTGTTTCTCAACCACATTCCTGAAGGACCAGCTTTGCACATTTCCCACATCTCGTTAAATAAACACACCTGATTCAGATCATCAGCTCATTAGCAGAGACTGAAAGTCCTGTATGACAGGCAAAGGAGACTCCAGGAACGTGGTTGAGAAACAGTGGATTATGGCATAGGGATGAGCCCTTTTGGATGGAAACACAAGCACTGTGCATTTTTTATTTCAAGTCCTCCTTGTATAGTAGACATAAAAATATGGTGACACAAGAAACGAGACAGTAAAGAAAATTCTACAAAATGTTTTATTGGAAAGCAAGACAGAACTACAAGAGCGTTGTACAATATCAGAGGGGTCACGGGCTGAGCTGGGGGAGAAAGAAAAGCTCTCTTGAGCATCTTTCACAGTACGTCTTACCTAAAGAGGTAGATTTCTTGCATAACCTGAGAATCGAACCGGGGCATAGCGGGGAAAAACAAACAAAAAAACAGTGGCGATACAAAGTGACAGTACCAAAACACCAAAAACTTCAAATGAACATGGCCCCAATTACAGATGTGTCCAAAAAAAAAAAAAAAAAAACTGCTCACACTTCTGGAGAGAAAATAAAACATATGCTGTTATTATAAACATCAACATTCTTATCCATCATTTGAAGAAAGTAAAACGAGGTACAAGATTTTAGAAAAGTGGTGAAGATCTACCATTCCATTCTGCTGAGTTTTAGTTTGGCAAAGTTAAACATTCAGACTTTCATTTCAGCCCATGTTTTGAACAAGCGAGTTTCTCACAAAAATAGGTTGTCATTCTGCATTTCTCTTATGCCTCGATTACATTATTACAAAAATATGCCAAGTTCCATTACAAGTAGATTATCTGAAGGATGTGTTGGATTTGGCGTTCAGGAATGTACTGGCCAAATCAGCACATGAACAGTGGCAGATGCTGGAATGGACCTGAGGAGGCTGGCAAGTGTTTTTAGACCCTGTGTGTCCACGTGTGAGAATGATCAGATCTTAAAGGGCTGCCCGTTTGTAGACATGGGATTGGCAACTTCTACATTCATCAGTTCAGTTGAGTTCTCTACAGACAGTTTCACATTAACAACGTTGAGAATCTTTGCAGCTCTTTTAAACATTTGAGCATCGAAATACAGACTTTATTCTTGTTCATAACAATGTTCAAGAGCGAAAGAGAGAAATCACATTCAGCATCAAATACGTCAAGGCCCCTTTTTAAAATATGAAATTAATTGTAGTCAGTTCTGGGTCCAGTTAAAGAGTGAAAAAATGAATTTAAAATTGGCTAATTCTCCCAAAATACAAAACAAAATGAAAGTCCCTCATCTTACTCCAAACATGTATGACATAAAAAGAAAATATGTTGAAAAATCTCTTTTTTTTTCTGTGATGAAAGTCAGTCATACAGGTTTGGATGGTCACATTGGTTGTTTTATTATGGAGTCAATCTAGGGCCATATTTACTTGCAAAATAAAAGAAAGTTTTGCAAACAAAAAATAAAGTATTGAGCAAAAAAATAAATGCAAATCTCACCCCCCCCAAAAAAAAAAAAAAAAAAAAAAAAAAAATATATATATATATATATATATATATATATATATATATATATATATATATATATATATATATATATATATATATATATATATATATATATATATATATATAAATAAATTTGCTAGCAAAAAAAGAACTGTTAATAAAAATCAAACAGTGCAAAAAAAAAACTAATATATATATATATATATATATATGCAAAACATTTTATAGCATCGCCTTTACAAAACCCGTCCAGTCAATTGCAATGCTCATTTTGATTTGCTTTTTAGTCGTGAGTGTGAGATGCTGTTTTCACTTTGAACATTTTTGTGCGTTTCACTTTGTGGCCCTGATTTGACTTGTGGGCGGAGTCAAGGGAACTTGGGCGTTTACAGCCCCAAATCAGAGCCACAAAGTGAAAAGCGCAGAAACGTGTGAAGTGAAACAGCATCTCACACTCACGGTTGACTAAAAAACAAATCAAAATGAGCATTGCAATTGACTGGATGGGTTTTGTAAAGGCGATGCTATAAAAATGTTTTGCGCATATCTATATATCATTTTTTTTTGCACTGTTTGATTTTTATTTACAGTTTTTTTTGTTAGCAAATTTTACTTTTATTTCTCAACTTAATTTTCCCTTTGCAGTTTATTTTTCTTAGCAAAGTAATTTTTTTCTCAAGAATTAATTTTTGCTTTGCAATTTTTGGAGATTTGCATTTTTTTATTTTGCTCAATACTTCATTTTTTATTCGCAAAACTTTCTTTTATTTTGCAAGTATATGTGAGAAATAAAAATAAAATTTGCTAAAAAAAAGAAAGAACTGCAAATAAAAATCAAGCAGTGCAAACTCCAATATTTACAACATAAAATTAAATAAATAAAACTATATATATATATATATATATATATATATATGCAAAACATTTTATAGCATCACCTTTACAAAACCCGTCCAGTCAATTGTAATGTTCATTTTGATTTGCTTTTTAGTCAATCGTGAGTGTGCGATGCTGTTTTCACTTTGCATGTTTCTCCGCTTTTCACTTTGTGGCCCTGATTTGACTAGGGGGCGGAGTCAAGGGAACTTGGGCGTTTACGGCAGGCCCAGACCTACTGGGCTGTAAGACCACCTTGAATGAGTCTCCACCTTGGTCTTCAGGTAATGATGTCGCTTAAATGGAGGCAAAAATTTAAATTTCCCTTTGCAGTTTTTTTATTTTTGTTAGCAAAATTAATTTTTATTTTCTCAAAAATCTATTTTTGCTTTGCAATTTTTGGAGATTTGCATTTATTTTTTTGCTCAATACTTTATTTTTCGTTTACAAAACTTTCTTTAATTTTGCAAGTATATATGGCCCTAGACTGACTCCATACTTTTAAATGATTTTTATGATTGAACCGTTTTAAATATTGCAGATAACAGAAAAAGGACCTGAATTCAAAACAATAGCTATCATCAGGATTAATAAAATAAAACCAAACAAAAAGGAGATTCTTAGTTAAATCTCACCCTTTCAGCAAAATAAATATGCCCTTTTTCTAAAAATCCGAAGGAAAGTTTTTTGGAAATGAATGAACGAAAAAAATATATATATTTTGGGGAGAAAATGCTGATTGATTCAATGGTTTGATCAAATTAAATGAATCCAGCTAGTTTGGAATCCCCGATTCAAGAAAAACAACCATCTTAGGAATGCAACGTTTAACTGAATTTTAATGAATACAAACCCAAGTGGAATTTGGAAAAATATTCTCCCTCCCATAGAAAGTTCTTAAACTTGAGAAGAAAAAAAAGTGATGTGAGAGTATTTGGCCCTGTTCTAATATTTCACATAATTGTTGGAGATGTAGCAGCCTTATTCAAAGTCAAACTAGCCCTTAATCAGATTCCCATATGAAAACCAGTCGCAGGCGGTGAGGAGTCTTGACCCCTCTCTAATTTACAAGATGTGAATCTTCCTATAAAGTCCAGTTCAATTGAATCAACAGAAATCAAACTTCCTACAGACCCGTCTCGGATCAGACTCAAAGTGCCAATGAGTAGATGAGTGTGTGTTAACCTCAGTTTCTCCGGTTATTAATGCCCTGTTACTCAAGTCTCAAGGTTATCTGCTCATCTAGAGCTTGTTGACCATGTCCGCTTATTTCAAAATTAAACATTATATATATGCATCCAAAATGATTTATTCAGATTCTAGAGGTCAGAGCGAAGAGCTACATTTTATTAAAGAGAAACAAACTAAACCAAACCAAAAACGTGCAACCATAGCACAGCTGAGCAGGAAAGAGCCGAGAACAGAATCGGGGAAGAAGAAAAAATGAAAAACATACGAAACAAAGCTGCATGGCGGCCGCCTTGGACCACATGACCGTTTCCTACGAAAATACAATGTGATAGAAAATAGGGAGTAAAAAGTGCTCGCCACAAAGCGGATTATCAACGTATAGAGCAGTTAGCGTCTTCACTAATGTCCTGCTTTTTCCTCTCAAACTTTATGATAATAATTGTTAGACAAAAATATATACCTCCACAAAAAAAAGAAAGGCCACCAGAAGGCCAGGCTCAGTCATCAATAAGCTGTCTGGATGATGTGCTGCTCGAATCGTCAGGCTGCAGACCGACTTTCTCTGTTTCAGGCACCAAAGCCTCCATCTCTCCCTCCACTTCTCCCTCCACCTCTCTCTCCAGCTCTGGGTTGGACAGCTCCTCCGGCTGGGGATCAGGAGGTCCCGTACCCTCTTCCTCAGGATCTTTTGCCGGGCCCTGAAGTGCTCGGAGTTTCTGGTTCAGGTCATTGCGTTCTCGCTGCAGGGCTCTGCAGAGCTTTTCCAGACGATCCAGTTTACCTTGGAGGGCCTTGTAATTTTTATCTCGCACGGTTTTCTACAAGATATATGAAAAAGGGGACTTTAAAACAAATTCTGATATATTCAAAGGTTTGATATCAGTAAAGGCACTGATATACTCACAGTTTATTTCTTTTTTGTTGTTTGTTTAGGGCAAAAAAGACATTCTAATGGGCCGATCACACCGAACACGCTTTTTGCGTTGAGAGGTGCCTATTTTGAATGATTTACTAATGGCCTTGAGCGTTTTGCGGCTTGTGAGGCCTGCAGGGCATGTAAGCATCTTAACCGTCTGCTGCTCCTCCTGTTTTTACGTTGCACACGGAGTGCCCACGGTTGAAAAAAGTCATTTATCCGAAGCTGTATAACTTCACAAGTCTCTCAATATTATTAAATACAGTGGTCCTTCACTATAGCACATTTTACCTTTCACAGCCTCGCAGTTTCTTGAATTTGACATGATTATTTTAATTAAAATTATTTATTTTTTTTACATTGCATTGTGTTCTGCATCTTTATTGGCTGTAGACCATTGTCAATCAATCACCTCCGTGTCTCCTGTACAATACAGAATAGGCCTTTTTCACGGACGATCGAACGCACGTCTGGTAGGCGGCGGTTGCGTATCGATACTTCCGGCCTGAGCAATCGAGTCAGAAACGCTAGATTTCACTACCTCTTTGAAAACTGTGCCAACATTTGCCATTTACAGCGGATGCCTTATTGTCTTGACATTCTATCGCCCCACACTCTAAACTTAATAAAGGATATACGTTTTTCTATAAAAATTACATTTTTAATTACGAAGGTGGTTGACGATCCATACGTTAGCATGGTTCAGGAAAGGCTATTTACATTTGTGCAAAATGTACCTTTATCATAGCGTCGGCTCAAGAGTAGTTTTAAACTGTCAAGAAATATAAGGGAGGTAACGTGTATAATAATAAATGTTTAAATACATGTATAACATGTAAATGTATAGTAATTATGTGATGTAATAAATATGTGATGAGAGGGAACCTGGACCTTTACTATTTCTGTACGTGCATAGATGAATATCTTAAGTGAGGGCAATAGGCTTCATTTGACTCATGCACTGTATAAATGTATAAAATGTTAATACTGCTGAAATAAGTCAGTCTGGAATTGTTTGTACATATGTTTTTTATTCAATGTTTTCTTTTCAAGATTTGTATCATACATTACATAATATACATTTGTTGACATCTATACATGAGTATATGCATCTTTGTATATACAGTTGAAGTCAAAATTATTAGCCCCCCTGTTTATTTTTTCCCCAATTTCTGTTTAACGGAGGGAAGATGTTTTCAACACATTTCTAAACATAATAGTTTTAATAACTCATTTCTAATAACTGATTTATTTTATCTTTGCCATGATGACAGTAAATAATATTTTACTAGATATTTTTTAAGACACTTCTATACAGCTTAAAGTGACATTTAAAGGCTTAACTAGATTAATTAGGTTAACTAGGCAGGTTAGGGTAATTAGGCAAGTTGTTGTATAACGATGGTTTGTTCTGTAGACTATCGAAAAGTATATATATATAGCTCAAAGGGGCTAATAATTTTGCCCTTAAAATGGATATAAATTTTTTTAAAACTGCTTTTATTCTGGCCGAAATAAAACAAATAAGACTTTTGCCAGAAGAAAAAATATTATCAGACATACTGTGAAAATTTCATTGCTCTGTTAAACATTATTTAGGAAATATTTAAAAAAAAAAAATAATAATAATAATTCAAAGGGGGGCTAATAATTCTGACTTCAACTGTATATAAAAGTCTTAAAACTATTGAACAACATCCATTCTTGTCTTAAGATAATTTTGAGAACTTTTTAAATCTACTTCAAATGTTGATTACTGTGTGTGTGTGTGTGTGTGTGTGTGTGTGTGTGTGTGTGTGTGTGTGTGTGTGTGTATTTTATATACATACAGTTGAAGTCAGAATTATTAGCCTACACACATAGATGCATATACTCATGTATAGATGTCAACAAATGTATATTATGTAATGTATGATACAAATCTTGAAAAGAAAACATTGAATAAAAAACATATGTACAAACAATTCCAGACTGACTTATTTCAGCAGTATTAACATTTTATACATTTATACAGTGCATGAGTCAAATGAAGCCTATTGCCCTCACTTAAGATATTCATCCATGCACGTACAGAAATAGTAAAGGTCCAGGTTCCCTCATCACATATTTATTACATCACATAATTATTATACATTTACATGTTATACATGTATTTAAACATTTATTATTATACACGTTACCTCCCTTATATCTCAAGTTTAAAACTACTCTCGAGCCGACGCTATGATAAAGGTACATTTTGCACAAATGTAAATAGCCTTTCCTAAACCATGTTAACGTATGGATCGTCAACCACCATCGTAATTAAAAATGTAATTTTTAACAGAGCGCCATCTGAATAATTTCATTTTAAATAACATGCGAACGTGCGCATCCGGTGTGTGTTACTTTCAGCTGTCATGTGCGCGGCGCATCCTCTGTGCAACCCCCTTAAATAATGGAGTCTGCTTTCGCTTTGTGGATCAGTGACTGCAGGAAAAAGAACATTACGCCAGATGCCAACATTATCCACACAAAAGCTAAAAAGCTTCATGTATCTTTTTCTGACAGCGATGAATGTTTGCACCTGACAACAGATTTTGATGTTTGGTTTCATTCTTAAATACTGGACTTATTTTTCTATGAAGGTTTGAACTTTGAGAGTGTTTAAACGAGAGAAATATATGAAAATGTTAATGCCTGTCTGAGAAAAGTGTATAGTGAGGGGTTTTACAGCCTTAAAACATCTATAATCACACAATATGCAGCTGATTCAGTCGTTGTCTAGCAACATCAAAAGTGCACTGCACCACACTTCTTTTTTTCTTGTTAATTAAAAAGGCAGTGCGGTGCACCTCATATTTTCATTTGTGTTATCGGGCCCTAAGTAAGTAATTGGATAGCAGTTAATTGTTATGGCTCGTTTCCACTAAGTGGTTCGGGTATGCAATTATTTCTAATTCCATTGTCAGAAATTGTAAATATGGCATTGTGAATTGTATCATACTACTATTTTGGTACCCAGCGCAGAGTCTTACAATTATGCACAATTTACAATTAAGGAGGCATTCAGCAATTCAACAAGGAGAGGCAGCACACACAACAAGTGCTAATTATACATTTATACAAAGGAAATAATTTTTATACAGACACACTTAAACATACAATTAATCACTCATAAATTCAAAACTTGAATTCAGAAATGTGGAAAAAAGCTGCGTGTGTTATTTCACTTACCTCTTCTGCCATCTGCAGTAGAGTCTGGTTGTTGGTCTCCCATTTGGTCCTCCATAGTGTAGTCTCCTTTTCAAGCTTCTTGATCTTCTTTGTCATCTGATCAGCCACAGAAAATAAAAGCATGTCAAGCAAAGCAAGCGTTTCAATTTTCAAATCAACAAAACATCTTATTTTTATGCAAACTCTGTCTTCAAATAATCAGGCCTGATCATTTTAGTGAAGCTGAAAATGTAGAGATATTAAAACTCTTAAACCAATGTAAATGTTATTATTCCATATAAATAAATAAAAACAAATCAAAAAACACTAAAAACCAAATCTCATTGTTTTTGTAAGTAAACTTAGACACCACATCGATGTCATTTTAACTTGTATTACTGACTGAAGATTATGATAATGATGTAATTGAATAAATTGTGTTCCTTTACGTGTAATATTAAGTTTTAGATGACTAATATAAACACAGTCTTTCTATGCCATTTTATTCATTTGAAATATTTCCATTTCAAATAAATGTTTCTGAAAAAAAAAAAAAAAAAAAACACAAAATAATTAAATATTTTTCTATAGCAAATCAGCATATTGGGGCGCAATTTAGTGTTGTCACAATACTTGAATTTATGTACCAAACGGTACTGAAATAAAAAAAAAATATTCATTTTCCGCTAACTTTTGAGCACTTTTGAGCGCATACTTAAACACTGCTGATTAGCCATTGTGTTCACGTGCTCAACAGAAATGCCTGTGATTGGCTGTGAAGGTCATCAATTCACTGCTGTTCAGAGAGTGCAAACAGATATACAGACACTGGAGCATTTCAAAGCCACGAAGATCAGTCGATCCTTCAGCGGATCGCTTTTACGTCAGCTCATACAGTCCAGCTGATCAACACAATGGCCAGTCAGTGGCGTTTAGGTACTCGCTTAACAGCACTCAAATTTTAACAATTTACGTTTTTTTAAATTTCAATACCAAACTCAATACTTTTGACAACACTAGGGCGCATGTCCAGCAAAGCCTTTTGACGCAGCTGTAAACACCTGATCTGATCTTCTAAAAACACTCAGATAGCTCAGAAGCTTTTCTATTGTCGGAGCATGTAAAAAAATGCAGAACACTCAGGCTACGTTCACACTGCAGCCAAAAGTGGCCCGAATCTGATCTTTTCGCCCATATGTAACACAGGTCTTGACAGTGTGGACAGCCCAAACCGCACAGAATCTGA
Source organism: Danio kyathit (assembly GCA_903798195.1). Taxonomy (NCBI): domain Eukaryota; kingdom Metazoa; phylum Chordata; class Actinopteri; order Cypriniformes; family Danionidae; genus Danio; species Danio kyathit. Next base: position 14,949,036 of record LR812529.1, on the reverse strand, counting down.
TCTTTTCACTTCAGATTTGTGCCACTTTCATATGTAGTCTTAAATCAGACACAGATCTGATGTTTTGCAATGCGACCGCAGTGTAAACGGTTATGTCGGATTTCATGTGACTTTTACATAATCTTCGAGCGACATACGTCATCATTCTGTGCTGAAGACATCATCTACACCTCTGCAGCATAGTAGAATAACACACAGGACGATTACTTTACCACAGGAAGTTTGTCGTTCATTTTGAAAAAGATTTTGAAGGCAAAACTGGTGCTTGTTAATCACTCTGGTTAACGATTGGGGCACGGGATGATCTCGATGCTAAAGAGCGTCGGGGGTGTTGCGAAAAGGGGATCCGTGCACAAAGGAGGGGGCACTTTCATTTTAAGGACGAACATTATCTCCGAGCGAATAAAGGGCAGAAGCTCAAGCACCCAAACCACCCATCTGCACGTGTCTGTTGTTTACAACGAAGTAAAATAAAATAACTGCAAACGGAGGTAAACCAACTCCGCCTTCACAGTTCAGTCTGCGGCTGCTCATTAACCCTTGATGAGTTCACTACACCGGTGGTCAGACAGACGCGCACCGCAGTTGTCAATTCACAAATGATTAGTGTTTTCAATCACAAGGGACTTATTTTAGGTTTCAAATGCCGAAATACACATTAGTAGTAGCAGAACAACCCTTTACAGTTCATGTAATACACCACGGTTGTCTGTGAAAAGGGCAATTATCATATTAAGCATAATCTGACAACGTGCTTCATACAGTATGCACATTGTGTGCGTTATTAGACATTTTGTGTTGTCCGTAACTATACTTCTGCGCATGCGGGTCAGTTTACGACCATGATCTGTTCACACTGCAAATCTGATATTGGCCACATTTATAACAACAGTGTGAACAGCTAGGCAAAAAAATCAGATCTGAGTAAAATCAGATTTGAGCACTTTGCCTCGCAGTGAACGTAGCCTCAGAGCTTCACATTTAAAATGTGCATTTAAAAAATGTTGCGCTCTATTGACTAAAAAAGTGCTTAGCTTGTGAAAACAAAAACATTTTAATGGACATGCACTCATAAAATGACTTTGAAGAATCTAATTATGAACTCTAAAAACTGGGGTGATGGTAAATGAAAACGCAGCTTTGCTATAAAAGCTTTGCTATAAAATAATATTTATAATATATTCTATTTTTAAATAAAAGTAAACAGTTATTTTAAATTGTGATATTATTTAAAAATATTAAGTTTCATTCAAATATTTTAGATCAAAGAAATGCAGACTCTGTTAGCCAAGACTTCTGCTGTTCCCGCCACACTCACTTTCTCCATCTCCTGTCTGAAGGTGGTGAAGACCTCGTTGCTCTTAGCGAGAGTCGTCTGAAACTCCTCAAACTTGTCCATGTACAAAGTGAGCTGCTGCTTTAGCTGATGCTCCTGCTCCTTCATCAGCTCACATTTGTGTCTCGACTCCGTTGCATTTTTCAAGAGCTGAACAGAGAATAGAAACCAACATTTATGTATTTTGGTAGACGGGAGTGACTTTGTTATTAATTGTTGTTTGATTTAGTGTTAAATTTTTAAACTTCCACCAACAGAGTTGCCAATAACAGAGTTGACCTTTTCCATCATTTTGTGCTTTAGCTCAAGATGTTAACCTCAAACTAGATAGCATATGGCATGACTAAAAGAGAATTTTATGCATTTTCATTAGATTACTGTATCAAACAGTGAATGAGTGTGTATTACTGAAATTAAAAATAATACAGAAAATAGATGTTTCATGCAAAAAAAAAAAAGTTTAATTTAGCAAGCAGTAAAAAAAATTGTAAAAAAAAAGTAGTAAAAATCTGAAAATCAGACTTATTATTTCTTTTTAATTGAAGTAGAATGTACGATTCAGTCAAAAAACATTAAGTATAGTCTTTAAGTGAATAATTACAAGACATGTCCTTAAATACACATACATACATTATTTTTAGAGATGCCTTTTTTAATATTAATATTCAAAACCCTTTTTTAAAAATTATATAGGGTTTATCTAGGTTACTAGGCACTTCCTTACATCCTAAGAGCATAAAATTACCAAGAGGCGACACTGTTGCTATTTGGGAAACAGCCACTAGATGCCGCTAGTGTCACACAGCAATCATTATGGAATGAAAATTCCAACAGAACAGCAGCACCGATAACACTAGACAGAATGAATTAAAATATTGAGTTAAATATGAGGTAAAATATTATATTCATACACCCCCATTGAAAAGCAACATTTTAAATAATATCTCAATGAAAAGAAAACAATTTCCAAAACGTTGACAAAACTAAGTTCAACATAATATTTGTGACTTATGACATGAAAGTAAGATTAACAAAATAACTTCAATTACTAATTTTTTTAGTTTTACTTAAATAAGGGTGATGAGTATACCCCACATCAAAAGCTACTTTACAGGGAGTGCAGAATTATTAGGCAAGTTGTATTTTGAGGATTAATTTTATTATTGAACAACAACCATGTTCTCAATGAACCCAAAAAACTCATTAATATCAAAGCTGAATATTTTTGAAAGTAGTTTTTAGTTTGTTTTTAGTTTGAGCTATTTTAGGAGGATATCTGTGTGTGCAGGTGACTATTACTGTGCAGAATTATTAGGCAATTTAACAAAAACAAATATATACCCATTTCAATTATTTATTTTCACCAGTGAAACCAATATAACATCTCAACATTCACAAATATACATTTCTGACATTCAAAAACAAAACAAAAACAAATCAGTGACCAATATAGCCACCTTTCTTTGCAAGGACACTCAAAAGCCTGCCATCCATGGATTCTGTCTGTTTTGATCTGTTCACCATCATCATTGCGTGCAGCAGCAACCACAGCCTCCCAGACACTGTTCAGAGAGGTGTACTTTTCCCTCCTTGTAAATCTCACATTTGATGATGGACCACAGAGTCTCTATGGGGTTCAGATCAGGTGATCTGTCATTGTCATTAGTTTTTCTTCTTTAAGACCCTTTCTTGCCAGCCACGCTGTGGAGTACTTGGACGCGTGTGATGGAGCATTGTCCTGCATGAAAACCATGTTTTTCTTGAAGGATGCAGACTTCTTCCTGTACCACTGCTTGAAGGCGTCTTCCAAAAACTGGCAGTAGGACTGGGAGTTGAGCTTGACTCCATCCTCAACCCGAAAAGGCCCCACAAGCTCATCTTTGATGATACCAGCCCAAACTAGTACTCCACCTCCACCTTGCTGGCGTCGGAGTCGGACTGGAGCTCTCTGCCCTTTACCGATCCAGCCACGGGCCCATCCATCTGGCCCATCAAGACTCACTCTCATTTCATCAGTTAAAAACCTTAGAAAAATCAGTCTTGAGATATTTCTTGGCCTAGTCTTGACGTTTCAGCTTGTGTGTCTTGTTCAGTGGTGGTCGTTTTTCAGCCTTTCTTACCTTGGCCATGTCTCTGAGTATTGCAAACCTTGTGCTTTTGGGCACTCCAGTGATGTTGCAGCTCTGAAATATGGCAAAACTGGTGGCAAGTGGCATCTTGGCAGCTGCACGCTTGACTTTTCTCAGTTCATTGGCAGTTTATTTTGCGCCTTGGTTTTTCCACACGCTTGCGACCCTGTTGATTATTTTTAATGAAACGCTTGATTGTTCGATGATCAGGCTTCAAAAGCTTGGCAATTTAAAAATGCTGCATCCCTCTGCCAGATATCTCACTATTTTTGACTTTTCGGAGCCTGTCAAGTCCTTCTTTTGACCCATTTTGCCAAGGGAAAGGAAGCTGCCTAATAATTATCCACACCTGATATAGGGTGTTGATGTCATTAGACCACACCCCTTCTCATTACAGAGATGCACATCACCTTAATATGCTTAATTGGTAGTAGGCTTTCGAGCCTATACAGCTTGGAGTAAGACAACATGCATAAAAAGGATGATGTGGTCAAAATACTCATTTGCCTAATAATTCTGCACTCCCTGTATATAGTTTGTATGGCCTCCATGCTTTTTAATGACAGCACCAAGACTTCTAGGCATGGAATGAACAAGTTGGCTTTATTTTGTAACATCTATCTTTTCCATTCTTCAAAAATAACCTCTTTTAGAGTTGCTCAAAATGATACTCAATGTCTCGTAAAAATTCCCCATATGTGTTCAATTGGATTCAGATCAGGAGACATATTTATAATAATATAATATATTAACAGAAATGTGCATGTGTGTGTGTGTGTGTGTGTGTGTGTGTATGATGAATTTATGTCAGAATTCAGTCATTTTGGACGAAGTGGATTTTTACATAAAAGCTTTATTAGTCTTTTTTTTAACAGAAAACACTGAAAAACATACTATATCTTATTATAACATATAATATTATCAACATCCTATTTTGAATGTCATGTTGATTTAACTTAACATGTCAGTATTAATTTATATTGTGCCAGTGCGTAAACTATTAAATTAAAGTCATTTAAAATAATTTCACCTGAAAGTGAAGGTTCCAAGAAAATAAGTCTAGTTAAAATATAAACATTAACTCTGTAAAATAAACTATTAAAAGTGCTGATGATTGTCATAGTAAGTGTTGTATTGTCGTCTTTCAGGTTGTATCTCAACTTTAATGCGCTTTTTAAATAAATAAATAACAAAGCAGCTGCTTGCCATCGCGACAGCAATAAGATCCAATGGACGGCTGATCGCTTTCACTCCAAAATGGCAGAATCGCGGGGCTGTTGCTGGGCGCTGCTGTTGCAATGGAACGTTCTATTGAGTGTCGCCTCTTGGTAATTCTAAGCTCTTTGTTACATCTGTATTAAACAAAACATTTTTATAATAATTTAACGGTCAAATATGGTTTGTGGCTCCAGGCAAAATTTATTTGGTGGTCAAAGGGCCAAAATGGCTTTTTTGGTTGCAAAGGCTGCCGACCCCTGATCTAGGATATGCAAAAGGTAACCACAATTGTAAAACGACTCATATTCCATCACTTCCCTCAGTATAAACCCATCACTTTGGTGTTACTATTTGAGCTACAGGAATAAACTAATCAGTATTCTGGAGAAATATATTTTCCTGTACCTCTAGGAGTGTTACAGAACATGTGATTGGCCTAAATCAGCCCAGTTGCAAAACTGTGTGGCAAAGAACAAAAACGGCATATTTCATATTTCACACCACAAGCAACTGCCACTGTGATGAATGGTGAGCTCCAGACTAAATGGTTGGATTTTGTGGACCTTCATTTCCTTTTGATACAACTTAATTTTGTTTAGAAGTTGCAACTTCATAAGATTGTTCTGTTGAATACAAAAGATGATATTTTGAAGATTGCTAGAACAGTTAGCCATCAACCAGATTTTTGTTCCAACTATAGGTGTCAAGGTCAACCGAGCTTCAACATTCTTCAAAATATCTACTTGTTTTATTTATAAAGCAACATCGGTTTTTGTGCACTTGTATGTTATTTCAAAACAGAAGTGCTGTTTAGTTATATTTTGTCTTTATTTTCATTGCATTAAAGAGCTTTTCCTTTCTTGATTTGTCCTTTGTATTAGTTGATTTTTAAATACATCTAAAAAAACTTTTGGTAAAATTAAGTGAAAAATGTCTCCTTTGCCACAAATGTTTTTTTTTTTTTTAGTTCTTTTTTTCCCCCAGTAACTGGTTTTATGTTTTTGTTTTAGTCAATTATAATAACTGTTATTTATACTATAGGACTTTATGTTTACAATAGGCTTATGTTTTCATAGATAAGACCTACAAAATGTAAGATGTTACTATAATATAATATAATATAATATAATATAATATAATATAATATAATATAATATAATATAATATAATATAATATAATATAGGTGACGCAGTGGCGCAGTAGGTAGTGCTGTCGCCTCACAGCAAGAAGGTCGCTGGTTCGAGCCTCTGCTGGATCAGTTGGCGTTTCTGTGTGGAGTTTGCATGTTCTCCCTGCGTTCGCGTGAGTTTCCTCCGGGTGCTCCGGTTTCCCCCACAGTCCAAAGACATGTGGTACAGGTGAATTGGGTAGGCTAAATTGTCGGTAGTGCATGTGTGTGAATGAGTGTGCATGGATGTTTCCCGGAGATGGGTTGCGGCTGGAAGTGCATCCGCTGCGTAAAACAAATGCTGGATAAGTTGGCGGTTCATTCCGCTGTGGCGACCCCAGATTAATTAAGGGACTAAGCCGAAAAGAAAATGAATGAATGAATAATATAATATAATATAATATAATATAATATAATATAATATAATATAATATAATATAATATAATATAATATAATATAATATAATATAATATAATATAATCAGGGCTTGACATTAACAGATTTCAGCTGTGGCGGGTTAGACAGACACCCCCACTCGCTACTTTAGCAGGTCGAAAATTTTTTCTCGTCACTAAAAATGAGAAATTTAGTTTATGACCGTTTGTCTATATGCGTGCCAATGTGATCTTAGAACCGAGAAGCAGCACGATTGATAACTGTTCGCACGAGCAAAGAAACCAGGTGAATACCGAATGAGAGAATGATTAGGCGCACGGTGAGACATAGGCGATCCTTACTCACTAACGAGGGCTTTAGAGTCGCGCGCACAGCTGATGTGATGCGTGCGAGTGTTTAAAAGCTCCCGTTTCCTTGTGCGAAGCAACCGTGCCTGAAAACTCAACTGGTGCGATCGGTTCTCTTTGAAATAGACTGGAAAAACTACGATGCTCGTGCACCCACAGTCCTGCTGCTTTCAAGAACTTGAGATTTTTTGTAAGCAGCAGCGGTTGCCGCTTTCGCCTTTACCATTCTTTGAACAGATTATTAATATGTTAACCGTGTGCGCACGATCATCCTTTCATTATCACACACAAAATGTTTTTCACATGTTTTCTTTTGCTTAGTTATTTTATTAATATGGTTTAATTATTGTCCTTTACAATAACATTGCTTTAATAGAAGATTAACTCTCCATTTATACATAGTTAACTGGTGATCTGGGACCATCAGCCAGGACAGACTGCTGTGTGTAGTTTTATTATGTAATTTATTTTAAATGTCAATTGTTTTTTTAAGAACATTTTTTTGAATAAAAAGTTTATGTATAGAGCTTTATATTGCTTGTTTTAATACATTATTTAAAATTTGTGGCAAGGAAATAATTAGTTTGGTGTGGCTAGAGAGAAAATTGGTAAATCCTTAGTGTTAAGCTCTAAAAAGTCATGTGAAATAAAACAAATTTCAATGCAACACTATGAAACCCCAACTCATTTGCTCATCCTCACTGAGCAAGGGTCACAACACACAAAAAAGTAAAATGAATGAGGGGGCATGTGGACATAACACAATTTAAATCAAGTAATTTTAGGATGCAAAAGTCAAATTTATGCATATAAAATATAGTTTACCAACAACAAAAATGTGGCTAGTGAAAATGCTGAGTGGCTAGTAACGTTGGAAAACTACTAGCCAAAGTGGCTGCTGATCAAAAAGTTAATGTCAAGCCCTGAATATAATATAATATAATATAATATAATATAATATAATATAATATAATATAATATAATATAATATAATATAATATAATATAATATATGTTAGTTTCAGATGTTACCATTTGTGCATCCCCCAACTCAACTTTACTGGTCATTTAAATGGTTAAACATGCATTTCTAAGTGACAAAACATTTAATATAAATTTTACATGTGCTGTCCAACTAAAATAAAGGTGTTGATGCCACTATCTGTAGAACGGTGGCAACGTTGCCACTGCTCTCAATTATTAGTCTGGAGAAACAGGAATGTTAACGAAGAGCTTTATCAACATATTATTGAGCTCCTTAGTTGTAGGTACTAATACTTGAGGATTAAGCCAGGCTCAGAAACAGGATTAGGATTATGAGAAGGATACTCACAAACTCTCGTTCTCTCTGCTGTTTCTCCTCCACCTTTCGCATCAGCTCGGCCGTCCGCTGGAGTTTAGCATCCATCAACTGCTGTTGAAGCTCCTTGTGTTTGAAAACCTTGTCTGTGTGCTGAGTAAATACAAACGTCTTGGTCATATTATTCCTAAAAAAGACTGCTTTCTTAGAAAAATGACAACATCCCTTATTAACTTGAATGTGCGTGACTTTCGATGTCAGCTTCTTCCAGTAATTTTAATTAACCCTTGCTGTTGGGGATGTTTTCATCCACTCTGGGGTGAATTTGAGTTTTTATTTGGCCACAACTTACTCTGTGTTTCAGCAAATTTTGATGTTCACTTATGTTTTGGGAAATGCTTTGAAAATATTCAAAAACTCAACACACACTGGGCACAAATGTATCATGCCATTTTTTGATTGCAAACCCATGACACCATATAATTATGCATTCTTGATTATTGGTGGCTTTCCATGTTGGGAAGAACAATTTGTCATTTTTACTGTTGATCATCAATTGCAGTGCAAAAACAAAACATAGTTTTCTGGTTTTTATATGGAGTTATATGGAGAAGTAAATATAGTAAGTGTATTTATCCATGCACACAATCATTTGTTGTTATACTTCATAGAACTCCATATAAAAGCCAGAAACTTTTTTCTAAAGAGTTAATGGTGCCAACTAATGATAAAAAGTAAAAATGACAACAGGGAAAACCACTAACGACAGAATGCATGATTATTTCTTGCCATGGCTTTGCACTCAATAAATGTTAATGGAAATCAATGGGGCAAACCAGCCACCAACATAATGAAAGAATAGTCAATTTGAACAATACACAAGGGTTAAACAAAAATAGTCCCATTATGCTGCTTGATATTACAAACTGGTTATTGTTATCTTGTAATTTCGTTTTTTTTATCACAGTCATAAATGCACTGGTGTGTAGAACAAGACATTTTACAGTTTACTGTACTTTCTGTTAGTTTTCATTGTGTTAGTTATTCATTTTCATATGGCAGCTAATACTTTTTTGTACTGTTTTGTTGTACATTCATAGGCAATCTTTTAATTCTACGCTGCACATACAAGAATGGAAACATATTGAGCTTTAATTGGATCCACAAAAATAAAACTTTGCTGTTGATCACCCAAAACCTGAAACATCATACATGCTTAATACATTTCTATGCTGACAACACACAATAGTTCTGTTTTTGCTTGCAAAATTCACTCATTTTAATGCATTTTTAAAACGCAAGTTCAACTATCACTAATTAAGTGGTACACACTAAAGCCTGATAAAGTGAATCAATGCTTGAAATCGGCTGGATTAAAATTATTTAATTTGAGATCACACACGTGAAACGAGTTTAAAAACATTCAAAACCTCTATTAACAAACTTCAGCTAGTACAAAATGCAGCTGCCAGAGTTCTTACCAGGTCTAGAAAATATGATCATATCACCCCAATTTTATCCTCCTTACACTGGCTGCCTGTTAAGTTTCGTATTGAATATAAAAAATTGCTCCTTACATATAAAGCTTTAAATAATCTAGCTCCTGTTTATCTAACCAACCTCCTGTCTTGCTACAATCCAACCTGCTCTTTAAGATCTCAAAACTCAGGGCTTCTGGTAGTACCTAGAATAGCAAAGTCGAGTAAAGGAGGTCGAGCCTTCTCATTTATGGCCCCTAAACTCTGGAATAGCCTTCCTGATAATGTCCGAGGCTCAGACACACTCTCACAGTTCAAAACTACATTAAAAACCTATCTTTTTAGCAAAGCATACACTCAGTGCATCACTTAGCGGTATGACGCATGAGTGTGCCCCACGCAGGTTTTTGCATCTCGTTTATATACACTATGAACAGCAGCTACGCTAATTATTCTCTTTATTCTCTATTTCCACCTGGGGGTACTCATCCCGAGGCCCTCAGACTATGCAGCGCCACTGATGCGATCCAAGACCAGCAACGAGATGATCCCGAGGTTTTCATAATCCTGGACCAGGCCGCATCCTGAGCAGCTGCTGTGGTGGTCATTGAGGAGTGGAGAGCATGAGACTGATTCCTGTGACGCTCCAAGGACAGACGAGTCTTCGCTGAGGTCCAGCATTCCCCAGCCTCCGGTGCCTAGACTGCAGCTCTGCACAAGACGTTTGGCCATAGGAGAAATGGTCGTGCCCAACTGAGCCTGGTTTCTCTCGAGGTTTTTTAAATTCTTCACTTTCGCCAATTGGTGAAGTTTTTTCCTCGCCGCTGTCGCCACTGGCTTGCATGGTTCGGGATCTGTAGAGCTGCGCATCTATGCAATTGCTCTTCAGTGTTTGGACTCTTAGTACTGATTATTAACTCACACTGAACTGAGCTAAACTAAACTGAACTGAACTTAAACTCTGAAAATCGAACTGACACTGTTTCAATTTACTATAATCTTGAATGTGAAGCTGCTTTGACACAATCTACATTGTATAAGCGCTATACAAATAAAGGTGAATTGAATTGAATATACATTTCATATCGGAGCCTCTTGCGATTTAGCTAATCACAACATTTCAAATCACGATTGTAATTCGATTTCGATTGATCGCACAGCCCTATTTAGCACTAAGCAAATGAAATGTGAAGCCATGCAATGGACATCCAGCATTCAAGAAAATCATGATTACTAAAATATCAGGAGTATAGCATCCTAACAGTTACAATTTTCTTCATAAAATGCTTTTTTCCCCACATTAATTCACACCATATTGTGTAACATTTTAGTATTAAAAATAAAACAATTGTTAACATGAATAAAATGTGATTATTATTATTATTAGTATTATATATGCTCATGTTTGTCGTGAACAGATCTATTTTTTCGCAAACTCATGATCATCAATGCAGAGATAGGCTGTTGGCAAGACAACAGTGGAATGACCATCTAATTAATAATTAATTATGAGCAATTCAATTCATTTTTTTCAATTTAATTTCAGGAAAATATATATTTTTTTCAATAAGTTAAACACTTTCCATATATGTTTGCCATTTGTACAGGCTTTCTATTTTTATGTGTCAAGAGTACTTGGCAATTGTTTTAGTTTTACCTAAAGCTGATTTTCTATGTGACAGCGTTGAAATTTCTTGTTAAAGGCATAACTGGCTATTTAAATTAATTTTGCATCAAAAAAAAACATTTTGATATTGAAGAAGTGGTCTGCATCTCCTGAGCTGCATCAAATCACCTGCATATTTAGACTCCCGTAAATTATGTAATTATTCCTTCATAAATCTCTCAATGAGAATATTAATCATGCCTATTATCATACACTCAAAATTGTACTAAAGCTGGGGCAGTACCTTTTTAAAATTCACATTTATAGCTAAAAAGTCCAAATTGGTATCTTAATACAGTGTTTCTCAACCACCTTACTGGAGGACCACCAGCACTGCATGTTTTGGATGTCTCCTTTGTCTGTCACACCCATTACTGGTCTTTCAGTCGCTGCTAATGATCTGAATCAGGTGTGTTTTTTAAAGACACATACTAATGAGTAAAGTTGGTGGTCCTCCAGGAAGGTGGTTGAGAAACACTGTCTTAATCAGGGGTGTTGCTAGACATAAAGCTCTACTGGGGCTCACACACCCCTAAAAGAATTAATTAAAAAATTATATAAATATCTTAATAGTACATATTAATAGTACTTATTACATATTACAAGTACTTAATAGTACATATTAGTCACTAAATGTACAAAAAGACACCTCTTAGAACCTAGTAGTTGGTAGTTTCAGTATCACCTTCTCTTGAAACAACACAATATAATCCCAAGCAGATTTGAGTTTACAGACTTGTTGCTATGACAACAAATCCCAGATGAGTTTTAAGAATAAATCCATCCTGAACTGAATCCTGTTAAACCATCAATAATCAAATCCAGCTAACAGAGTAATCCACGTACGAAGAACAGACCCTAGTTCTGGAAATCTTTATCTAGTTCATAATGAGAAAACAGATCCTAAAAACAATAAATCTGTGCAAAACTGCATGATGTTTCACAATTTGAAAATGACATGATAATTATGTGACTGAAGGATTCAACCAGAGCATAACAGCAAATCTGCATATTGGACAGATGTTGGCTCACCTCTTCCCGGAGTTCGTACTGCTCGATGAGCTTCTTGAGTTTCTCGGCCAGCTCCATGTTCTCCTGGCGCAGCTTGCTGTTGTGAGAGTTGTGTTGCTCCATCTGAGCCTCGATCTCATTGAGCGTCATCTGAAAGTGCAGAGTCGCCTCCTTGCGCCGCTCCTCGTACTCCCTGAACCTCTGAGCGTTCTCCTCCTGCCATCACAATGACGATCTGGATCAGTGAAAGTCAATGAAACATCTCCATGATCAGCGGTGCAAGAGTTCTGGGGGGGGGGGTTTACCTTCAGGGTTTTGTTATGGCGCTGAAGTTCTCTGCACAGGCTCTCCAGTTTACTGCGTGCCAGGACGGCCTTGCTGTGCTCGCTCTGCAGGTGGATCTTCTCCTTCAGCACCTGGTTCTGCTTCTTCTGCAACAGCTTCACCTGCTTTTGCATGCTGCGACTCTCCTCCAGCTGCATCAGAAGCACACCAGAATTTAGTGATACACTCAAAGTTTGGCAAACAAAACATGAAACACTTATTTTTAGGGAATGCTCACACTTCTCTTTGGTTCAAACCAAAATAGAAAAATTCACATTTTGATGCATTTTCTTTGTGTGGACGAAAAAAAAAAAAAATCAAAACAGTGACAACAATTCTTATATAGCAAACACACAAATGAAGATCTGAATGCAAATGGATTGTTGATGCCTCCAGTGCTGGGCAACATCATGGCTGACATTCTGACATTTTTACAGTCACATCATGTCCCGTTTTTGGTTTGTTTAATGTAATAATGTAATGTGTGTATTTATATCGCCCATTTATCGTGTACAGCCAAACATCCAAATCGCTTACAATCATGAGATCCATTTGGATGATGCGACAGCAACCAGAGGACAACAGCGCCAGTGCACTTACCACACACCAGCTATATGTGGAGTGAAGAGACAGTGATAAAGCCAATTCAAGGGATGGGGATGATTGGGAGGACATGATAGGTAAGGGCCAATGAAAGAAATTTGGCCAGGACACCAGGGTTACACCCCTACTATTTAAGAGAAGTGCCATGGGATTTTTAATGACCACAGAGATTCAGGACCTCAGTTTCATCCGAAAGACGGCGCCCACTGACAGTATGGTGTCCCCTTCACTTTTACTGGTGCATTAGGACTCACACAGACCACAGGCTGGCCTCACTAACACCACTCCCACAGCAACCTAGTTTTCCCATGTAGTCTCCCATACAGGTACTGACCAGGCTCAGCCCTGCTTATTTTCAGTGAGTAATCAGTCTTGGGCTGCAGGGTGATATAGCTGTGTTTAGGGCTGGTACACGCCAAGCTGACACCAAACAACTAACACCAACGAAACCCATGCTGTCGCCTCGTTCTCTTGCAGGCTGCCATCAGTTTGGCGTGTTCTCAAGCAGCTTTTTGGTCTAGACAGAACCAGATGTGACCAACGTGAGATGACAACGCAGTAGGGTTACGTCTGCTTAGTGTGTACCGGCCCTAAATCAAACCAAATCTGCCAAGTGTGAAAACGCCCCTTAATTAGCATTTCTAATTATTTCATGCTCATAACATGGCCATTCTAAATTTGTACTAAAATGTCAGCAACTTGGATAAAAAATAATGCTTTCCGAGTTTTGTTCAGCAGTAAAAAAGAGGGAAGAACCCAAAGGACTTTAATGCAACACAGTGCTTCCCACAGGTTTGAAATCTACTTGTGGTGGTAGCCGGATTGAAATACACCTTTTACCCACGGCACATGGTTACCTACATGCAACAAAAAAAAGTTTTTTTAAACAGTATTTTGATTTGTTATACACTGTTTCTTTTCAATAGGTTGAAGTTTCTTTTAAAGACTGTTGAAATATCTACTATTCATTTTACTTTTATTCTATTTAGAAGCCATGCACACCCACTGACAGGAAAAATCAGATTGAATACTTGGACCGTGCTTTCATTGAAGTTATGGTTTAGTATACTGAAGAAATTACAATTAGAAAAACATAATGGGATATTAAGTTAGATAGCATTCGACCCAGATTTTTAACCGTGTACACTAGATAGGAGATTTAAACAGTGGGTTTGGAGAGGAATCACATCATTCAGTTCAGTGACCTCTAACGGAGATTTCATGAGTTATCAGACCTTATCAGATACATTTGGCCTGGACAAGCAGGATTTTTACAGATACTTGCAAGTTAGAGATTACTTTAATAAAAAAAAAATTAAGGATGATTATAATTTGATCACAGTATTTTCGGATGCATACATAAAAGAAGAAAATAAAAAAAACTAGTCTCTAAATTATATAAATGCATACAAAACAGTAAGACTCATTCATCAAATTACATAAAACAAAAATGGGAGATAGAGTCAAACCAACAAATAACAGAGGAAGACTGGACAGATATGTGTGTCACACATGCAAAAACCACAAACTTGAGAGCTTGGAGAGAGTTTGGATGGAAAAATCTGATGAGGTTCTTCAAAACTCCTAAACTGTCTGCATTGTGTACAGGTGTTGAAAGTTTGGGCTCTTGTTGGAGACAATGTGGGGCCTCAATGGCTAACCATTTTCACGTTTTTGGGCTTGCCCAAAAATACAGACCTTCTGGTATGAAATAGGGACTGAAATAAAAAAAAGATAACTTGAGAAGAATTGGACTACTCATTTATTACATGATACCTTGGGAAAATACCAGAAATTATTCCAACTATTGACAAATACTTAATTTAAATTCTTTTGGTAAATAGCAGAAAAGCCGTAACTCGAAAATGGTTTCAGTCTGATCCTCCAACAAAGGCTCAATGGATAGGAATTGTAAAGGAAATACACTGTATGGAGAGACTGACTATTAACCTAAGATTTGATTCAAAAAAGTGTAACAAGTACTGGTAAAAATGGTGTGAATATGTCATTACGAACAATTTGTGAATGTATGTCAAATGTATTAAGAATTGATTTTGTAACCCTTATGACAACCGCTTTGTTTGTTTTTATTTCTATTTTTTTCCCCTTCTGTTTTTTCTCTCTCTTTTCTCTAAATAAAAAAAAAAAAAAACAAACAAACAAAAAAGAAACAAAAAACTGTAAAAAGTATAATAATTACAAGAATAAAAAGTGTAGATTATTTTAAAAAGGCAAATGAGTTAATTCACCATTTCTCACATTGTACATATATTTTCCGACCAGTTTAGATGTAATTTCGCCCGCTCTGAGTATATAGAAAAGTTTATCTGAGTCATTTAGATCAAAGAATTAATTATATAATGTTTCTCTCGGTTTTGCGGCAGTGCATGCGCTGTCAGCTGCAAAGCCAATCGAAAGTAAATCAGGCTTAAAATAAAAATGCAATACAAAAACACATACAATTAACGACAGCTTAGAAAGCAAAACCAAAAGTCAAATCCCAGACTTTTTAGGAGATTTAGAAACAGCAGCCAGACGCATTTTTAAGTCCCAAAAGTGCGCATCTCTGTGGATCTCTGCAAAGCATGTGAGATTGTTGACAGTTCTTGCGCACACACAGCGAGAAGTAGGAAATGTGTAGGGTGCTATTTTCTACTGGTTAATCGATTGCAGATGTTTGGCTACTGAGCGGATACAAAAAAAAAAAGTGTAAAATAATAAAATGATAATAAAAATAAATAAATAATGTGGCCAAATATACTTAGGCGGCCGTTAATATACCTAGGCTGCCCACTTAAGTAAAGTCCATGTGTGGAAAGCACTGCAACAGCTTTTTCATCTATGACATAAAAACATGCCATCCTGAACATTATACCAAGTTCTACTGAAATTTAATTACCAAACTGAAATCTTTAAGAACATGTTTTGGTAAAAAATAAAAATAAAATTATAAATCAGTATAACAAACCACACATTTAGAGTATTGCTTTGTGTAGGAATCTTCTTTTCACTTTTATGAAAATAATGCAAACTATTCCTTTCATGTTCTTAAAAAAAATCAAGTATACATGCGTCTATAGAACCTTCTATTTTTGGGTGAAATTTATCAGCAAGGACATTTAGTATGAAATATAATACCCAATGTTGTGTAATATCATATCTGTATGCCCAAATACATACCAAGTCTGCATATTTCTTACAAAGGGCAGCAAGTTTCTCTTCAGGGGTGGCTAAGGTATGAAGCGCCTGCATCAGCAACAAAACCTCTTTACCTACAACAACAAAAGGGAGAATTATGCATAGAATAACCATTTGACAGAAGAGATTACACCTTTTACAAACTATTTACTTTTATATACTTTTACAAAACAAGGAAATATACTGCTTAAAGCTGAAGTCTGTAGATTTAACTTCTGTCCACATCTCTGTTTGAGTCTCTGTGCAATCAAAACTTGCAATATTGATTTTGCTAGCAAACATTGTTTTTCTTTGGGTGAACAATAAATCCGTGCATGTTAATCAGCTGAAAAAATTTCAATCAAAGTCTGATCATTTGCCTCCCCATTTGGAGTGACGGGCCTTCTGTTGCCTTCTTCAGCTTGACAGCTTCAGCCACAATATTATTAGCCACGGCCCACTTACTGTTAGTTTGTTACAAAGAAATGATATGCAAAAAGAAAGTCTCATCCTTACTTAATCTGTTTCATTTAGAAGTACATCGAAATACTGATATAAAAGTTCTGGTTCCTGTTCACACAGAATTTACAAGCAGTTAAAAAGTGGTGTGACCATTTTCATGAGCACAGCTCATCAAAGACGATGAATATTATATTTTGAGAACTATGTGTGGTGGTCAATCACAACAGTGTGGATACATCACAATCGCAGACTTTATGGCCCAAATGTTTACAATAAAATGTTTATAGATTTTGCTACCAATGTGAATAAATGTAACAATATATAACAATAATGGCAGCACGGTAGCACAGTGTGTAGCACAATCGCCTCAAAGCAAAACGGTCGCTGGTTCAAGCTCCGACTGGGCCAGTTGGGGTTTCTGTGTGGAGTTTGCATGTTCTCCCTGCGTTCGCGCGAGTTTCCTCCGGGTGCTCCGGTTTCCCCCGCAGTCCAAAGACATGCGCTATATAAGTGAATTGAATAAGCTAAATTGGCCATAGTGAATGTGTGTGAATGTAAGAGTGTATGGTTGTTTCCTGGTGGAATGGCATCCGCTGCGTAAAACATATGCTGGATAAGTTGGCAGTTCATTCCACTGTGGCAACCCCTGATTAATAAAGGGACTAAGCCGAAAAGAAAATGAATAACAATAATAACAGCTCAAATTACATCGTGCTGTGTAAATTATTACTGTTATACTTTGTTTCAAGTTGTAAACATCAGTACTGCTCTACTATGAGTGCATCTCAATCAGCACCCTTGATCAGTAGTCAGTGCGCTGATCAGGTCGCCAGCCATTATAAGTCCAGTCTCAATCACAAAAGACATTTCCAGTGCACCGAAATGTCCCACAACACACTGAAAATCAGAGAGCAACAATACGGATGATGCGCCCTTGATGTCAGTGTTTCCCCTAGGTTTACAGTTTTGTTTTTTGGGGGGGGGGTTTGGTGCTGCGGCACAACGCAGCGTGGTTGTTCAGACTCAACTCAGATTTCAGTTGTTCTACTGTGTAATCTGTAATTTTCAAACTATTCCCATTTCAAATAAAGTTTTATTATAGACCATTTTTATGTGGTAATGTTATTGGCCCATGAGCACTTCCTTGCTTTTTGAGATTCTCAGAAGCTATGAAAATTAAAAATGTAAAACAGGAAATACGTTAGGACCATTGTTATGGTTTACGTCTCTCAAAATGGTCTATATCAGCTGCTGTGAGAAAAGGCTATAAATGATCCCCACATGCCATTTAGTCTGCTAGCCAGGATGCTGTCTGTATATGAATTAATGACAGTACGCCCATATTTTCCACAAAAACTAGTACCACTCAAATTAGAAAACATTATTACAAGCTTACTATTGTGAATCAGGCTAAGGCAAGGAGAAACGTTTAAACACTGGCTGCTTATTACTGGCTGAAACAAATGATTTTAGATCACCAAATACAAAAATACGAATTGCAGCTAAAGATACGGCACTCTGCTGTTTCTTAATTTGTACCTGAGGAATTAATTTAATGGCAAACACTAACCAAATTCCTTTTGGTCCTTGGTTTTCTCAGCATTAGGATCCAACTCCACATCGAGGGGGTCAGGGGTGCTGTCCTCCCGTCCTGGTGTCTCCCCTCTCTTCTCCTCACTGCTCACCAGGCCCGCAAAATCCACCACGTTATCCTGGGACGGGGTCTCCACATCCAGAGGTGAACTGCTCCCTTCAACCAGTCCTCTGGCCTCTAAACCACATACCCCAATGATCTCCTCCATGCCTTCAATGCCCTGACAGCAATAATGCATATAGTGGGATATAAAAATTTACGTCACATTTTAATTTATAGACACATAAAACATTCTAAAGATATTTTAACTACAAACACAGCCACTTACAAACTCAAAAAAAAAAATATATATAATACACAGAAAAATAGAGATAACCACGTGTGGCAGCAACCACACGCTGAACTGCGTCTCAAATCCCAGTGAGCCCCCTACCTAGGGAAGATTTTTGGTATTACACAGGTTTGAAATGTCGTCTACGCAGGAAACTCACTAGGTTTTGAAACGAAGTCAGAAAGGTATAACCAGCACAAGCAAAATAAATGAGGGAACAGGTTAAAGCATGAAGAAATCTGACCACTGAGGCATTTATTCAAAGCACGTGTTAACTAATAATCTGTGCAATACAAAATGCGTCGATGCTGACCTTTACAGCTTATCGTTACGCCACAAATTTCCGCATATTAAATTATTATATCTATAAGATAGATTACCTAATACATGTTAAGAGTATATGTAGGTAGTATCTATATTATTCACCAGATAATTCTGATATTGAACATACGGAGTATCAATCAAACAGTAAAATTTGCGACAAACTAACCATGTTTTCATTAGTTTCTCTGGATTAAAAGTTTAAAAGGAAAATTTAAGAAGTGTATCATATCTCTGATAAAATGTTACAACTGAAAATCACCTCGCCATGAATATCGTAAAGTATTAAAGCTGTAAACCTCAGGCTAACTCGCTAACTCCGCATTCACCCTGTTCAACACACTCGCGCGCGTGGATTTAACACTTCTATCATTTCATCACCATTTCAATACATAAATCCTCACCGACACGTTTATGTCAACACTATAAATAAATAAGATCGCTGCTGAATATCCCAAAGATTAGTCTTGATATTTTGATAACATGAGTTGAAAGTGCGCTTGTAAGTTGGCTTGTCTGCTGGTTAGCGGGCTAAAGCTACTTCCTACGTAAATAACACTCATTTTTGACGACAGGTTCCCTTCGTGGGCGTGCAGCAAGACTTTCATAACGTTAGACACTTTAACGATGTTATATCTGGAAACATTGATCGACCGTGAGCAGGTTAAGGTACTGTACCTGTGTGTTTTCAGTGTTTAATTCGTGCCTGGCGTCTGAGCGCGTCGCCATGTTGTGACGAAACACTTAGAAGTGAAAATAGAAGCAAGACTGAGAACGCAAATACAAATCAGGTCAAAAAAAAATTATTATTACTTATATAAATGGCTTATTTAAAAAACAAGCTTTAATTATTTTTACTGTCAGTTAACTTGTTATTTTATTATGCCAGGCAAGTGCATCCATGTATCTATCTTGCACACCTGAACGCACACATTCACCCCCTATGTATAATCATCTAAATGTGTGTTTGTGTTTTTTGCTTAATAAATGAACACATAAGTTAATTTATATAAAAACATTTAAACACAGCAGAACAATACAAAATGGCATCTTATTGAAGGGATATTTCACCCGAAATGAAAATGATGGCATCATTTTACTTGTTTCAAACGTTTATTCGTTCCTATCCTCTTTTATACACAAAAGAAGATATTTTGAAAAATGTCAGAAACATAAGCATTGATTTGCAAAGTAACCGTTTTTCCTACTATGGAGGTCTATGGTTACAGGTTTGGAACCATGTGAGGTTGAGTAGCCTGAATAGTGAAAAAAAAATAATTAATTTAATTAATTAATTAATATTTAATATTATCTTAATTTAGTTTACATTGTCAACATTTAACTGCAATCTTCAAAGCATTTTAGTTAAGGTTAAGATTTGTTTCTGATAAGGGCAAAACTAGAATTTCTGCACCCCTAAACCATTGATCACGTTGGGCCCCCACTCTGTATTAATTTGTTTTATGAATCAGATGTGTTGAGTTTGCATGTTCTCCTTTTGTGGGTTTCCTCTGGGTGCTCCGGTTTCCCGGTTTTTCCGGTTTTTGTTTTACTTTACATTTTAATGACTAAATGATAATTTAATTTCTACAACCCCAAATCAGAAAAGGTTGGGAAACTATGGAAAACGCAAATAAAAATAAAGTAGTGATTACTAAATTTACTTTGACTTTTATTTCACTGCAGAAAATACAACAAACATGATTTTGTGTTCCTCACGAGGAATTATTTGTTTATTGTTTGTTTGTTTTTATAAATAAACAGGTATTCCAATTTTGGTTCTTGTAACACATTTTTAAAAAGTTGTAACAGTAAAGCATTCACCACTTTGTAATGTTGCCATTGCTTTTCACAACACTTAAAATATGTTCAGGGACTGAAGACACCAAGTGATGAAGTGTTTCAGGTGTAATTTTCTCCCATTCTTCCTACAAACGAGTCTTGGGAAAGGGTCTTCGTTGTCACATTTTGCACTTCAAAATGCGCCACACATTCTCTACTGGAGAAAGGTCAGGACTGCAGACAGGCCAGTCAAGTATCTGTACTCTCTTCCTCTGCAGCCAGGACTTTGTAATGTGTGCAGAATGTGGTTTTGCATTGTCTTGTTGAAATATGTATAGTCGTCCCTGGAAAAGAAGGCAGCACATTGTGCTCAAAAATCTCTATGTACTTTTCAGCATTAATGGTGCCATCACAAAAGTGCAAGTTACCTTTGCCAAGGGCCCTGACAGAACCCCATACCATGACAGACCCTGGCTTTTAAACTTATTTCTAGTAACAGTCTAAATGATCTTTTTCTTCTTTGGTCCGGAGCACACAGCATCCATTTCTCCCAAAAAAATACCTACTGATTCATCTGACCACAGTACACATTTTCACTGTGTGCCTCCAAGCCCAAAGAAGTTGACAGTGCTTCTGGACACTGTTAACATAGAGCTTCCTTTTGGCACAGTACAGTTTTAACTGGTATTTGTGTATGTAACTACATTTTATTGTACTGGACGAAGGTTTACCAAAGTAGTCCTGAGCACATGTGGTGATATCTCGTATAGATGAATGACAATTCTTGATGCAGTGCCGCCTGAGGGATTGGAAATCACGGTTGTTTAGCTTAGGCTTGCACGCTTGTACTTTATGCACTGAAATTCATCTAGATTTCATAAATCTTTTAATTATGCTATGCACTGTTGAAGGTGAAATATCCAAATGTCTTCCTATCTTTCTTTGAGGAACAATATTTTTAAACATTTCACTAATTTTCTCAAATTTGTTGTCAAACTGCCGATCCTCTGCCCATCTTTACTCCTAAACGACTAGACCTTTCTTGGATACTGCTTTTGTACCAAATCATAATTACAATCACCTGTTGACATCACCTGTTTCAAATAGCATCATTACTTAACAAATTTACCTGATTACTAGCCCTAAATTGCTCCTTTGGCAACTGTTTTTAGGAATGTGTTGCAGGGTCTAAATGGCAGAAAAGGATTTACAAATGAAATGAAGTTGTCCTCCAGGGCTGCACAGTGGCACAGTGGGTAGCATGATCACCTTTACAGCAAAAAGGTCACTGGTTCGAGCCTCAGCTGGATCAGTTGGCGTTTCTATGTGGAGTTTGCATGATGAAGTTGACCAGACAAAACATGAAATCATGTGTGTTCATATTGTCTGCAATGAAATACAAGTCAAAGTAAATTTGGAAATCACTACTATTTTTTCTTTGCTTTTCCCTCATTAGCTTAACAAATAAGATCTTATTGTAAAGTGTTATGCTTATTATGTAGTAATGACAGTGATATACATTTAGTGTTCACATTTTTACTACAAAGATGAAGCAGATCAATGGAAAGCACAGCTTCTGAGTTTAAGCTTTGAAAACCATTGGAAATAACCATTATATTGTGCAATTTATAGTTTTTCATTGCCTGTATGCATCATCAGGTGTGTGTTAAATCTTTTAACATCATTAAGTACAATGTTTGATTCGGGCAGCAGACTTTAAAGAGACATCAGTAAAGAGAAATCGGTCTTTGCTTTAACGGAAAATAAATTTCTCCTGAATCTAAAAGCTGCAGAAGACACCTCTGCCTTACAATGCTGGGAACTGCAAGGAGGAAACAACACTTCATACTTCCTGCAAATTTTATGGTGGGAGTCTATATTTTCACACGCACATGTTGATGTGTTATTTTGATGGTTAAAAACAGTAACAGATGTTTTAGTATACATTGTAATAGAGATTCTTTCCCTTCTGAATGAAGACTTTGAAGTCTGTTTTTTTTCCTGATTCATTGAAACGAATGTTACTTTTAAATTGTCACTGGAAGTCTGAGACAGCAACAACAGTTGATTTATCATGTAATTTGGAAAGATTTGGCATTCAGATTTTATTTAGGATAGGACACAGCATGTTTTTTGAGCATGTGGAGGTAATTTATTTGCTTGGCAAATTAAATTAAATTCTAAGTTTATTAGTACATCTTCAGAAATAAAGATACAGAAGCTGTCACTGGGGCAGTACATTTTCTTTTTTGTTTTATTAGGTTCATTTTAGGTCAGACAATAAAATATACATAGTATTGATACACACACTGACACAATTCACCAAACAAGAAATTATCAGGAAAACATAATTATACACTAAATAAGTAAATAAAAGGTAAAATACCACACATATACACAAAGATTTACAAACATAAGATAACATAAAATAAGAATAATAAAAAACAAACAAAAGAATAAATAAATAAATAAATAAATAAATAAACAAAGAAAAAAAGGCAATTAAGTTATAGGTGTCTCCTTAAATTTTTTTAGAAAAGGACTTTCTGGAATTGTTCTGGCTTTTGTTTTATTGCGAACCGAATCTTATCCATTTGAAGAGCATGTAAGAAATCAAAAATCCTTTGCTAATAAAAAGGGGGAGCTGCTGACTCCAATTCATAAGAATAAGTCACCTAGCCAGTAAAGTTGCAAAGGCAACACTATCGGCCTGTAATGAATTAATGAACATATTCTGGCAGGATTCCTAACAGAGCTGTAAAAGGGTTTGGGTCTATTGATAATGAAAAAACAGCAGAAAAACACCTAAAGAACCCCCCCCCCAAATCAGACAGTTTCATACAAGACCAGAAAGTATGTAACAGTGTGGCTGGTTCGGTTGTATGGTGAAGGCAAGTTGGGTCAAGATCAGGGAAAATTTAATTTTAGCAGTGTATTCTGTGCACGACCTTGAATTGAATGAGTATGCCTAGCGTTTATTGATGATGAATGTATTCGTGCAAGAATAAGATCCCAGATATTTTCTTCAATCATTAAATTCAGTTCCTCCTCCCAAAAAGCTCTCAGTTCATGTGTTGAGGGAGACTGTTTTATGTTAATAATAGTAAAGATTTTAGAAGTAACCCCTTTGGAAGAGGTTTATATCATCAAGTATACTTTTATTTGGCACAATGGGAAAATGAGAAAACTACTTATAGATAAAGTTCCGTAACTGAAAGTATCTAAATAAATGAGAATTGGGTAGGTCAAATTTTTCCTCAAGTTGAGTAAAAGATGCAAAATGATCATCAATGAAGAGCTGATCAACGGTAATTATGTTCCCTCCTCAACTGTAATTAAAGACCCCGGGGCAGTCCCTTTTCAAAAGATACATATTTGTACCTTAAGGCCCAGTTTCACAAACAGGGCTTAGCTTAAGCCAGGACTAGACCTTAGTTAAATTAGGCTATTTAAGCCACATTTATAAAAACAGCCTTAGAAAAATACATTATTGGTGTGCACCTGTAAACAAAAAATGACACTGACATATTTTAAGACATCTCACTGCAAGTTATTTTCAGTTGAGACAGCTCAAACATGCAATTTAATCCAAGACTAGCCTTAAACCTTGTTTGTGAAACCGGGGGTAAGAGTTTACAGTGGTACCTTAAAGGTGCATATTAATACCCAAATGACCCTAATTACCCTAGTAAATGATGACAGAATTTAAATTTTTTTGGGTGAACTATCCCTTTAATCCCTTTTGTTGTCATGGTTTGTTTTTCAATGTTGCATTATTTCATATATTACCATGCAACCTCCAGATGTGAGAAATGGTTGAGATATGACAACAAATAAAAGGGGAAAAAGGTCCCTAAATTAGTATTTGGATACTTTACAGCAACAACAAACCATTCTAACCTTATGAAATATATGTATTTTAGATATACAGTTGAAGTCAGAATTATTAGCCCCCCTGTTTATTTTTTCCCTAATTTCTGTTTAACAGAGAGAAGATTTTTTTCAACACATTTCTAAACATAATAGTTTTAATAACTCATTTCTAATAACTGATTTATTTTATCTTTGCCATGATGACAGTAAATAATATTTTACTAGATATTTTTCAAGACACTTCTATACGGCTTAAAGTGACATTTAAAGGCTAAACTAGGTTAATTAGGTTAACTAGGCAGGTTAGGGTAATTAGGCAAGTTATTGTATAATGATGGTTTGTTCTTAGTCAATCAAAAACAAAATTGGCTTAAAGGGGCTAATAATTTTGACCTTAAAATGGATTTAAAAAAAATTAAAACTGCTTTTATTCTAGCCGAAATAAAACAAATAAGATTTTCTCTGGAAGAAAAATATTATCAGACATACTGTGAAAGTTTCCTTGTTCTGTTAAACATCATTTGGGAAATATTTAAAAAAGAATAAAAAATTAAAAGGGGGGCTAATAATTCTGACTTTAACTGTATATAATGCAATTATAGTTACAGAAGTTTTTTGCTTTCTTTCTTTCAGTTTTAAGTTTTCAGTTTTTAAGATAGTTTATGCCCTGCACTGTTTCTCAACCACATTCCTGGAGGACCACCAGCTCTGCACATTTTCCATGTCTCCTTAACCAACCACACCTGATTCAGATCATCAGCTCATTAGCAGAGACTGAAAGACCTGTAATGGGTGTGACAGACAAAGGAGACATCCAAAACATGCAGTGTTGGTGGTCCTCTAGCAACGTGGTTAAGAAACACTGGTTTATGCGTTTCTCACAAAGATAAACTTGACACAATTAAGATAAACTTTGCAAGTATCAGTTCATATTTGTGTGTGTATGGAGATTATAATTATTTTTTAGGCATTTTTTTTTACTTTTCTTAAATAAATAACTAAAGATTTGCAACACTTGAGTGAAAGTAAATATTGATTAGATTTTGATTTTGGGGTCAACTATTCCTGAGTTACTGGTTCCAGCTTTCAAGCCTGGCCTGCAGGAGGCGGCATAATATTGGTTTGACACGAGTCTACATGCGGAACAGAAGAAGAGAAAAACAAATGGCGCGCTACTGTAGTTGTCATGTTGATTGTTGAAAGTTTAGTGCATCGTTTACCGTTGCACCATGTTATAAAAAAGAGCTAATTAATTCGAGTGGTTGTTTATTCGTGCTTTATTAAGGAACTGAGGGTTAGCGTTAAAAGTGGGTGTTTTAGCGTTAATTCTTCACATGTTGTCAGTGTGTTTTGGTAGAAAATGCCTGTTATTAAACTTAAAGGAATCAATGTGGACTTTCCCTTCACCCCGTACCCCTGCCAGGAGGACTACATGAGCAAAGTCATCGAGTGCCTGCAGAAAGTGAGAACACTTGTCTTAATTATTCTTCATTTAACTTCAGCTACAGGTCTAGATGGTCATTGAAATACTCTGTTAAATAAGTCATATAAGTTAGTAATTTGAAAGTTTCAGGATGAAAAAGAGCACAAATTGTAAATCACATTTTAACATTCTGTATTTTTTTTGGCTGAGGCAGAATGAAATAAATAAAGAGAAGGTTAGAAAATTCACACTTTCTCTTAATTTACTGTTTATTAGGTATCAGTGTTTGATGTAATTAGGTACAAAGTCATAAGTTTCTTTAATTAAATTACTTTTCTACTGAAAAAGTAAAGTAAGGGATTACTTTTCATTTTTAGGTAATTTAATTAGTTACTTGTAATGTACTTGCCTTAAATACTGTGCATAAATTCAGCAGTGTAAATAAATCAATTCAGAGAATTTTGCAGAATAATGATATTTTTTAATTATAAAACATTTTTCATTTATCAAAACTGCATTTACTTTGAAGGTTAAATGAGAAATTAGTTCATGACAATATAGGGTTGAAAATTTTAATTATATATTTTGTTTATTCAGATATTTGTATATTAACTCAGTTTTTCAACAATTTGTCAGACAGCACATGCTTAAGAAACGATAAAATGTTTTTGAAAAAAATGTTAGTATATGATGTGTAAGAAATATGCTGTCATTAATTTGAAATGTTTTGTGTTATTTAAACATATGAAAAGTTCAGATGGAAAAACCTCTAAATGCCACTTGAAATTTCCATTTTTCTCAACCTCCTATGTTTATGTTAAATTGTCTCACTTTACTGATGATGAAAATACCCTATTCATCGACATAAAAGGAATTTTACTGAACCTACCCACAAGAGCCTGAGAAAAATGCTCATTTCAGAAGAAAAGTTTAGATGGCCTTTAGAGGTTTTTGCATCTGAACTCTTCATATATTGTTAAAATTGTAAGTGCACTGTAAAAAAAAAAATGCAGGGTTCCACACAATTCATGTTTTCCCGACACAAATCGATTAAGTTAATGTAACAATTGTAAGTGAACTGAGCTTAAAACAATTAAGTTGTCCCAAAGAAATCTCAGGAATTGTGTTGTTTCAGCTCATTTTAAATAAGTAGTTTGAACAAGCAGCAAAAATATATTTTTTTGCGCGTGTTATTTAAAAACAAAACTATAGTAAAACAAATTTAATTACTTAAGAGTTGAATTTCTGTTCTCTGTTTAATGTTTAGTCAAGTAATTCAATTATTTAATGAGTAACTTTCATTTTTTTTTACTTTCAGACAAAGTAATTAGAAAAGTAATACAGTATAAATACAATTGTAATGATGTAATTACTTTCTTGAAGTAATTTACTCAAAACTGGGTATAAATTTAAAACTTGTTTTATTCTTTAAAGGTATTATAACATGTTTATGTTAGTATATGATATGTAAGAAATATGCTGTCATTAATTTGAATGTTTTGTGTTATTTAAACATACGGGTATAAGTTATAAGTATATAAACTTGTATATAAGTTTAAAACTTTATTCTTTAAAGATATTATAAATGTTTAAAATAAAGACATTGTCTTTTTTTGAACATTGATAGTTGGTTGGAGTAACCAGTTTTGTAAAATGGAAAGTAAGGCTATTTCACCAAATTAAACCATTGATATTGTGTTGTCTAAAAATAAATATAAATTTAATTCTATGCACAAAATTTCTTGAATATCAGAGAAATGTCATCGGTGGTTTACAGAGTAAATGCAAATTACACTTTGCTCAAACTATTTTTAAAGTATTTCCAGATGTGTATAAAAGGAAAGCTGTAGCACTTTAATCATATGCAGTAATATTTTAAAAGTCGTCCGTAAGGTCAAATTGTTCCATTCATTCATTGCTTATTAATAATTATGACACATCCTTGCACTTTTTCCAGAAAGTCAATGGTGTCCTTGAAAGTCCCACTGGCACAGGTAAAACGCTCTGTCTTCTGTGTTCGACGCTGGCATGGAGAGACCACTTCAAAGACACCATCTCTGCCCGCAAGATAACAGAGAGAATGGGTGGAGCGGAGCTGTTTGCAGACAGACCAATGTCATCATGGGGAACAGCAGCTACTGATGGAGACACACCAAGTATTGACCTACACTGATGAATTTTTATTAGTAAAGTCTTGTTTTTCAAGGATAAATGATGATATGAATTCATAAGCTGTCACATTTTCTTTCTTTCTTTCAATTCTTTCTTTCTTTCTTTCTTTCTTTCTTTCTTTCTTTCTTTCTTTCTTTCTTTCTTTCTTTCTTTCTCAAGCGTATTATACTGACATTCCCAAGATCATATATGCCTCCAGGACCCATTCACAGTTAACACAAGTTGTAAATGAGCTGAAGAATACATCATACAGGTCAGTCAATATAAGAATTTCAAACTATATTGTACTGTCAGTCAGTCATGATCATATAGATAATGAAAATAAAATTTTAAATTAACAATGTATATTATTACTACAATTTAAAAAGCGGTTTTCAATTTGAACAAATTGAACTTTTTTATTTATTCATATGATGGCAAAGATTAATTGTCGTCATTCTAATGACAATTTGATGCTGAATTTATGATGCATTGGCCCGTTTCCACTGAGTGGTACGGTACGGTACGGTTCTGTACGCTTTTATGGCCATTTCCACTGTCAAAAGGCGTACCGAACCGAACTGTACCGTACCACTTTTTTGGCACCCTTTCGAAAGAGTACCAAAGATGAGAAAGGGTACCAAAAGATGGAGCTAGACACGCAGCTGAACGCTATTGGTTTACAGAGATGCGTCATTCGCTCACGCAACAAGCCAGAATGAAAACAAAGACACCGCCATGTTTTTAATACACAGCCGAGAGGGATTACGGCGTAATTACTAATTATATATATCAAACGAACCTTGTCGTCATCTTGATGAACAGCCACAAAAGCCAAAAAGAAGAGCAGATTTTACCCTATGCCCCGTAGTTTTTTACGAGCCAGTCTGAAGCTTGAGCGGTTTTGCTTTCTCACTTGCGCTCGCCGCGCGTCTATATTTGAAATAACAAACTTCTCGAGCTGATGATATTAACGTGCGCTTGATTATTGACGTGCTTTTGAAACCCGATCCTGTCAGAAACTGACAAACGCAAGAGTGACTAGCGAAAAAACAAAGGAGAAGCCGGAAAAAAAGGAGCACATTATTTTTTCAGCAAACGTTAACAATTGCCATGTTTAACTATTATCATCACCTTTTGGACTATTTCGAACTCGGAATGATGGAATTACTTTCTAACAAGAGGCTACACATGCTGCTTAAGATTAAAGACACATTTAATCATGAGAGATTTGCACTGTGGCTAAATTTTGTGTTGTTTTGAACCTAAATAAGGACTAAATGTATGCTGTGTGTAGTTCTTCTGTAATTGGTAACATATCGGAGACTGTAAGGGTCTGTATGTCTTCATATATGTTGTATTTATGTATTTTATATAATTACAGACGTTACAGTAGGCTATTTCGCACTGTCATTGATGTGCAGTTATAATCAACTCATGTCCATAGAAAAGTTAGTAATAAACATTTATACAGAAGTATTTGTGTATAAAGCATCTGTTTTGTGAGAAGTGCTTCTCATATGATATGCGAGCGACCCGTACAGCTTTTTTCTCGAGTGAAAATGAGTTGACTGAAACTTCGTACACCACGCCCACCAAAAGAGCACCTTTGGTACCCTTTTAGCAGTGGAAACGCAAGCCTGATAAAGGTGACCCGAACCGTACCATACTGTACCAGTCAGTGGAAACGAGCCATGATGATTTTATGCTGAAGAAACAATTATTTCTATCACTGTTGGAAAAAAGTTGTTTAATAGGGCTTCTTTATATTTTTTGTGTAAGCTGGTACATTTGAATTTTGTAATATTATAAAGGACTTTTTATTTTGGTCATTTTATTGTTTACAAACATAATTTAATTATCCTTAATATTAATAGTTAATAATTTAAATAGTTTACTATTATAAACTATTAATAGTTATTTTTTTTTCTTCTTCTTTTTTTTTGGTGATATATTGGCAGCCAAATCGTTATCGGCTGATAAATGCTTATTTTACCATTATTAAGAAAATAATTATTTACTGATAAATTAAGAATTATTGCCGGTTGATCCATATCAGATATATGCTACATGATGTAACAAGTTGCGTGGAGAAAACCCACATTTTAGAAGAATTTATGTTGGAGGCGTGACAATGACAAAGGACTTCAGTTGACATTTTTGCAGTTTCCTTCTATTCTTCAGTTAAGCTTGTAAAAATTTCTTCTAAAAAGTTTTCCACTCTATGTATTTGATTTTTGTTTTTTCAATCAGGCTCAGGAATTAATTATATTAAAAGTTGTGTATATCAGTTATCAGCTTCCAAATATAAAGATTTATCAGTTGTTTTCACTGACCAACATTTTCATCTCAGTTTATCCCTGGCTTTTTAATAACTGATAGTACTGTTTTTGACTGTAGGCCTAAGATTTGTGTACTGGGATCTAGAGAGCAGCTCTGCATAAACCAGGAAGTGATGCGTCATGAAAGTAATCACATTAAGGTATGATTAGTACCTCACTGTGAGTATATTTGACAATAGAGGCTTAATATGTTACCCTGGACCACAAAACAAAAATATTTAGAATATTAAGGAAAGATCATGTTTCATGAAGACGTTTTGTAAATTTCCTAAATGGATCAAATCATTTGATTAGTATTAGCATTGCTAAACACCTCATTTAGACATATTTAAAGTCAACTTTAAAGCATTTAGTTTTTTTTTAAACCTCAGGTCTCAGATTTTACAAATAGATAGTTGTATCTCAGCAAAATATTATCCTAAACCATACATCAATGGACTGCTTATTTATTCAGTTTTTGTATAAATGTCAAATTTCAATAAAAAAAGGAGAATCATGACTGGTTTTGTTGTCCAGAGTCACATATCAGAGTTGTATTTCTGCACCATAATAATGAAGGCATTATGTTTTATTTTAAGGTCCACATGTGCAGAGCAAAAGTCTCGTCCCGTTCCTGTATCTTCTACAACAATGTCGATGGTGTGTGACTAACACTGGTGACCTTTCAGAAGAGCACTGAGACGTTTTTCCTAAGAGTTAATGCATGAGTCTACTAATAAATAGGATTGTTTTCACAATGGTTTTTTTTGTTGTTCAATTATAGAAAAAAGCACTGACAAGGATATTGTGAATTCTATTCTGGATGTGGAGGATCTTGTAAAAACAGGCAAAAAGCAAAGGTGAGACACTGCATGCTGTTTTATGGCTGTTGAATTAATAAAAGAAGTAGTGGCATTTAAACAATTGTTCAATCTGGAGATGCAGCAATGTTTTCTTTGCGAGAGTAAATGGTGTCACTGTTTGTTCTCATAGAGTTTGTCCATATTACCTGTCACGCTCGCTTAAACAACACGCTGATGTCATCTTCATGCCCTACAACTACCTGCTTGACCCAAAGGTGAGACCTTTTCATACTCACTTTAGAAGTGTTTGAAAAGTGGTGAGGTTTAAGGTTGGTCTGTTTTCAGAATGTTTTTGAAGACTATACTGATTTGAAAAACAAAAAACTTACTGCCAATTCAGCCAATTTCAACACAGATATTGGACAGTTGCAGTACTGTACAGTACTACTTTTTTCAATTAAATTACTTTTACTGACAATGGATTGGATCTGTTTAACATTCAGCTTTGCAACTTTTTAAGAGAGGCACAAGTTAAGATGAAATTATTATATAATAAAGGTGATTTTTTTTAATGCTATTTGGTATTTTTTTTAACAACAGTAACTTTTATATGACACATAATATAATATATTAAGTAGTTTTTATATATTAATATAATTGATTATATGTATATTTAATTCTGTTGTTATATGTAAATTGTTTAATTTTACTGTAAAGCACTAAAAAGCAGTTGGTTTCTTTCATGGTTTGAGATGTTTTTAGTTCAAACTAACCAAAGGTTTCGTACCAGCGCGTGAGGATAGCACACATCAGCTGCTTTCTCATCAAACATCTGACATTTTGTACATATTAGACTCGGGTCTGATATTTTGTACAGATTTTATTTAGTTTTTTGCTCTTAGAAGAACATTGGATTAATCAAAAGACATGCAGCTCATTTCTTTCATGTAATTAAATAGCCATTGGTATAAACTGTATTTATATTATTGCCGATATGCTTATGGCTTTAAATTAATTCAATATCTATACATCAGTACATCCATATATCTTACCGATGTTAAAAACAGTTTTACTGCTAATCTATTATATGTATATTTCGTTCGTTGGTTGGTTCGTTTATTCGTTCGTTTGTTGGTTGGTTTACTGGTGGTTTGTTGGTTGGTTCGCTGGTTGGTTCGTTCGTTGGTTTGTTGGTTTGTTCATTTGTTCGTTCGTTCGTTGGTTGGTTTGTTTGTTCGTTGGTTGGTTCGTATCTATCTATCTATCTATCTATCTATCTATCTATCTATCTATCTATCTATCTATCTATCTATCTATCTATCTATCTATCTATCTATCTACTATCTACCTATCTATCTATCTATCTATCTATCTATCTATCTATCTATCTATCTATCTATCTATCTATCTATCTATCTATCTATCTATCTATCTATCTATCATCTATCTATCTATCTATCTATCTATCTATCTATCTATCTATCTATCTATCTATCTATCTATCTATCTATCTATCTATCTATCTAATCAATCAATCAATCAATCAATCAATCAATCAGGGGTCGCCATAACAGAACGAACCACCAACTATTCCCGCATATGCTTTATGCAACGGATGCCCTTTCAGATGCAACCCAGTACTGGGAAGCACCCATACACTTTTACACACACTTATAAACTTCGGCCAATTTAGTTTATTCAGTTAACCTATACTGCATGTCTTTGGAATGTGAGGGATACCGGAGCACCCAAAGGAATCCCACGTGAACATGGGGAGAACATGCAAACTCCACACAGAAACGGCAACTGGCCCAGCCAGGACTTGAACCAGTGACCTTCTTGCTCTGAGGCGACAATGCTAACCACTGAGCCCCCATGCTGCCTTCGTTCATTCATTTTTATGGAATTTGAAAGTGAAAGTCATGACATTTGACCGCTGATCCCATACTCAGATTTTGTGCTCTGCATTTAACCCATTCAAGTGCACACACAGCAGTGAAAACACACTGTGAACACATACACGAGCAATTTACCATGCTAATAAATAGACAATTCATTTTATTTTACCATTTTAAAATGTTACTGTCACTTATTTCCATTTAACAAGTCATTGCTGAAAGGAAACTTAATTTCTTTCTAAAAAAGTTGTGCTAACATCAAAAGTTTGAAAAGTAGTGTATCATTATAATGTTTTATTTCATATTCATTCTTCTTGGATAGACTTCTAAATTCAGTTTTTTTTTTGTTGATCCACAGAGTCGAAGAGCACACAATATAGAGCTGAAAGGGGCTGTGGTTATTTTTGATGAAGCTCATAATGTCGTAAGTGTCTTTATATTGTTTTAGCCATTCATCATATGAAACAATGCAGTACTTGATTTTCTTCAACTGTTTAATTGTGTTTTCAGGAGAAGATGTGTGAAGAGTCCACCTCGTTTGACCTCACGCCTCACGACCTGATTTCTGCCATCGAGGCCGTGGATCGACTTCTGCGAGAGCAGGCCTCAGACATCAGCAAAGCAGATTCTGCTGAAGACTTTAATGTGGAATCACTCAATTCGGGTTAGTTTGACTTCAAATTAGAATCAAGTTTTCATTATTTCTTAAATATTTGTTTTATTACTGTAGATTATTTTAGGATGTTGGACATTTTAAATACTTGTTTACATATAAACCCAAATAATTTACCTCATACTATTTGACAGGTTTGAAACTGGACATTACCACAATTGCAAAAATAAAACGTATGTTCCACTTTAAAAATTCTATACATTTTAATTGGGATTCATCTTTCAGTAAGCTAACTAAATAATCTTACAGAAATTTTGGTGGATCTGGAAACTGCCATTAATGATTTCGAGATGCCAGCAAACAATCAAGGAATCACCAAACCTGGCAGGTGAGCATGAACATGACTTTGAAATATTTGTGGCATACCTTTTTTAGATGCTAATTCTCTCTTTCCCTCTTTTAAAGCTTCATATTTGAGCTTTTTCAAATGGCTAACGTGAACTCTAAAACTAAAACGGAAACTGTTGAAGCCATGGAGCAGATCACAGGATATTTACCTGGCAGTGAGTATTTATCCTCTGTATTATAAGTTTTTTCTGCCTTTACCTCCTTAGGTATGACTTTTTTTTAATCAATCGTACAATGTCAATGTCAGTTTTATTTATATAGCACTATTAAACACAACCAAAGGTTGACCAATGTGCTGAACAATACAAATCACAAAAAGAAAGGTATAAAAGTGTAGCTAAAACAAACAATTCTCACTGATAATTATTATAGCTAAAACAAACAATTCTCACTGATAAAATGCCAAATCAAAAAGGTAAGTTTTCAACCTAGATTTAAAAACAGACAAAGATGATGTAGACCTAATACAGAGGGGCAGAGCATTTCACAAGGTAGGACCAGCTACTGCGAAAGCACGGTCACCTCTGCATTTCAGCCTCGACTTTGGGATGCATAAAAGTCTCTGGTCAGATGACCGAAGGGACCGACCAGGGGTGCGTTTCCCAAACAACGACGTAACTCGCGGCTGAACTATCATAGTGCGATGCATCGTTTGGCAAAAGAACTATGTAGTGACGAGTGTTTCCCAAAACCCATAGTTTCTCTGTCGCAGATCCATCGCTTGAACTATGTTAGTTATGACGCAAAAAGCCCATAATGATGCTCGGGGTGGAGTAACTTCTTTAGAGAACAACCCCATCATTTCTTTGTGCAAATTATATTGTTTTACACAAACACGCATTTAAAATAAAATCCAATATTAGTTTTGGTAAAAACATCCTCTCGCTTTCCATATTAAATAAAATAAATGTAAATGGCACATATAGCGCCTGTGTTTGCTTTACTAATATTATTGAGAAGTTGAACATTACATATTCTATTCTAAAACATAAAATCACTTACAAAAGCGAACACTATTCTAATATCATATATAAATCATATAAATAAATAAATAATGAGGCGATTTATTATAAATATATTTACTTTAATAATAATATTAATAATATTAATGATGATGATGATGATTATTATTATCATTATTATTATTATTATTATTTAGGATATTGTTTATTTATTAAAAAATAAAATACAATTTCACATGCAAACCACAGCAGAAAGTTCTAGCCAACAGGCCCATGTCATATACAGCAGAAAATCTTAATAAATAACCCACTACAAAATAAAAGAATTAACGTATGCTATGTTTTTTATTTTCACAAGCTTTGGAGACGTACTGTAACATAATTTCCGCTTTTAAATTTACCTATAGCTTTCGCCATGAGGCTGTGTTCAAAATGATATCAATGTTTTCAAAGTGCACTGCGAAGGGAGCACATTTGTAAACATGAAGCTCGCTAAAACTAAACTGTAAAAATACTTTGAAAGCAAGTTACACCTAAGAGAGATTAACTTAATGCTTTTTTATTTTTAATAATTCCAGCTTTGAATGTTAGAATGTTCTAAATGAATAGGGCATAGGGGGGATAAGTGGGAATAGAACACAGCCAGGAACTATGCTTTTAACTACAGGTCCAGAGGTGTCGTTTCAAGAGCTCAAGTTTGCGACGCAGTTTGCGAATGTTTGTTGGAGCGATGGATTTGGGAAACAGCAAATCAAAGAACTATGTTTGTAATGACGGAACTTGCGACCTTAGTTGGTTAACGATGGTTTTGGGAAACGCACCCCAGGCTGATGTTCAGTCAACAGGTCTGACAGGAATGAAGGAGCCAGGCCGTTTAGTGATTTAAAAACCAAAAGAAGAATCTTAAAAGTGACACGATAGTGCACAGGCAACCAGTGCAAAGAGCGTAAGACTGGTGTGATGTGGTCATATTTTTTTGGTACCGGTTAAAAGCCTTGCAGCAGCATTTTGAACTAACTGTAGGCGGAATAGAGTTGTCTGACTGATCCCAAAATATAGTGAATTACAGTAGTCCAATCTAGAAGTAATAAAAGCATGAATTATTTTTTAAAAGTCGAAGCTGAAAAAAGCAGGATTTGACCACTGCGTTAATCTGTTTATCAAATCTCAAGCCGTCATCAAAGATAACACCTTGATTTCCCAAGGTTTACTGGTGGTGTCTTAGAAAAATTTGACGCACCGAAGAAAATCATTTCAGTCTCACTCTCATTAAAATCTAGAAAGTTCAAAGACAACCAAGCTTTCACATCTGACAGTCAAGACATAAGAGTCTCCAACCCACTTGAACTCTGTTTTAAGGGCAGGTAAATTTGAGTGTCATCTGCATAACAGTGGAAAGACAGACCGTGTTTTCTAAAAATAGAACCCAGAGGTAGCATATATAAGGAAAAAAGAATAGGGGCTAAAATAGAACCCTGGGGAAACACCACATGACAAAAAGGCTGCCTCAGATGAATGTTCACCAATGGTGACTCTAAAACTGCGATTGGAAAGATAAGATTTAAACTGGACATAAGATAAGATTTAAACTGTACAGTCTCAGCTATACAGTAGGAAAAAATGGGAAAAATACAAGTAAACAGGATAATACAGTCAGGCTAGGAGCTAAATATGCACCATAGAATAGAAAATCAGGAGAAATTATTAATGTAATGCCAAAAAGGTGTTTTTTAAAATCTTTTTGAGACGTAAGGCTGTAAGATAAACTCTGTTAATGAATTTATAATTGAGTTCATGAACAATCAATTAAGTACATTTAGAAAACAAATTATGTATTTCAGATCAATCTGTACTGTATCTTCAATTTCGTGGCCTTAATATTTTTCCCACACAATCTTCAAAATCTCAAATGAAGAAGTACATCAGTTATACAGAGCTTTTGGATATTATTCTCTTGGAAAAACAGATTTTTACAATTTGGTCTATGGCTGCAAGTTCAAATCTCAGTTTACTTTTAAGACACAAAGATTTATTAAAATGACGCAGCTGAAGGTATTTAAAAAAATTGGATTGTGGTATATTATATTGGTTTGAAATTTTTTGGAAAGATTTAAGTGTACTGCCTGTAAAGACGCACGATAATTTTAGAATTCCTCATTTGGACCAGTTTGAACGACCAATATTTTGCAGTCATACTGGAAAAATCAAGGTTAAAAGCGATAGCCAAAACAAAGTGTTATTAGCAGGAATTTAAAATTACTTTTTAATGTCTTCCTACGTTAAGAGTAATGGAGATAATGAAATTTGTCGTTTATAGCAAAAGGCAGGGTTTTTTAGCACAGGCTGTTGCCTCCATGTTGAGGTATCTAGAGTCTTTTATTTTGATTCCAATTTTCCTTTTCAGGACCTGGTATCTTTTTAAACACTAGTGGACTTCAGAAAGTGGCAGATATAATCCAGGTCAGAGATTGTATGTTAAAGATTTGACCATTTTCTGGGTTTATTTGTATGTTTAATACTTTTCTTGTTGGTCTATTCTGAATTAGTTGGTGTTTGTGGCTGAACCTGCAGAGGGCAGCAAGAAATCACAGACAGGAAATAGTTTGAAGGAGTTCAAGGTTTGATTTTTCATGTTTATCAAGTCTTTTTTGGTATATTGCTACGTGTAGTTGTCTGATGATATCAGGGTTTAAGTGGTGTAAATGAAAATTTTACATTAATGTGGTTCATAGTTTATGCATAGTTATTACACACATCTGTGGAATGTATTTTTTTTTTATTTAATCATTTTTCTTAAATTAGGACTTTGGGATTTAGAATTAGGATTTTATTCTGCAAGAATTTATTAAATTGGTCAAATGTAAAAGTAAATGCATTAAAAAAGATGACATTTTTATTTCAAATTTTGTTCTCTTTAACTTTTTATTTTATAACAAATATTGGAAGAAAAGTCTCACAAAATATTAGGCAGCACTTTTTTTATAATAATAAAAAATACTAATAATAAAATGTTTTTTGAGCATCACAATAGCATAATAGAAAGATTTGTAAACGATCATATGACACTGGACTGGAGTAACGGCTGTTGAACATTTAGCTTTGCTATCAAAGGAAAACAAAAAAAAAATGTAATAAATAAAGGATCCGTTTAATAAACTAATATTTAATAAATAAATATTGTAAATAATATTTATTTTTGTACATCAAATAAACAGCCTTGAACAAGTCTTATTTCAGAAACGTAAAACCTTATGAAAAACTTCAAACATGTGAATAATGTTATTATAATGTTACATATAATGTTTGTCAGGCCAGTATTCACTTATTCACTCACTTATTAGGTATTCACTCATCATTCAGTTTGAGTTAGATTTCTGACTCTGTCTCATATCAGGTCCACATTCATCCAGACAACAGCAACTTCAAGAAAAAGCAGATCACTGATGTTTGGGCTTCCTCTTCAACCAAGAAACAAGGTGTGAACCATCTGAAAAGTGTTTTCAGATGGAAGCTTCACTTGACTTGAGCACATGTTCTGGAGCATAGTTTTTCGTAGTTGGAAAACTGTGTAACTGAAACAAAGTTGTTATGATGTGTAATGTATATAATTGCTTGAACATAACAAAGTGTTGGTTGCATGAAATTAGGGCTGCATAATATATTGTTTCATTATTGATATCACAAAGTGCACTTCCGCAATAGTCACATAGCAAAATGTGCAATGTTGAGTTCATATGATAGGACTCAAGTTGACCACAGTTCAGAACACATGAGATTTGTGGAGTCACTGCAGAGTTTACCTATATATGGAGTGGAAGTTTAATCGTTTGCATGTGTTACTTTGTGAGCATTTCAAGAGACTTTTAAGGGGTGGTCCACTACGATATCATGTTTTAAACTTTAGTTAATGTCTAATGTAGCTGTGTGAACATAAACAACATCTCTGAATGTAATATGCTCAAAGTTCAATGCAAAGGGAGACATTGGCTTTTACAGAGTTAGCTTAGCAAGGCCTACAGTGAACGAAGTTTGGGGACTACAAAGAAATACATCCGGACTAATGAGATCACAAACACTTCAGGTTATGTGCATTCACTATGTGCATTCACCCTTTGCATACACCCCATGCCAGACAGGGTGTGGCCAGAAGCGCTGTAATGTAACAGAGAAAGCTAAAATGCCGTCCAAATGCTGCTATTTCCACAGAGCTTGTTCTGTTTTTGTATTTGGGCTTCCAACAGACATGACACAAAGAGAGAAGTGCTTACAGTTTAATTTTAATTATGCTCCAGAGAATTGTAAAAAAAATATATAGCTAGCATTTGACAAAGGAGAACTTTCAGAATCCCAGTTCAGTGCTGGATTCGGTTATTAACTCCTCCAACCATAATAGAAGAAGCTGTGGATTGTGAGAACAACCTGTAAGTATTTTTATTTGTTAAAATTTATCAACTACAGGCACAGTGTCTAGCGTTACAGGCATGTTGTAGCGAAGATGTAAAAAACGGGAAATGCTGTTTGGCACCGTTAACAATTTAGCTACAAATTCATATTTATCAGTCAAACTGCTGTAAACACTCACAATTTTCACCAGAGCTGCAGTGTCTCTCTATGTAGCTGCTTTCCCTGCGTTCTGCATCAAATAACGAACTCGCAAAAGATATGTGAACGTTTCATATCATTTACACATACTTATAATCCGAATATATGTGAAAGAAACTTGTCAGATATTTTTTAGAGAGCAGGCGTGAAGTTCAACTGTGTGCTCTTCATTTTCTGTCTGATTCAGACTCAAACTGAAACGGTTGCACTGACTGACAGAATTTACACAACAGAGGCAAAGCGCGTGCTAGTAGAGCAGGAGCGTGATGCTTCCTGGTGACGTGGAGCTGATCCGAGAATCACAGCACATTATTTTAGCTGACCAATCAGAGCCTTTTGAGGGCGGGCCTTCAGAGGAACTAGGAAATATGACAGTCGTTTTTATGTAAGCAGAGTAGCTGTATATAATCAAAGTAAGATATATGAAAAAAATTACGTGATTTTCTACAAGTGAAGCATGAGCACACATTGCTTTGCACCCCATAAACACAATCAAGCCTTAAAGATACAGTTCTTTAAAGTATTTAGGCACAAGAAATTGTATCGTTTGTATTTTTAATAGATTTATTTTATTCAATTTTCTATACATTTAAAACTATACAGTACAATGTTATTTACATTCAATTAATCAATTTCTGTACCTGGATACTGTTAGACTCCCCCTGAAAACCATAAATCACTGTATATTTCATCATGCAGCCCTTCCTTGAATGCATGTGAATGCCGAATTTCTGAAATCTTGCACATTAAACATGTATGCCAAAGCTGTATAAAAGATTTAAATGGCATGTGTATGTTTTCAAGGGAACGTGCTGAGCTACTGGTGTTTTTCTCCGGGCTTCAGCATGCAGGAGTTGCTCCGTCAGGAAGTTCGCTGCATCATTCTGACCAGCGGAACCCTCTCGCCGCTCTCTTCCTTCACCTGTGAAATGCAAATGTCCGTGCTCCTCTCCTCCAGCTGTCCCCACTCAGCTTTTATGAGTTGCGTGTGGACTGGATGCTAATTCTCTGCTCGTATTTTTGCAGTCCTTTCCCCGTATCCCTGGAGAACCCTCATGTCATCCAGCGTGATCAGATCTTCGTTAGTATCATTGAAAAAGGTCCAGATGGAGTTCAGCTGAGCACGGCTTTTGACAGGAGGTCAGTGTTTTCCTAAAAGTGCTCTGGGTTACGTTTTTGAAAGAAAGTTCTAATTTTATTCAGCAAGAATGCATTAATGGATGGAAAATAACGGTAAACACATGGAGCTAATAATATGCCAAAACAGTCTAAATTTGAATTGTGTTAATTTAAATTATTGATAATTGTCATTTCATAAATCTGAATTGCTGTAAAAATTTTGAATTTGAATTTCTTAATTTTAATGTCCTAATTTGAATTTGAATTTCATAACTTGAATATTGAACATCTGAAATTTAAGACAACTGAATTTTTCAAGGCTGAATTTTTTATAGACGTATTTTCAAATTTAAATTTTTTTGTGTTCTGAATTCATAGACTGCAGATATTGGGTTTGTAAAAATACAGTTTCAAGATTTCGAGATGAAGAAATTCAGAACATCAAAGTCAATATCCTAAAATTCAAAACCAGAAATTCAGATCGTTAAATTCAGATTTAGTAGAAAGTAGGTCAGGGGTCATCAACAGGGAACAGTAGATGATCACCAAAAATTCAAACGAAGAATCACTCACCTCTGCTTGATTCATAATTA
This sequence comes from Danio kyathit, assembly GCA_903798195.1. Classification (NCBI taxonomy): domain Eukaryota; kingdom Metazoa; phylum Chordata; class Actinopteri; order Cypriniformes; family Danionidae; genus Danio; species Danio kyathit. The sequence continues at coordinate 14,907,626 of LR812529.1, read as the reverse complement.
TGGACTCATTGCAGGGTGCGAATTATGAGGGTGGGGGTCTGGAAATAGGTAAAAATAAATGTTTTTTTATCTACATATAGCCTAATGTAAAATTGAACTCGTATGTATTTTAGCTTTAAGTATAGGGAAGGCTGCTTTCGGTTTCAGGTCACATAAAACAAACATTATGTTGAAAACTCATCAAGTGGCTTTCCCTGTACACTATTCACAATAATAAAGACTTTTTAACACCTCTTATGTTGTTTAAAATTGAAACAAAGCTTCAGGCACTTAACAAATGAGGTTAACAAGAAATCTCTGAGAGAGTCATTCATAGTGAGTCACTTAATTCATTTATAAATAAGCGGATTCGAACGAATCACAATTCAGTGACAAAGCTAGAGATTTGGCGCCGTCTAATGGACATTTTGGTTTGAATGTGTTTTAGCTAAAAATAATGTAATATTTTTAAATATATGGAAAAATCTAATCATTCAAATAAATATAAATGTAAGGTTAAATATGACATCTTAGATGTGAATAGATGATATTTAAAAGAGGCAGCATTTCAGTGCTGATAATGGGCCTTGCAAGTATATCATTAAAGTTTTCCTTAAAAGTACTATACTATATGCTCTGCTGTACTGTAGAATATTATAACCAATAGCATCTTATATAATTTGATAAAGAAGTGTGTGCATGCAAATATGTATTTTACCACATTTGTAAATGCTGGAGCAGTTTGAAAATGCACCTGGAAAGAGCTTGAAAAGTCCTTAAATTTGACTTTGGTAAAGGTGTAAGAGCTCTGTGTCTGCTGAAATAACCCATCAGAGGTTACAGTGTAGGTCAGAATCTGCTCTTTATCCCTCAAAACACTGAAAATGTAAATAAATTGATTAACCAATGAGATGTAATTAAATTCAATATATGAATTTGGTTCACTGAAGCATGTATGTTTATTACACAAACTACTGAAAATAGCTGATCCCGGATAATCAGTTTGCAGAAGAATTATGTCCTCCTGAGCCTCACATACACCAGTAAGCTTACACAGCTCAGGGATTGGCCAAACTGCTTAGTTTGACTTTTTGGTGATCATCTACTCTTCCCTGTTGATCACCCTTGACCTATTTTTTGCTGAATCTGAATTCCACAATCTGAATTTCTGGGTTTGATTTTAGGATATTGAATTTGATGTTGTGAATTTCCTGAAAACTTGAAACTGTATTTTTACAAACTGGATATCTGCAGTCTGAATTCAGAACACAGAAAATCTGAAGTTTGAAAATACGTCTATAAACTAGAAAACTGAACATAGACTAAATATGTCTTGAAAAATTCAGTTGTCGTAAATTTCAGATGTTTAATATTCAAGTTATGAAATTCAAATGAACAAATTCAAATTAAGAAATTCAAAACAATTTTTAACGGCATATACAAATTCAGATTTATTAAACTACTATTGTCAATAATTCAAATAAACACAATTCAAATTCAGATTGTTTAGTAATTTTAAGTCAATATGCAGCCAATTGCTTCTGTGATGTCAGTTTGATGACATTATTTTTAACCACACCCCTCTTACCATTAGTTTGCTATGAGGGAATGATGCGCAAAAAAGCTCCGTCCTCTACTCTGTATTCCATTTAATTTGGAAGTACATCCACATACAGAAATAAAATTATCAGACAGCAATTTCTGCTGTCATTAAAAGCTGTATTTTTGAATTTTGTTTCTTAATGAATCTTTTCTTAAAGATCATGTAATAATAAAGAATAGAATAATGGCTGATAAAAAAAAAAAAATGTTTTTTTGGAAAGGGAATAAGGCCGTATGAATTTATTTATTTTTTTTTCTAAATTAAATTTTTTCGACGGGCGGCGCTGTGGCTAAGTGGGTAGCGCTGTCACCTCACAGCAAGAAGGTCGCTGATTCGAGCCCCAGTTGGGTCAGTTGGCATTTCTGTGTGGAGTTTGCATGTTCTCCCCGTGTTGGCGTGGGTTTCCTCTGGGAGCCGGTTTCCCCCACAAGTCCAAAGACATGCGCTATAGGTGAATTGGGTGAGCTAAATTGGCTGTAGTGTATGTGTGTGAGATTGAGTGTGTATGGGTGTTTCCCAGTGATGGGTTGCAGCTGGAAGAGCATCTGCTGCGTAAAACATGTGCTGAATAAGTTGGCGGTTCATTCCGCTGTGGCGACCCCAGATTAATAAAGTGACTAAGCTGAAAAGAAAATGAATGAATATATTTTTTTTTTATCACTGTTTCAATGTCTAAATACATGTCTAATTAATTGAAATCAGGAAATGTCTACAATTTAGAAATACAATTACATTTTTACAATCTGATAACACACCATTAACTTTTATATTTGCAAATAATGTGACTTTTCATGCTATACAGCAAATTCCCTTTTATGACTTAAATTTTTATGTTTTCGTCTCAAACATCAAGGGACCCTACAGGTATAAATACAATTTTAAAATGTGATCAAAGAGATTTCTAGATTTTTGTAGTGAAATAGAATAATTTGAATGCTTTTATTGTATTTTGACTCAATAAATGTGGCATTTATTGACTTAATGCTTTAATAAAAAAAAAGTTTAAAAAAATCCAAACTTTTAAATGTTCACAGTTCATCTTTAAATAAATGTCTTTTTTCATCTTCAAGTACATTTAAATTGACTATTGTCCTCGAAAAATCTAAGTTTTTACAGGTCTGTTTGAAAAGCTTTGGTTTAGTGTGTATGTGAACTTAGTTCTTTTGGATTTTAAAGGTTTGTTCCTGAAAACATGTCGTCCATGGGAAACACTCTTGGTAAGAGATCTTTTTTTCAGTAAAAATTTGATGATCTGCTTGATTAACAATTGGATGATGCTCTTACTATTGGGTTTGCAGTAAATCTGTCACGGGTGGTCCCTCATGGGCTGCTAGTGTTCTTCCCCTCATACCCAGTTATGGATAAAACTCTGGAGTTCTGGAGGGTGAGTGTGTGTTTCTGCACGACCACATTATAATTATAGTTCACTATGAGAAACATATGTAGATAAATCACCTATAGAAAACAAGCTGGGTTTTTGATTCATTGAAGAACACCAAATACGTTTTTGCTTCAGAGCAGGGGTGCCCAAACTTTTTCGTATGAAGGGCAAAAAAACGAATATCATTGAGAGCCGTGGGCCGAAGATAAATATACCAAACTATTTTTCATTAAAGTTGCCATGGGTAATTAACTCATTTATTTTATAATGTTTAAAAATAAATAGTAAACATCACTTTGAATCGTATTAACTAATGCAGTATTACTTTTTAATTATTACTTATTGCAATAAAAACATAATTACATTTATAACACAGTGGAGTTCAATACACTTGTCAAGCAGAATCTGCCTTGATTCGTGTTGAAGTCTCTGCATTGTCCTCTATTAGTCGAGTGGCAGTATGTACATTTTAAACTAAACTACCAGCCTGATCTCACGAGGAAATGTAAGTATTTTACGTTTTCTCAATTTAGTGGCTAATTCGTAACAGTTCAGTCGTACGAAAATGTACGATTTTAAAAAGGAGGCATTGCACCCAACCCCACCCCTAACCCCAACCGTCATTGGGAGATAAGCAAATCGTACTAAATTGTACGAATTCAATTGTACGAATTCATACGAATTAGCCACAAAATCAAAAAGTTACGAATTGCCGTGAGATTGCGTTGAAACTACAGCATTTTAAATTGAAACATTTATTTTCAGTTAGCTTTTTTGTAGCTTAACAATAAAACAAACAAATAAAATCATGTCGCGTTTCCACTGTCGGGCTAGTAGCTCGCAGCGCGTCACGCAAACCCCGCCCCCAGATCGTCCTCCGAATCAAACGTCACACAACACAACCCGCCCAGTTCAGTGGGAATCAGGCAGGCAGATAAAGCACACCATCGCATCATCACGAAACGATTAAAATGAAGACAACCGAAACAAACAAATGACACGTTGCTGTACAGCATTACATTATATGTCTATATGTGTATTTTCATACATTATATTTGTTTACTCGCCAACCGACTGTTGGCATCAAACATCGAGTGGTCTCTCCACTAACGGAGGGACCCAGCGCACCATCCGTAATTTAAAACCACAGAAATTCTCCGGTAACAACTTGAAATAAAATGTATTTTATAACATCCTCGTTTTGATAGACATCGTCAAACATTCAGCCCAAATGCTCCGGAGAGACCTAAAACATATTCATTTTTCCTTAGGCTATAAGACACTTAATAGGTAATTTTCCTTTATTTAAGAGAATAATTTAAGTATGTTGATATTATTCGGTTATCTTAAGTAAAGGAAAGTGTTAAGTATTTCAGGACATAAGAGCAATTAATAAAATATAGGCTATATTTCGTTGCACTCGTCAGCTATTCACTAATAAAGCTCTACATGTATTATCATATAAAAACATAAACTTTTTGAGGACATAAAATATTTTTTACTTGCAGTTTTTCCTCAATCCGTTTGTAAAGCAGCACTGCGCATGACTGGATGGACTGGATGACAGAAAGTAGTTTCTGGTTTCACTCAAGCAAAAAATGCTCTGTTTGCATGATTCAATTAATATCATCGTATCCAAATACTTTATAAATAATATTTCAAAACTCCTCCGTTGTTTACTGTTTTTAGAAAATATCTAAAATCTTTTTTTCAGATAGACCTTTGTAAAATGAAAGTTTAAAATGGCTTGAAACTATTTAATTTATTTGTAATGTATATACCTATCTTGGTATAGCTTTTGTTTGTTTTATATTGGTTTATTTATTTAATGTGAATTATTATATCTGATATTTGTAATTGTTTTAAATTATTTCAGTATAGCTTAGGCTATTTTATCTATATATGACACAATTGTTTTGAGCCTACAAAAGTGGACACGTAATTTGTAAAGTTTTATGTCTTTCTGTTGTATTCATATTTTGTATTTTGTCCAAAAGAAAGAAACCCAGCAACTCACGGCATTAACAGCGCTGTCAAGCGAGCGCTCTTTTGCCCGGTCTGTCACACATCTACAGGCATCTTAACACGCACCTCATGCACACACCTTTTAAACTTGACAAAAACTCTCGACAACCTTTACTGGCTGCTGTGTCTTTAATATGGTGTAAGGATTATTATGCGTTATTGAAACATCAAGGAGGACGCAGCAAAGAAATGTCACTTATAAATTAAAATTTTATTAATTTATGCAACAGCCTTACATTTAAAAGGTAACAAGGGGGATCGTAAGCAAAAAGACCCCTAGCCTATAAGGTGTTTTATGGAATAGCCTATCTTAAACTGAACAGCTATACGTTTTTCTTTCCCTTATTTATTTATTTATTTGTACTCCTGTGCGATCAGAACACTAGTGTAATGGCGGCACGCCATCTTTACCAGACTCGGGGAAAAGTCCGTCTCTCCTTTCACTCCACCCCAAAGCCCCAGCTGGCCCTCTTTGGCCCACGGTATTTGGCGGGCCGAAAAAGGCCGGCCAATGGCCCCGAGGAAGCCCCGCTTTGGCCCGATTGGCCCTAGTTTGGGAATCTTTGTTTAAGATTGTGATAAACTCATTCTTATTCCAACAAAATGTTTAATTTTTGCATTGAAATCTAGCATTATTTTCTAAGCGCACAAATAATTCTGTTACTCCATTTTTCAGTTTGATCCTCTGATGAGAATGTAATTATTTTTCAGATGTAATACTTTTACACTCCTAATCCTATAGTTACTTAGTTTTTTATCTTTATCTTTATATTTATTTATTTATTGTATTAATTTGTTTTACTTTCTGTATTTTCTTTTCCTTTCGTCAAAACAAATTAAGTATTATACAACTTAAATTAATTAAAATAAATAATAATAAAGAGTCATGTTATTTATAATTGCTAAGCTTATTATAAAATGATAGAGTTACTCAAGCGTATCTAGGTTTCCTTTATAAGGTGTTTAAATTTAGCTTATGGCAACAGTCCAGTAAATATAACCAGCTGCTAATGGTACAAATGTATTAATTAAATTTTTAATAATCACACTAGATTTCTTCAGTTTCTTCACTTTGATTGACATTCTCCCTTTGTACGTGTCATCAGAGGGGGTAAGCTCTGCCCATTTGCGAAGAGCTCCCCCTCATTAGCATAGAAAGTTAGTCTTGTTTTGAATCTGCCACTATGCAGTCATTTGTAGCTCCGCCTTCTTTTTTTAAAAAAATTTGAATTTAAAGTGACAGTCACCAAAATGCCATAATTTGGATCAAAGCCTAAAAGGGGCAGTTTCAAAGAGTTATAAAACATTATTTGTGTGGTGTTTTAAGCTGAAACTTCACATACACATTCTAGAGACATCAGAGACTTTTTTACATCTTGTAAAATAGGGCATAATAGGTCCCCTTTAAGTTTAAAATTATTAAAATTTTTAATTGTGTTGGTTATCATTTGCCAACTTCAACAACAATCATCAATATCTAACAATTACTTTCACTCTCCCAGGCAAAAGGACATGCAGATCGCATTGAAAATGTGAAGCCCATGTTTGTAGAGCCGAGGGGTAAAGGCACTTTTACAGAGGTAACGTTTTACTGCTGTCTGTTATTTAAACATCATGCATATATACTCACACACAGTTTCCAGCATAAATAAGTACAACCCTCTCTTTTAAATTAATATTTTCTGTATGATGCTATACAATGATGTATTAGGGTACAGTGCGCAGCATATTCTGTATGAGTACACCCCTCATAAATCTCTCATTTAAATTTAGATTTTCTAATTATATTTTTGCATAAACATTAGATTAGTCACTACTGAAGCCAAATCTGGAGCTAATCTAACAAAATAAGTTATGATAATGGTCCAAAATTAGTACACCCAAATTTAAATGCAAGAGAAAAATATTAAATAGAAAATTTTAAAATAGCAAAATTCAAGAGAAACAATTTTTTTTTTTTTATTTAGTTGAAATTTTGTGGTTTGCATTTTTTCCCCAATATTTTGCATGAATTTAAATGTATTATCTTTCTATTTTTAAAGATGTTCGATGACTTTTTAATAAATATATCAATTTATAAAATCTGTTTTGTTCAAATGCACCAAAATACATTGCCTATATTCACTGAGAAATAGATACAAATATTCATCTTCAAAATTGGGTGTACTCAATTATGCTGAGCACTGTATATGCATTAGAGTAGTCAGTACCAAAACTAGAGCTAATTTGACAAAATAACTTAAGATCACAGTCCAAAAAAATAGTACACCCAAATTAATGTGTTGGGGCAAAATATTAAGTACAATTTTAATAAAGAGGAAAAATCAAGAAATACCTAAAAAAAAATATGAAATTTAGTTGAAATTAGGGCTGCACGATATTTGTAAAAACTGACATTGCAACCTTTTCATTCACTGCGATATACAGTTAAAGTCAGAATTATTAGCCCCCCTTTGATTTTTTTTTTTTTTTTTTCTTTTTTAAATATTTCCCTAATTAAGTTTAACAGAGCAAGGAAATTTTCACATTATGTCTGATAACATTTTTTATTCTGGAAAAATTTGTTTTATTTTGGCTAGAATAAAAGCAATTTTTAATTTTTTAAAACCCATTTTTTAAGGTCAAAATTATTAGCCCATTTAAGCTATATATTTTTTCAATAATCTACAGAAGAAACCATGGTTATACAATAACTTGCCTAATTACCCTAACCTGCGTAGTTAACCTAATTAACCTAGTTAATCCTTTAAATGTCACTAAGCTGTATAGAAGTGTCTTGAAAAATATCTAGTAAAATATTATTTACTGTCATCATGGCAAAGATAAAATAAATCAGTTATTAGAAATGAATTATTAAAACTATTATGTTTAGAAATGTGTTGGAAAAATCTTCTCCCAGTTAAACAGAAATTGGGGAAAAAAATAAACAGGGAACTAATAATTCAGGGGGGCTAACAATTCTTCAACTGTATATTGCGATATAAATACAATTTCAACAGATGACCTTGATAGCTTGTAAAGAATTCATAATTTTAGATCGATTGGGATGATTCTGTAGAGGAGCATATCTGCATAAGAATATAATTCAAAAATGACAAGTAAATTAAATACAACAGAGAAAAGATGATTTATCATTTTCTTGGGAGTCAAGCAGTATTCAAAAGCAGAAATTAAATAATCATCATATAGTAATAAAAATAACACTGTATTGTTTTAATTGAGTAAATACTTATATAATGTGAAATTAATCTTTAAGCTGCAAACATTTCATTTATTGTGCCCAAATGGCTTAAAATGACTTCAAAATCTTACAGTCAGGTCTTGAAAACACATGCAAATAATAAACTTTCACCCTAAGGTTAAAATATTAAATTACTCCACTATGTTGATAACTGTTATGTCAGTTCCAACTACATTGCAGATCCCTGCGATGTGACTATTGCTAACTTGCACATTGCGATATCAATGCTAAAATGATATATTTAATGTTATAGTTGAAATGTTGTAGTTTGTAATATTATTTGCAATGCCTAATTTGAATTTAAACGTATTATCTTTCTATTCCTAATGAATATATCTTCTTAATAAAACTGTTTTGTTTAAATATATCAAAATATAATGTCTAGAATTATTGTGAAATGGATACAAATATTCTTTTTTATAAAGTGGTTGTCTCCTTTATGTGGTGCACTGTATATGTATACATATAGACTTTTTTTTCTTCAGGTGATTGATGGCTATTATGGCAAGGTGGATGACCCAAACTCTAGTGGAGGCAGCTTTTTTGCTGTGTGTAGAGGAAAGGTGAGACTATAAATATTTAATGCAATAAATATTTATTATTAACCATCAGTAATATTATCACTTTTTTTTGTTTTCCATCGTTCTCCTAGGCAAGTGAAGGATTGGATTTTGCTGACACATACGGTCGAGGGGTTGTTATCACTGGACTTCCCTTTCCCCCCAGGATGGACCCCAGAGTGGTGCTAAAAATGCAGTATCTGGACGAAATGTGCAGGAATAAAATTAGCGGAGTGAAGGTAACACTGATAATAAGAATAAATGTTTCGTGATCACCAAGTAAGCATAATGGGATAATTTCTGAAGGATTAAAGTAGTGGCATCTGGAAATTCTATTTTTGCTGTTGCACAAATTAATGTTTCATTTGTAATAGTGTTTACTCTATCTATGATCAAGTAAATGTAGCCTTGATAACTTTTATAGCCATTAATAAAAACTATTTTTTGAGCACTAGTTTATAGACGGATTTAGTAATTATCAGCAGGGCTTTACATTAACACCCGCCAACCCGCCAAATGCGGGTAGATTTCAGCGGTGGCGGGTAAGACAGACACTCTCACTAGCCACTTTGGCTGGTTGAAAATAATTTTCCCGGATAATAATTCATAAAAGCAGGGTTCGACAATAAGGATGGTCCAATATGCATGCAAAGGCGATCTTAGAATTGAGAAGCAACACAACTGACAAAAATAATTACTTTGCGTGAGCAATAAAAAAGCAGATGAATACCGAATGAAAGAATGATCTCTCGCGCTAACAGCTGAGGTGATGCGCGCAACTTTAAAACGCGTGCGTGCTCTCGTTTCCTTGCGTGAAGCAACTGTGTCTAGAAACATAGCTGATGTGATCGGTTCTCTTTCAAATAGACTAGACAAAAAGTGATGAACATGCACCCACAATCTTGCTGCTTTGAAGAGCTCCAGATTTGTATTTTTGTAAGCAGCACAGGTTTCTTTCACTTTCACCATTATTTGAACAGATTTTTTATGGGTCTAACGTTAACCGTGTGCGTTATAATCCTTTCATTATCACACGGTATGTTTTTTTACCTGCTTTCTTTTGCGTAATGTGGTTTAATTATCATTTTTTACAATAACATTGCTTTAATGGGAGATTACTCCCCATTTATGTGTAGTTAACTGATGATCTGGGACCTTTAGTCAGGATAGATTACTGTGCACATGTTTTGTTAAATAAAAAGTATAGTAAACAGCTATATTATGCTTGTTTTGACACATTTAAAATTTGTGGCTTAGAAATAATTAATTGTTTATGTTTGGTGTGGTCAGAGATAAATTTGGTAAATCCTTCATTTTGAGCTCTGAAAATTATGTAAAATAAAAACTATGAAATACTATGAAACCATGACCCATTTGCTCATGAACATTTAGCAAGCTCATACACGACACACAAAAAGTGAAATGAATGAGGCATGTGGAGAAAACGCAACATCTAAATCAAGTAATTTTAGCATGTCAAAGTCATATTTATGTGTATAAAATATATTTTCCCAACAATAAAATTGTGGCTAGTGAAAATGGCGAGTGGCTAGTAATGTTGGAAAACTACTAGCCACCGTGGCTGGCGATCAAAAAAGTTATTGTCAAGCCCTGATTATCAGTGTTGGGTAAGTTGCTTAAAAGTAATCGATTACAAGTTACTGATTACTACTGGAAAATTGTAATTTGATTACATTACTAATTACTTGTTGTAAAAAGCAATGCTTAATTTGTAAATTGCAATGTCCTGGAACAGATCGGGGTAACGGATCCGGCATGTTACCAGAGGAGGAAGAGGTGTTGTGGACGAAAAAAAAAAAAAAAAAAAGGGTGGGGGGTGGTTGTTTCACGGACGAAAGTGAAGAGGGTTGAGGAGTCGCAGAAGAAAGTGAAAAGCAGGGCGAGGCAGGTGTGCGTGTGATGAGGTGGGTTGAAGGGGTATCAGTAAAATTTGCTGCCGGATTAGATTTCAGTGGTTTCAGATCCGGCTTGTTCCTGCACAAATTAAGCCCTGGTAAAAAGTAATCAGATTACTAGTTACTTTGAAGTTACTTTTAAAACATATTGAATATATAGAAATCACAAAATAAACTGCAGCTCTTTCAGTAATTTAATATTTACTGAAAAACATTACAATGTGTTTAACACAGCATATTGACAAATCCAAACGATTTAAAGAGATAGTTCGCCCAAAACTTTAAATTCACTCATCATTTACTTAAACTTCACTTGTTACAAACATGTTTTTTTTTTTTTTTTTTAAACACAAAAGAAGACATTTTGAAGAAAACTGGATACCTGTAACCATTGACATTCATAGTAGGAAAAACACTGCCTGCGGTCTGCGGTTGGTTCAAGTGTTGAATTCATGGAATCTGCAATACGTGAGCGTGTCGCGCTACTTGTGCACTGCATGCGCAGCCCTCACAATATGCACACAACATGCACGCCTCCATTGGAGATAATGAACTTGCGTGTGCAAAAGTGAACGACCCTATAAGCAGCTACACTTCTCTTCACATTTTAACAAAACTCAATTTAGCCTGTTGAGGCTGAGTTGGGCCGCTGTGCTTTTGGGCACCGGTGTCCTCCTTGGCAACAAGTATTGTCCTAGAATGCTTTCTGTTCAAGTGCTTGCTGGTCAAGTTGAAAGCAATTGAAAGTTCTTTAGAGACTGCAGTTCACAAAGTAATGCTTTTGTTTTTACGCTCAATGAAATCAAAGTAATGTCTGCATTTCCACTTAAGAAGCAGCCACTCTCGTCATTTCTTTTTAGCTCTCAAAACTGACATTGCAGCTGAAAACAAGTTTAAAAAAAAAAAGCAAGTATTGTTTTCTAAAATCTATATTTATAATGTCAGTAACGAAATTACATTGACTTTAGTAACTGTAATCAAATTACACAAATCTAAAATGTAATTCGTTACATTACTGTGTTCCCCAAAAATGTCATTAGAATGGAGTAACACATTACTGTGAAACGTGTTACACCCAACTCTGGTAATTATTCATCCAGCTGTTTTTTAAAAATCCTTAAAACATATAACTTCACTGAATGCCTTTCTTTACAATAAACTTGTTTTAAATATCTGAATTGAAATAAAGTTTGTAACTTTTGAAAGTAATCAAAATGTGTGCATATATTCAAGGTGTAAAGAAAGCCTGCAGTAAATTGTCTATGGTTGAGGTATTTAATGTATATGTGTTCTTATATGGCCTGTCTTGTTGTTTAGTATCTGACTGGGCAGGAATGGTACAGACAGCAGGCCTCTCGAGCTGTGAATCAAGCCATTGGCAGAGTGATCCGCCACAGAGAAGACTATGGAGCCATCTTCCTCTGTGATCACAGGTAATAGTAGTACAGCAATTCCCAGTTCGACTGTAGAGCAAGTACATCCATATTAAAGGATTAGCTATTAATTACTGACCTTCATGTCATTTCAATCCCCTGAGATATTCATTCATTCATCTTCAGAACACAAATAACTTATTTTAGAAGAAATCCGAGAGCTCTCTTATCCTCCATAGACAGAAACGGTCATGAGAAGTTCAAAGTCCAGAAAAGGAGCCAAAAAATTCCATGTGACTTAAGTGGTTCAACAGTAATAATCATACAAAGCTCAAATAACACTTTTGTGCGGCAAAAAAAAATACGATTTTGTTCACCAATGTCTTTTGTGTCAATTCAGGGTGTGTGTTTACTACAGGCAATATAACGCATGTGTGTAGCACTGGAAGAGAATATATAGGTGAACAAAGTCATATGGACAGTTTTTTTTTTTGTGCACAAAAGTATGATTACTGTTGAACTAGTAATGGCCGATATAAACGATATGCGATATAAATGGTACAAAATTGGCCTACGATAGAGATTCTAATTCTATTGCACTATCGCGATAATGTGCATGTTTGATGACGCAATCTACCCGCGAAATTAAGAGCAACGAGCTGCAGCCGGCTGCAACGCATCATCTTGAATAAACAACAGTGCGACCATTTGGCTGCGGCCGATATATTATTGGGGCGGCCCGGTTCTGTGTTCGCGAGAAACTGAGAACACTCTGCCACAGACTCGCATGCTCTGCATGCAGACCCACAGAGACGTGCTGGATACAGAAGAGCGCGAAGACTAAATAGACTGATCCAGCTGATTATTTGGGGTGACAATATATTTTCCCCGGACATGTCCGAGAATCTGCTTTCGCTTTCGATATTAATTGTATTCATTTTTGCATTACTTTATAAGCAAACTTTGTCTGGTGCGTCTCAATCTCTCAGCAGCACGCAGACAGAGAGAGAGTGAGGGAGAGAGAGAGAAAGAGCAGATCAAGACACCAGTTTTAATTTCATTAGGAGAACAAAATGTTCAAAATCAAATGTGTTACCTTAGGCTGCAGGTTAGAAATATGTTTTTATTTAAAGTATCTGCAATACACAATTTTATTTGACAAATTTAATACTGGAAGTAATTTCAGTACAGTGTAAGTTCCTTAACTAAAAAGACACCAGTTTTTTTGTTCTCTGCAACTTGGCATTTAGGAACCAAGGACTTAAAAGAAAAGTCTTTCTTTGTAAAAGGCACTACATTTAGTTTATTTATCTGCAACATTGTGTTGTTTAATTACAGTTTTGCTTTTGCACAATAAATGTTCTCAAAATGACATGCAACGTTTCTTTATTTCTTAAAAAAAATAGCAGTTTGGCTTTCCTAAGGGTCTATGTAACCTGTTCTGAAATGGTTCTATTATAATTTATATATCGCAATATATATCGTTATCGCAAGAGGCTGCAATGTATATCGCAATATGGATTTTGGGCCATATCGCCCATCCCTATGTTGAACCACTTAAGCGAACATGAAATGTTTTGACAATGTTTTTTTGAACTTTGACTGTCTTGTGACCTTGTTTATAGAGGATCAGAGTGCTCTCGAATTAATTTGTGTTCTGAAAATAAACAATGGTCTCGGGGGATTGCAACGAAATGAGTAATTCATACCAGAGTTTTCATTTTTGAGTGAACTAACCCTTTAATTTTCCGGATTTATAATCCAGGTTCAAAAGCACAGACGCCCGTAATCAGCTTCCTTCCTGGGTGAGGCCATATGTTAAGATTTACGATGGCTTTGGTACTATGGTCCGTGACGTGGCTCAATTCTTTCGAACAGCGCAAAAAACTGTAAGTGTTTCTCATTTACTGTATGTTTTCTTTAAAGCTGCAGTCAGTAAATGATTTTAGGCAACTGGCCATTGTCATTGCTGTACCTTAGCCTGATACAAAAATATATGCTTTTAATAATATTTTATAGTTGGAGTAGCAGTAGTAGTTTTTCGCAGGAAATATTCCAAGGTTCTATAAATGAACATTTTTTTCCTTTTGGGTTAAAAGAACAATATCCTTATATGAAATTCATGGAGTTTGCATTGTCTCCACATGTTTATGTGGGTTTCCAGTTTCCCCCATAGTCCAAAGACATTCTGTATAGATGAATTGGATAAATTAAATTGGCTGTAGTGTATAAGTGTGTGTGTTAGGTTTGGGCGATGTCGACCAATTTGGCATCGTACCATGTCTAATGTGAAACATTACGATGGAATCATCGTCGTTGTAGGCGGCGGTGAATTAATTATTTAGGAATAATTCATTCATTCATTCATTCATTTTCTTTTTCGGCTTAGTCCATTTATTAATCTGGAGTCGCCACAGCGGAAGGAACCGCCAACTTATTCAGCATATGTTTTTACGCAGCGGATGCCCTTCCAGCCGCAACCCATCACTGGGAAACGTCCATACACACACACACACACACACACAGACACACACACACACACACTCTCATACACTACGGTCAATTTTAGCTTACCCAATTCTCCTATACCGCATGTCTTTGGATTTGTGGGGGTAACCGGAGCACCTGGAGGAAACCCATGTGAACATGGGAAGAACATGCAAACTCCACACAGAAATGCCAACTGACCCAGCCGAGGCTCGAACCAGCGACCTTCTTGCTGTGAGGCGAACGTGCTACCCACTGCGCTGCCAATTAATTAATTCATAATGAATTAATTATTTGTAGCCTACCGTTTTAACTACCTGACCAACATGGTCTTTGTTTTTCCCATAACCAAATCATAAATAAATAAAGACAAGTTACACACAAATGACCACCTGTCAATCACTTTTTCCGCGGGACTCTGGCATAAATAGGCAGAGTAATCTGTGTAGTTATAATAGCGATGACAAACTTGGTTGGTAAAAAAGGTGCACAACCAACAAGAACCAACCAACAGTACCTAAGGTTTTCGCTAAAATCACTAAGTACAAGCGTGAAAGCGAAAGATTGAAGCAGTGTACTGACACTGAGACGCGTTACCAGATAGATTCAAAAGACAGAAGACAGAGTCGTTAGATGGAGGCAAGATTAATTAAATATCACGTTTAACAACTATAGTGAGACATGATCCAGCGGTACATCCTTGATAAACTGTCCGACGTGCACTGCTCTTTGGGGTTTTGTGCTCAAAGCACTCGTTGACTGCCTGGAGGTCAGACGAGCGCATGACAGTGTGTCTGTGTCTGTGTGTGTATGTGTGTGTGGTCACGTGATGTGCATTTTCAGCAGTATAGTGTGGACGGAGATCTGTTCAAAAATCCTAGATGAAACCCCAGTGTAAATGTTTATAGTTTTCGTTCTAAAATGCCAAGACGTATTAGTGTAAACGGGGCTTAAGTGTGTGTTTTTTGCAAGGGGGTTTGCGATGGGGGCCGGGCGGAGGATCGGCAGAGGTTGGCATCGTCTGTCGACCCAACCCTAGTGTGTGTGTGTGTGTGTGAATGAGAGAGTATATGTTTCTGGGATTCACAAGTTAGTATACGTATAGTATATGTCAGTGCTGGGTTGCGGATGGAAGGACATCCGCCACATAAAAACCATAAGCCAGAGTAATTGGTGGTTCATTCTGCTGTGGCGATCCCTAATAAATCAGGGACTGAGCCTAAGGAAAGTGAGTGAGACAATTAAAAATTAGACTTCAAAGATATTGAAATGTAAATGTAATGCTAATAAGCGCTAAATTCACAGTCACACATTGCTGATGTTGTTATTATTAGCAATTTTAGAACAAAGATTAATAATAATAATACTACTACTAATTATAATTGGCATGGTTTGATGGGATATAAGCTATTGAATTTAATCACCATTGGTATGTTTTTCCTCTTAGTTGGTCAGAACAAATGTTGCTTACTTATTTCTGTCGAACTATCAAGATGTAGAATCTTAAAATACAGTATCCTGAACAGTACAGTAATTGACAGCCACACACACAGCAAAACATCAGGTTTATCTGAACTGAGGAGCTGCACTCACAATCAACTCATGAAAAGAGTAGAATTCTGCAAATAACTGCAGTTGCACAGTTTAACCAGCGATGGCGACAAAGATGCTAAATTTATGGGCTGCAGCTTTAACCATGGGTAACTCTAAGGCAGTTTTCAGTTTAAAAGGTGCACATTCATTAGGCTTGGGCCAGTATAAGATTCTGATTGTATGATAACCTTGAATTAAAATTTCACGGTATTGTGATTACTGCTCTAACTTCTTTTAAATGTCTTAGTAAAAAAATTACTTTTTTGCTATTGAACACAATATATTTCATTTTAGGAAACATTTATAATAGTTTGGAACAGTAAACATGACAGGCAAAATACTTAAATCACTGACTTCTGCTAGCTTCATCAGTTTCAAAAACACAGATTTTTTTTACAAAACATAAAAAAAAAACGTACATATACCGTAGGAACGATATAACAGAAAATTTTGGTGGTTTTAAAACCTTGACTTTTCCAAACCACAGTAAACCTTGAAACCGGTTATCATCCCATGCCTAACATTTATTGATTCATTTGTTTATCAGAGACCGGTTCCTGTTAAGAAAGGAAAGGCAGAGGGCCATGAGAATCAGGCAGACACCAGACTGCTCAACACAGGCTCCAGCTGTCCTACTAAGAGTGTCTGGCTCAGTGACATCTATCAAAAGGCCAAAACACTAGACGCTCACGTCCCCAGCCTAAAAAAGAGAAAATTAGGTGAGCTCACCGCTATTTGTCTTTTTCATGAGACTCTTGGTTCTTGTATTAATGCTGCATGTGGGATTTGTCAAATCATGTTAGCTGTGATTTAATTAAGCAAATGTGCGTACTACTGGTTTCTAAGGTCATTTAGGCAAAAGTCGTTTATGTCATTTGCTGAATTGTAGTTGATTATATAAGTGCAGTAAGTCTTTACTGGCAATCAAGCTGTTCTGACAGCCTGTGAGTAAATGAATATACAGAATAAACGAAGGAATATAAAAAATACAGATAAATAAATTAAAAGGTCTTCATGTTATTTAAAAGAGACTGAATTCAATTACTTGCTGTATTCACACCAAACTTTTTCCGCTTCTTTGAGTATTAACAATAAACATAAAATACAAAAAAAAAGGGAATTGATAACGACCATCAACATTTAAATAATATGCAAATTTGATCTCACTAACAAAATTAACTCAACACAAATGACAATAGTAAGAAAAGTGCAGTAAAAAAAAGAATCTGTTCTTATAAATGTGGGTTTATTTGCATAAGCTCTGTAGTTCACAGGCATCATGTCGACATAAGGTCGGTGGGTCGGTATAAGATTCTTACGGTATGATAACCTTGGATAAAAATATCAGGGTTTTAAGGTTTCGCGGTATTGTTATTACTGCTCTAAAATATGTTCTTTTTAAATGTCTGGGTAAAAAACAAAAACTTTTTTTTCCCATTTGAACACAATATATTTTATTTTGAGAAACATTTAAAATATTTTGGAACAGTAAACATATCAGGTTAAATGAATTAGACTTCTGCTGTCTTCATTCGTTTCAAAAACTATTTTTTTTACAATTTAAAATGGCATCTAAGGATATCTTTTCTGCTGGAGATACTCTTGTCCTAAAAAAAAAAAAAAAAAAAAAAAACGTAAATAAAAAAACTGTACACATACCTTATGAATGGTATTGCAAAAAATGTTTTTGACGGTTTTAAAACCTTGACTTTTCCAAACTGCGGTATACCTTGAAAACGGTTATCGTCCTATGCCTAGTCGACATATGAGGTAAGTTTGATTATAAAGTGTACCTGAGACTATATTTCATGGATCAGGCTAGTTAATCTCAGTAGTTAATCTCTTTTTTTTGCATAACACATTGACAAAATCTTTTATTTTGTATGCGATTTATTCACGATTATTGGGTTAACATCACTACTATACATACTTGCTGGTGTCGCATTATCTTAATCATATTTTAAGCATTAATTTCATGTGTTTTAAAAAAAGAGAAGCTTTCAGGAGTGCTCTTAAATGTCACATGATTTTCAAATAAAACAAAACAAAAAAGCGTCATTATAATCTGTTCTCATTGTCAAAATAAAAACATGATTATTACTTTAAAAAACTGCCATATAGCCTTTCAGTTAATAACATGCATATTAGTGTTGTTATTTTGCAGTAAAATACTTTTAACATTGTTTTACTGTACAGTAGTATTAAAATGCAAATAATACAATAAAATAAATCACAGGTGGCCAACCCTGTTCCTGGAGATCTACCTTCCTGCAGATTTCAGTTGCAACTCGTATCAAACACACCTGCCTGTAATTATACAGTGCTGTTCAGATTCTAATTAAAGGTGCTGTATGTAAGATTTTGACTCTTCTTAAGCATAAAAATACCATAATATGTTTGCAGGTATTTAAGAAACATGCCAAGTGACCATTTTTGTTTATCTAAAAAACAATGCTGAAGTCAGATTTAAACCACCCACTTTTATTTTAGCCAATTATATTTCAGCACCCGGGTTGCCTTCATGGAAAAATGCATACTTCATTCATTCATTCATTCAGAAAGGCTCTCAAAGCAGTAGCAGACTCAATGAGATGGAGATTCAGAGTTCCACATGAGGTTATTAATTAGCAAAAAATATAAATATTTTGAACGTAAACATTAGGTGAGCAGGTTATATTGTAACCCCGTGCTCTAACTAGGGATGGGCGATATGGCCTAAAATCCATATTGCGATATACATTGCAGCCTCTTGCGATAACGATATATATTGCGATATATAAATTATAATAGAACCATTTCAGAACAGGTTACAGAGACCCTTAGGAAAGCCAAACTGCTATTTTATTTAAGAAATAAAGAAACGTTGCATGTCGTTTTGAGAACATTTATTGTGCAACAGTAAAACTGCAATTAAACAACACAATGTTGCAGATAAATAAACTAAATGTAGTGCCTTTTAGAAAAAAAGACTTTTCTTTTAAGTCCTTGGTTCCTAAATGCCAAGTTACAGAGAACAAATAAACTGGTGTCTTTTTAGTTAAAGAACTTACACTGTACTGAAAATACTTCCAGTATTAAATTAGTCAAATAAAATTGTGTATTGCAGATACTTTAAATAAAAACATATTTCTAACCTGCAGCCTAAGGTAACACGATTTTAAACATTTTGTTCTCCTAATGAAATTAAAACTGGTGTCTTGATCTGCTCTTTCTCTCTCTCTCCCTCTCTCTCTGTCTGCGTGCTGCAGAGAGATTGAGACGCACCAGATAAAGTTTGCTTATAAAGTAATGCAAAAATGAATACAATTAATATCGAAAGCAGATTCTCGGACATGTCCGGGGAAAATGTATTGTCACCCCAAATTATGAGCTGGATCAGTCTATTTAGTCTTCGCGCTCTTCTGTATCCAGCGCGTCTCTGTGGGTCTGCATGCAGAGCATGCGAGTCTGTGGCAGTGTTCTCAGTTTCTCGCGAACACAGAACCGGGCCGCCCCAATAATATATCGGCCGCCCAGGTAAAATCTGTGTGGGAAGCGCTGTGTGGGAATCTGTGTGACAAGCCACGATATGCCATGCATGAGTCTCGCAAGTTGTGCGACACGTCGCCATTCGGTGCCATGCGTTGCTAAGTGCTGTTGTTGAGAGCGTCAGCATGTGCTACAGTCACAATAGATTTCCAACGTAATACACCATAAGTTAGTGTGAAGAGCATGTTGTTTTACAGTGGCCGACTGAATTAAGTTATCAATCGAGCTTATTATTTTTTGTCACAAATGCGAGCGAAATGGTCGCACTGTTGTTTATTCAAGATGATGCGTTGCAGCCGGCTGCAGCTCGTTGCTCTTAATTTCGCGGGTAGATTGCGTCATCAAACATGCATTATCGCGATAGTGCAATAGAATTAGAATCTCTATCGTAGGCCAATTTTGTATCGTTTATATCGCATATCGTTTATATCGCCCATTACTAGCTCTAACAAAATGCTACGTGACGAGATTTGCAGTGATAAGCATTAATAATTAATACATATTAAACCTCTTAACATTAATAAATGGCGACGCAGTGGCACAGCAGGTAGTGCTGTCGCCTCACAGCAAGAAGGTCGCTGGTTCGAGCCTCGGCTGGGTCAGTTGGCGTTTCTGTGTGGAGTTTGCATGTTCTTCCTGTGTTTGCATGGGTTTCCTCCGGGTGCTCCGGTTTCCCCCACAGTTCAAAGACATGCGGTACAGGTGAATTGGATAGGCTAAATTGTCCGTAGTGTATGACTGTGAATGAGTGTGTGTGGATGTTTTCCAGAGATGGGTTGCAGCTGGAAGGGCATCCGCTGCGTACTTATGCTGGATAAGTTGGCGGTTCATTCCGCTGTGGCGACCTCGGATTAATAAAGGGACTAAGCCGAAAAAAGAAAATGAATGAATGAACATTAATCATAGTACATGCTGAATCACTGATATGTGTTGGTTTTGAGTCAGAGTTATAAAGTTCAATTTCAAATGGTTTATTTTATTTTCAAGATCTGAGATAAAGATCTGCTGCTGCTTTCAGTAGTATGGCTATAAATGTCATGTAAAATAGCATTGAAACTCACATTGTTAGTATTTAACACTGAATTAAGCACATGAGGTGTAGCTGAGGTGATCATTGTCAGTTTTAGAAGCAAATAGAAGCCGTTTCTAATATATCAATTCGAAGAATTGGTTGGAACAAAAACTCTTGCCGTTGCTTTTATATAAAACACAATTTAAATCAGCCTTGTTGGTCCTCAATCTGGCAACCTGCGCTTGCATTTGTTTGGATTCAGTTTGGGAAACAGTAATGCAATACCTAGTTCAGTCACTGGGTGTCAAACTTGCATACTGCACCTTTAATTTGATTCATGTGTGTTTGATTAGGGTAGGAGCTAAATTCTGCAGGAAGGTAGATCTCACACATTGAGTACCCCTGATATAAATAATATAATTCATATAATATAAAATAATAATACAATAATATAGATACACAATAACATAAAATGTCTTTATAATTCTTTAGACATTTATAGTTATTTGGTCAAAAACAGTGTCAGTGTGACCTATGAATACAGAAACTTTGTTCACTTTATGGTTTGAGTTTTGAGTGCTGAAATGTTTAGTTTTCTTTAAATTATCCATCCTTAAAATGATTTTGCACTTAAAAGTTTAAAATACAAATTTTCTGCTTTTTTTTCTACTCTCCCCACCAAATCAGTGCAATTTTAAGATGGTTAATTGTATCCTAATTTAACTATTTAAATGGTTTAAACTTCCTGTATTTTCTTTCATAGCTTAAAAAACACAAGAGCCCTAGAATGTAAAAAACAGTAATTACACTACAAATAACTTTTAAAATGATATCATTTTGTCTTTAAGTGTCATTTAGTTTCACAGTGATTTATAAAAAGTGAACTCAATAAATATTGGATATTTAATAATGCTCAAAACCAGTTCTGTAAAAATGCCTTGGACTATGATTTAACATGTTACAAGTAGGGCTGCACAATATATCGTTTCAGTATCGATATCACAACGTGTGTGTCCACAAAAGTCACATCACAGAATCTGCAGTGTTAAATTGGGATTATAGTTGAACAACAATTGAGAGTTGTGATGTCATTGCAAAGTATAACCATAACAGAGGGAAAATGTTTTAAAGGCATTTCAAGAAGTGTAGAGGCACAATAATGTAAAACATTTGCAACTTTAATGAAGAATAATTTTACTGACTTATTAATACATATAATAATAAGACTATACCATGTTATTTTACATCTGAAACTTGTTTTATCTAAAATAAATGTACTGTTTGACTCTCCGAAAATCCGGAAAACACTGTTTATTTGACTTTTTTCCTTTGCTCTATTGTGATTATTCTTGCTTGCAATTTGTTTATTATTATTTTTATGCATGATTCACACTTACAAAATCAACCCAACCAATCTAAATTAAGGAGTTTATTTTCTCAAATAGAGCTATTTAAGCCATATGGTGAAACTGTATTCATATCGCAATAAATATAGCAGAAAAATAAAACATCGCAATGTCAGATTTTTCCAATATTGTGCAGCCCTAGTTACAAGTCAAAAAATGACTGATGTTTCAGACTCAGAAGAGCATTCAGGACGAGAAGGCGCAGCCAGACTTTGCATTCAATATGAGATGGAGATGACAAGCAAAAGGAAACCAGTCAGCCTGCTGGACGCCCTGGATGACACAACCAACAAAGGAGAAAGGGAAGACACCATGGTTGGGGAGGAAAGGGTGAGACCAATTTTATTTTCTCTCCAACGTTTAGCACTAAATGAGATGTAATGCAGAAAGCCGGCGTGGTTTTTGTCTATATAATGAAAGTGGATAGTGATGTATAGTGCTGCGGTGCAAAAAAGACAAGCATGATAAAAACTGTCCAATACAATGTTTGCACCATTTTCCAGATCTTCTGAATTCATAAGATAGCCTAATGAGAGAGCACAAGACTATTCTCAGAGAAATTGAAAGTGAATAACCTAGAAAATGGATTTTTTTTTGCTGAGTAAATGGGATATGAATGGTAAAGAATTGCCTCATAAATCATAATCAGGGTTTTGAATGACAACTTTGATCTCTTTTTATCTTTATCCTCAATTCCTTTTCCTTTCATCAGATCAGCTTATACATTTTTTTTGCACACGCCGTAACTTGTGTGAGCAAATCTTTTTCACAAATTTTCCATTTCTCTCATTGGTTTTTTGACCCTGCAGGCGAGTCGCTTGTCTACTCTTTCTCTGCAGCATGACAAACGTCTGGATGATGAATCGAGGGGCGGGAAACGGAAAATTAAAGTGGTTCAAGAACGGGTGAGGCATCTTGATTGAATTTTTTTTAAAGTTCATTGGTATATGCAGAATACCCCAGTATGTTCAGTATAATAAGACTATACAAAACCTGTATCTTTTTTTCATATTATAATAATAACAACAACAACAATAATAATAATAATAATAATTAGTTCAAAGATTAAGCATTATTAATTGCTTCCAAAATAAAAGTTTGTTTTGAGATACATTGTGTACTGTGTATATTTATTATGTTTATATAAACACACACACATATAATGTGTATATTTGAGAAAATGTTTATTTATATTTAGATATGACATATGTATATGATAGAAATTGTATATAAATTTAAATTCTATGCATAAAAAAGCTTTGTATAGCTTTGTTTTTATGTATGTGTTTGTATTGCATATACCTAATAAATAAATAAATTAATTAAAAAAAAAAAAAAATATATATATATATATATATATATATATATATATATATATATATATATATATATATATACACGACAGAAAAATCGTGTATATTCATTCATTCATTCATTTATTTTCTTTTCGGCTTAGTCCCTTTATTAATCCGGGGTCGCCACAGTGGAATGAACCGCCAACTTATCCAGCACATGTTTTACGCAGCAGATGCCCTTCCAGCTGCCCTTCCATCGCTGGGAAACATACATACACTACGGATAATTTAGCCTACCCAATTCACCTGTACCGCATATCTTTGGACTGTGGGGGAAACCAGAGCACCCGGAGAAAACCCACGCGAACGCAGGGAGAACATGCAAACTCCACACAGAAACGCCAACTGACCCAGCCGAGGCTCGAACCAGCGACCTCCTTGCTGTAAGGCGACAGCACTACCTACTGCGCCACTGCATCGCCCTCAATCGTGTATATAGAAGAAAAATTCAAACACGGAGAGTCTAAAAACCTTTTGTTAAAGGAACTACTTCCGCCATTCCTTCACATCTGCAGCTGACATCAGAACTGCAGAAACCGTTGCTACTTCACCAACGTCACTTTAGAGCTAGAATTTGAATGATTCTCTAGCGTAATGTCTAAAATGATGACAAAACAGGTGATTTTGCTCACATTTTAAGATTATAAGCCTGAACGGCATAAAATGCCATCAGTCTACAGAGATTCCCCAGTATTTCTGCAATTGGGAGATCAAAATAATTAACCCCAAAAAAGCTAAAGCAATGCAATCACTACCAGATTACTGTTGTGTTTTAAGACTTTAAGATGAGTCCCATCTCACACTCAACACACTACAATTACTATGATATAAATACAGCACTACAACATACAAAAGAGAGAGATCCATTTAGAAAGTCACTTCCTGTTTTATAATGATTTGATAAGCTGTAGTTTAAAATTACGCTGTATTTTTCTCCTCTAAGGGCTTATTATGCCGTCTCTGTCGCCATCTTGTGGATGGACAATATCCACCATCTTTGGTCTGCTCAATGACAGGCCGCCGATGCGCTGTCTCTCAGAAATGCAAAATATTTAAAATATGCACTATCCTTATAAATAAACTGCATAGTTGCAATCTAAACACCTACATTCTCGCCTAAAAAAAGTGTCAAAAGTACATAGTTGTCCAACAGCTGCAAGATTTGTCGAAATGTAGAGGGACCTCTGCTTGTTGCTGTGTGTGGGCGGAGTAATACACAAGAGTGAAGGGTGAAGAGGCTGGATGAGTGCTGTTACTGGCAGAATGTTGCACTGCTATCAGCCAATCAGATTCAAGAACCAGACAGAAATGTTGTATAAATACAACAATATATATATATATATATATATATATATATATATATATATATATATATATATATATATATATATCTATATAGGTAGATTAATCGCATCCAAAATAAAAAGGTTGCTTTGACATAAGATATGTGCTGTCACAAGCAATGAGGTTGTAGGTTTGAAACCAGCATAGGGCAGCATTCGTTAGTTTCTTTCAATTATGTGGGGGCAACACAGTGGATTAGTGGTAAGCACTAATGCCTCACAGCAAGAAGGTCGCTGGTTTAGTTTGCATGTTCTCCCTGTGTTGGTGTGGGTTTCCTCAGGGTGCTCCGGTTTTCCCCACAGTCCAAAGACATGTGGTATAAGTGAATTGAATAAGCTAAATTGGCTGTAGTGTATGTGTGTGAATGAGTGTATGGATGTTTCCCAGCACTGGGTTGCAGCTGGAAGGGCATCCGCTGTGTAAAACATATGTTGGATGATAAGTTGGCGGTTCATTCCACTGTCACGACCCCTGATTAATAAAGCCGAATGAAAATGAATGAAGATATGTGCGTGTGTTTTATTGTTTATATTTATTAAATATAAATACAAACACATATCTTATGTCAAAACAAACTTTTGTTTTGGATGTGATTAATATTTGTCCTGCACTAATAATAATATAATAAGTAATAATAATAAAGAAATAATATAAATGTAATAAGAAGAAAAAAGAACAAATAATAATAGTAAGAAATATTTGTCATTTAATTTATGGAAAGTGTTGCGCATTTGATTATTTGATGTATAGAAAGCTCAAAAGAACAGCATTTATATGAAATAGAAATGTTCTTTGGATTAAAATGAAATAAATCTGATAATGTAAATGTATTTACTGTCAACTTTAAAGGTTAGTTCACCCAAAAATGAACATTACCTCATCGTTTATTACCTTCATCTCATGTGGTTTTAAACTTTAGGAGTTTCTTTCTTCTGTTGAACACAAAAGAAGATATTTTAACGAATGCTGGGTAATGGGACCCATCGACAGCCATAGTAGGAAAACAAATTACAATGGAATTCAATGAGTCCCAACAACCAGCCTTTTTCACAATATCTTCTCTTGTGTTCAGAAGAAAAAACTCAAATAGGTTTTTTTTGAACATGTGAAGGGTGAGTAAATGATGACAGAAAGTTTAATTGTTAATGCCCTTGCTGAATAAAAGTAGTAATAATAATGAAAAAACTTAAACAAGTTTATTTTTTGTTCTATCGAAATTGACATTGGGTGGATTTTGTATGGCCTTTTTTGTAAAACCAACAGACTTATCCCCCAAAAACCCTAAACATCGTAAAGTTTCCCATCTTTTAAACAGTAGTGTAGTGTAGAGCCCTTTTTTGGTCTTTATTTTTGCGACTAAGAATTTTTCAATCTAAAAATGACACCATTTACCCTCACATTTAATGGATTACCATAATAAATGGATTTAAATGGACAACCAAAGGATTTTTCCAAGTAGTAATAATTTATTCTATTTCGTCTGATGGCTGTTCTTCAGGAAACAGTGACTTCCCATACTGCAAAAACTGGCAAGGTTTTCATGATGGAGCTGAGAAGATGCCTGAGTCATGAGAATTTCAAGCTCATCATGGAGGCGCTTCAGTCATACAAGACGGCAGATGACTTGAATAACCTTCTGGCTACTGTGGCTGAACCCCTCATACAAGACCACAACACTCACAGTCTGCTGAGAGGTACTGTATGTGATGCGATCTCAATCAATCCACACCGTGAACTGGGACAGACAGAACCTGATGACTTTATTACAGCAATGGAATTTAGTAAAAATTTTGCTGAGTAAATTAACTATAAATGAACACATAAAATAAAATGCAGATTCCGTTTTAGTTTTCATGAGTAGTGAGTGCTGCATAACAAATAAGCAGGGCCAAACAGAATCTGTGGACTTTTTTTGCTATTTCTGCGCAGAATTTTGTAAATAATCTGCGGAATGATTTTGAGAGTCTATTAGTAATAAACTTAACACATAAAATAAAATGTTGTTATAATAATTAAAAAATTTTAAATATTTTTAATTATTTTAATAAATATTTGATATATATATATATATATATATATATATATATATATATATATATAAAATCTCAACTCAGTGCATGGGGACGAAAGGTGGTTTAAGTGACTTTAAACATGGCATCGTTGTTGGTGCCAGATGGGCTGGTCGGAGTACAAACTGATGATCTACTGGGATTTTCACACACAACGATCACTAGGGGTTACAGAGAATGGTCCGAAAAAGAGAAAATTTCCAGTGCACAGCAGTTCTGTGGGTGCAAATGCCTTGTCGATGACAGAGGTCAAAGGAGAATGGCCAGACTGGTTTGAGCTGATAGAAAGGCAACAGTAACACAAATAACCACTCGTTACAACGGAGGTATGCAGAAGAGCATCTCTGAATGCACAAAACGTCCAACCTTGAAGCGGATGGGCTACAGCAGCAGAAGACCACACCGGGTGCCACTCCTGTCAGCTAAGAACAGGAAACTGAGGCTACAATTCACACAGGCTTTGGAAAATAGAAGATTGGAAAAACGTTGCCTAGTCTGATGAGTCTCGATTTATGCTGCAACATTCGGATGGTAGGGTCAGAATTTGGCATCAACACCATGAATGGTATGGATCCATCCTGCCTTGTAGTAACAGTTCAGGCTGGCGGTAGTAGTACAATGGTGTGGGGGATATTTTCTTGGCACACTTTGGGCCCATTAGTACTAACTGAGCAATGTGTCATCGCCAAAGCCTACCTGAGTATTGTTGCTGACGATGTCCGTCTCTTTATGACCACAGTGTTCCCATCTTCTGATGGCTACTTCCAGCAGAATAACTCGCCATGTCATAAATCGCGAATCATCTCAGACTGGTTTCTTGAACATGACAATGAGTTCACTGTACTCAAATGGCCTCCACAGTCACCAGTTCTGAATCGAATAGAGCACCTTTGGGATGTGGTGGAATGGGACATTCGCATCATGGATGTGCAGCCGACAAATCTGCAGCAAGGTCCAACCCGGTACTAGTAAGGTGTACCCAATAAAGTGGCCAGTGAGTGTATGTCTACTAAAAGACAAAAAAAATTACTTTACAAACTGTATTGTATTTAAAATCATCTAAATATTTGCAGATTATTCAATAATATTTCTGAAATTAATAGAAAAACTAAATAGACGTAACTGGACGTAAGAGCTATTTTAAGTCTATACATAACTGACATACCAGAGCTGTAATCTAACTATACATATACTATAAATACTTAAACTATACACTTAACCTAAGACACACTATACAAGTACTTTTACATAAGGCAGAACAATATTGTGCAGGATATTGTGCAAAAGCGGTATTTAAGTTAGAAGAAAACAAGTAGTGCAACATGATTTCTGGCACATTCACAAGTAAACATTCTTTTCCTTATATATAAGATTTAAGTTTAAGTAAAGTGTTTGGTGCATATGGAGAGAGAGAGAGAGAGAGTTTCTACAGGTGGTTTGTCAAGCCCACTCACCTGTCAGAAGCACACTCAGCACTGCACAATGTTTTTATACAGACATGGAGTGCTTGTAAGAATGTGTCTGGTGCAAAAGTCTGGAAAATTGTCCGAGATGAACGAGTGCATTTTCTACAGGTGGTTTGTCAAGCCCACTAAAAGACATAAAAATATGACATTACAACATTTGTTGTTTATAATTGATTTAAAAATATGCATATTGTTCAGTAATATTACTGAAATGAATATAGAAATTTAATAAATATGCATTTACATACTAGGAGAAAGAATACAAGGATTTAAATTCAATTTGTTTCACTTTGCTAATTCTGTTTGCCACCTGACTTTAACCTATAATTTTTTTCCTCCTCAAGGTCTTTATCAGTTTATCCGACCACACCATAAAAAAGAATATGATGAGCGCTGTTTGGAGTTAACAGGTGAAGGTTGTGGCTACAAACAGGAGCATTCATTGTCCAGGGAGGAGAAAGAGGCTCTCAGGCACAACTCGGGTAACTAGTACTAGTACATTGTATAGTATGTGGCACAATAATTTCAGTAGTTGATTCCAATAACAGTCATTTTCACAGTTTTCTGTATTAATTTCAGTACCATAACAAATTACTTAAAAAATATATTTTTATCTTTGTTTTCCCCACTGTTAAGTGAGCAACTTATACATTAACCTCGTAACTCTTTGGTGACATCCAGATTGACATCGTCAATGTATTACCCTGTGTTGGGTCAGTAGCCCTGTATTTGGTACAATTTGAAAGCTTAGAATCTCTGTTTTCTCCACATATGCATTGTTTTGACCAGTGGTGTACTCGGAGCTATACACACTTATACTTTGTATGCGTAGTTTTTTACATGAGCTGTTTGGGTATTACGACTTTTGAGGATGAATAATTGCGTATACCCTCGGTATACTCACTTGTTTTGCTGATTCGACTTACCTAATTTACGTGTATTTGCGTCCCCTTTAACTGTATACCAAATGTTTTTTAACTTGCATCCTAATTTGTTGCAATCGGTATATTTTTGTTTAAATTGCGCCATTCCCTGCCCCCTGACGTCCGCAGCAGCTGTGAGAAAATTTTGGGAGTTTTTCGAAGACGACGACAAGTCAAGTAAATGACATCTTGCTGAAGTAAAATTATAAAAAAGCCTGGGCGTTGCTTTAGCCCCTTATATTACTATTCAGTCCCCCTAAAACTTTTGGGATTACCTCATGAACTGTACCCTACTAAATGATCGCCTTTAAATTTGATATGAAAACGGTGGCAGATTTCCACTCCTCCGTTTTTAACTCGTTTTTCATTTAATCAGCAAACCACAGCTGTGCAGAGCGAGAACACAAGGTGTGTGTTTATCGATTCAATGTTATAATGTCTGCATATTTGCAGTTCTTTGCTATAGAAACACTTGTATCACATGTACCCCAATGTCATGGAGAAGCAAGATAGTTTCCCCATCTACTGTTTCCTCGGCGCTCCCTTCATCATCACAGCTGTTTCCTCCAGCAAAAGTGCCACTCTTAACGAACATTTAAAAATTAACTATGATAATAAAACACATTACAGTGCATGTGGCGTTAACTATATCATACATACGATACTTGATATAGCTGTCTTGAAATTATTATTATTATTTTTTTGTACAGTATTAAAATAAATAGTTTTTTTTTTTTTAAATGTATAGGCTCATTTTACAGTTGGCTTTTACCACAGCTTAATATACTCCGGGCCAATCTCCGAGTCTGCTGGAGCACTGTTAGCTAAGCATAAATCATTGAATAGGATTAAACTATTAGCATCTCGCTTTAAAATGAACAAATTTGTTTAAATATTTTTCCTTTTTTTAATGGAAATTTCACCCCAAAAATTTATATTGTCATAATTTACTCAACCTTTACTTGTTCCAAACCAGTTTGTCTTTTTAAAATTCTGTTTAACACAAAAGAAGAGATATATATATATATATATATATATATATATATATATATATATATATATATATATATATATATATATATATATATATATATATATATACTGCTAATGAATTAAAAAAATGATTTCGTCGTTTCTTTGCCTACTTTTAAAATTTGGGTTGGGTGGGTAATAGTACACCACTTTTTTTTTTAGGACTACACCACTGGCTTTGATATTTCGATACATGCTTACAGTGCACAAACTGTTGATCGTGATATAAGGCTCAGCACTGGAAAACATATTGTAAATATGTAAAAACAAATTACTAATACATTTGAAAGCATCCACTGAGCAGTGGGTGACGGATTGACCTGGTAGCTGTACTACTGGTACTGCAGAAAAACTGTAATTACATTTTTTTTAAATTCAACATTGACTTTAGACATTGTCTGGTAAAGAAGTACCAGTCACACTTTACAATACGGTTTCATTAATTAAGTTTATTTAATGTATTTACTAACATGAACAACACTTTGCACTATTAAAATGTGGTTAGCTTTAGTTAATGGACTGCGTTAACTAAAGGACTAATAATAAAAGAACTTTATATTCATTAATTAATGTTAACAAAGATTAATAAATGTATTGCTACTGTATTGCTAATGTATTGATACATTAACTAAAAGAACCTTATTGCAAAGTGTGACTGAAGTACAAACACTTTTGACAATATGAAATGTGAGGATATGATTCGAATCATAATATAGTTGAAGTCAGAATTATTATTCCCCTTTGAATTTGTTTTCTTTTTTAAATATTTACTAAATGATGTTTAACAGAGCAAGGAAATTTTCACAGTATGTCTGATAATATTTTTTCTTCTGGAGAAAGTCTTATTTGTTTTATTTTGGCTAGAATAAAAGCAGTTTTAATTTTTTTAAAAGGTCAAATTATTTGATGGTCTACAGAACAAACCATTGTTATACAATAACTTGCCTAATTACCCTAACCTGCCTAGTTAACCTAATTAACCTAGTTAAGCCTTTAAATGTCACTTTAAGCTGTTTATAAGTATTTTGAAAAATATCTAGTAAAATATTATTTACTGTCATCATGGCAAAGAGAAAATAAATCAGTTATTAGAAATGAGTTACTAAAACTATTATGTTTAGAAATGTGTTGAAAAAATCTCTCCGTTAAACAGAAATTGGGGCAAAAAAATAAACAGATGGGCTAATAATTCAGGGGGGCTAATAATTCTGACTTCAACTGTACAATATATTGTGATTTAGTGATGTTTCCTTTTTTCTCATAAGTTAGGCATTTAATTTTAGAGTTGTCATAAAAAAATTCACTGCGATTTATATAAAAAAAAAAAACCAAGAATTTAAAATAAAATCAGGCCTCAAACTCCGCTGGATTTTATTTATTCTTTAATTAATTATTTAACAAACGAAATTCACTTTGGCAGTAAACATTTAGGTCTTGTTTTGTTTTTCAGTAGTAAACCATATTTTTTTTATAAAGAATTTTTTATTTCATTTTATTTAATTTGTTTTATAACTAAATTAATTTCCTCTATCTGAAAGTAAACATTTAGACCTTATTTTCTAAATAATACTTATTAAGGTAAATATTAATACTTAATATTAGAGTAAGAGATTTTAAGTTTAGTAAACAACTAATTTTACATTTAAAACTGCTTATTAATGGTTAGTAATTTAGTACTTAGTTTTAGGTTTTAGTTGGGATTAGGGATGTAAAATAAGATCATACTATATTAGTAATATTAAACAGCCAATATAATAATAACAGGCAAGTTCTAAGCCAGTAGTTAATAGTGGGAATTGGTGCTTTAATTAAACTGTTATTTTTTTATTGTATTTGATTTAATTTGATTTATTTATTTTCGAACAGAAATATCATACATAAAAATTCTTTAACATTATTCTTTACATTGTTTTTTCTAGTGAAAGCTGAGATTCCATCTGTAAATCCACCCACTGAGCAGCTGAATTCTAGTCGACAGCTGAACCAAGGTGGTTCGCACCTAGGAACCATCCAGCTTAATGGAGGGGAAGGTAAAATCGGAAGTCTACTGAAGATGCTGTGATTTTAAAGGCAGCTTGTTCTGGATGCAAACATTTGATTTTTGATTTGTTTGTGTAATCTCTACAGTAAATGTGAGAAGTGAAGAGCAGAAGCCACAAACATCCATCAAAGAAGGCCCGTCGTGCTCTTCTCTGCTGTCAGACATAAAACAGGCCATCGGTGCAGAAAAAACTCGTCAGATGTTTTCAGCCTTGCAGGCGTATAAAACGTCAAACAATTATGAACAGATGGTGTCAACTGTTGTGAGCTTATTGACCGAGAGAGATGAAGACATCGCTCTACTAGAACGTTAGTCTGTTTCTTTTTGGGTTCTTCTTCACCTTTTTAATATTGTCAAAAATGTACAGTTGAAGTCAAATTATTCGCCCTCCTGAATTATTAGCCCCTGTATGTTTTTCCCCAATTTCTGTTTAACAGAAAGAAGATTTTTTTTCAACACCTTTCTAAACATAATAGTTTTAATAACTCATTTCTAATAACTGATTTCTTTTATTTTTGCCATGATGACAGTACATACTATTTTACTAGATATTTTTCAGGATACTAGTATTCAACTTAAAGTGACATTTAATGGCTTAACTAGGTTAATTAAGTTAACTAGGCAGGTTAGGGTAAATAGGCAAGTCATTGTATAATGATGGTTTGTTCTGTAGACAAAACATATTACTTAAGCGGGCTGATAATATTGAATTAAAAACATTTTTTATTAAAAAATGCTTTTATTCTAGCTGAAATAAAACAAATAATACTTCCTCTAGAAGAAAAAAATATTATAGGAAATACTGTGAAAATTTCCTTGCTCTGTTAAACATAATTTGGGAAATATTTAAAAATTAATAAATAAATCAGAAGGGCTAATAATTCTGACTTTAACTGTATCTGTTAAAAAAAGGAGCTGAACTTGTTTGTTTTTTTCCGGGTGAGTTTAGGTTTATCTGTGCTCATTCGACCACAACACAGGAAGCAGTTTGGTGAGCTGTTAAAATCCTTGACTGGGAACGATTCTGTGGCTGTCCAGGATTCAGACGCTGGATCAAGTCAGCTAAATCAAGGTATATATTTAATACTGTTTGTACAGTGCTCAGCATATATAAGTACACCCCTCACAAATCAATCTTTTAAATTAATATTTTTAATAGGAAGCTATACATTATTATATTTGTGCATATACATTAGATTAGTCAGTACGGAAGCCAAATCTGAAGCTAATCTAACAAAATAACTTCCGATAACAGTCCAAAAACTAGTACACCCAAGTTTATGCTATAAAAAATATTAAATACAAATTTAAAAAAGAGAAGCAAAAAATATGAAACATTTAGTTGAAATTTTGTAGGTTGTAATTTTTTTTGCAATATTTTTCTTGAATTTAATTGTATTATTTTTCAACTTCTAAATATGTCTGGTAAGTTAAATATTGTTTTAATAAATGAATCTGTTTAATCTTTTTTGTTTAAATGCACCAACATACATTGCTTGAGAAATGGATAAAAATATTCATTTTCAACATGGGGTGTACTCAATTATGCTGAGCACTGTATATATTTATTCTTTAAAAGGGATAGTAAATAACCATGCTAATATTCTTCTAAAATTGTTGTTTTTCTTTGCAGCATCTCAGTTATCTGGAGGAAAGACTCAACGCAAGATATCGTCCTTCTTTTTCTGAATGTTGCTAGGTTTCTAGATATTGAATCAATATCTTCATGTTATTTACATATACCATGCATACAGGAATTTATGCAGGAGAGTGTTAAAAAAATATATTGCACATCTGACATATTATGATGAATTAAATGTATTTTTCAGTATATACTTAAAATAGTTTTTTTTATAAATAAATGAATTAGCTGTATATTTCACATTTTAATAGTTTTTTTCACATTCTTTCGAGGAAAATGTCATTTTAATAAAGTGTATTGTGAGTGATTTCAGTCATCTGTGATTTCATTTTCTCTATGCCAGCACTTTATTTTTATTAAATCTTTTTAATTTTTTTTTTTATTTTGTTTAGTTTTATTTAATTTTATTAGTTTAGTTTAGCTATAATTTTATGGTAATACTCAAAAGAAAACATTAGGGTTCTAGTTCAGTTCTAGATAAATTTGCTGTAATGAATATCCAATTTTGCTATCAGTGAATGATTTAAAAAACAATGATTTAGGAAAACGATAACTTTTTAAAATTAAATCAGCTTTTTTTTCAGTTTATGAATAAAAAATGTGTTCATTGGGGGAAAATTTTCACCAATTTTTTAGTTGTTTTCAAACACATTTAAAATGTTACTAAAAAGAAAAGAGACTACTCTTATTAAATGTCAGAGACTCAGAGACCTGTACTGGGTGTTC
This sequence comes from Danio kyathit, assembly GCA_903798195.1. Lineage (NCBI taxonomy): Eukaryota > Metazoa > Chordata > Actinopteri > Cypriniformes > Danionidae > Danio > Danio kyathit. Next base: position 14,872,924 of record LR812529.1, on the reverse strand, counting down.
CAGACAAAGGAGACATCCAAAACATGCAGTGTTGGTGGTCCTCCAGGAACGTGGTTGAGAAACACTGATATAAGACATTATGACAGTCCTGGTTATTAGTCTATGTATTTATTTATGAAAAAAATACGTAATACATTTTAAATTATTAAATACAAAGAAGTAAATGCGCTGTTTGTTTATTTTTATTGCCACAAGAAGACTAAAAGGTAGTCTTATTCTTATAAAGGTAGTCATATTATGAACAACATAACCTGCCAAACGAACAAAAAACTTTGGTTTGGAAAAAGCCTGAATCTTTTGTTTGTTTGTTTGTTTATTTATTTATTATTAATATTATTATTACTATTGTATTTATGCGCTGAAATGACATCTAGGGAAGCGCCGACTGATGACGGCAGAGTGAGATCAATGTCGAGCGACTCCCATTGAGCTTGTCTGGGAAGTTCTCCACCGTTTCCTTCAAAAAAGAAACAACAATGCCACGAAGACGACCAACGCACTATCTTAAATGTAAGTGTAGAGTTTTTAATAATTTATTCCGGATAATAAAGTAAAATGAGGAATATAAATGTAAGAAAATGGCTAATACAAGTGCCAGCTGCATTTAGCTCTATAACGTTAGCGTCAAGGCTAACCACCAAGTCTAACCACCAGATCACATTCAGTAGACATCTTATATAACACACAAGTGTGACTGATAATAATGATAAAAATAAAGGTGCATATTTTGAAATCTGAAACAGTAAATTCCTACTTTATTCCTGCAGTTCCTCTACAACAGTGAGTGTCATGTAAACAACCCGCAATGGACGAAAGCAGTCTAGAAGAAGCCATCGGGACCTACAGAGCTCAGCTTCAGCAGGTTGAGCTGGCTTTATCTGCTGGTTTGGGATCAGCAGAGCAGGATGACCTTCTGAAGCTGAAGGAGGACCTCCAGCAGCTCATCGAGCT